>BTHU01000014.1:70176554-70611554 GCA_036184795.1 Tokudaia tokunoshimensis | reverse complement strand
ACAAGGTCACGTGGGGTAGGCAGGCGCTCATAAGCCCAGGAGCATGAACTGCTCACGGCCCTGTGTGGTGGCATTTCCATTAAACTTTTTGCAGTAAAATACAAGTGACAGGAGTAGTCATGGAGGGATCACACCCTCCTATGTTTCCCATGATCATGTCTGAGACGGACCTCAGTGTTTCAGAGACAGACTGGGACCCAAGGGAGGCTGACTTACTCAGAGCCATGTGAACTGGATGTTGCTGCACCCCACAAGACCTTCGTGCTGATGCCACAGTTCCCAGGGCAGCCGCTGGGAGATGGGGTGAGTGCACCTGCTTTGGCTTAAGTGGATTTTTCTCATACCCCTACCGGCAATGGTAGAATTCTCAGCTCAGGTCGCATTGCTGTTGATGGCCGAGAGCCAACATGGACCTGGGTCCTCTCTGGTGCTTGCTTGATCTGCCCCCCCGCCCCCCGCCCAAGTCCTGGATTGCTATCCCTAGAAGGGGAAAGGAATCCTCAACTGCTGAGGTCAGGGCTAGACTAGCTTCTCTTGGCCCCAACACAGGCTGGGAATGGGTGTGTTCACAGTCATCTCTGAATATGACTGTTTGGTGATGCCTTTATGCTGGGCTCTGGTTTAGAAGTGGTGATCTAGAGTGAGTTCATTGCTCAATGGTCCTTTTTCAGCCCCCTGAGGCAGGCATGATGGGAAAGCAAGGGGAATTATGGCAGTTCTGGGAATGGGGAAACACGGCTGAGGAGTCAATACTCTCTACCCTCCTCCTAGGGCGAGCCTGTCTCTGTTCTCAGACAGAGGAGTTCCCCCTCCCACTGAGTCTGCCAGGCTGATAGGTCCCCACAGAGATGTTCTCACCCTGCTGACCGGGTCACAGAGGCATCCTTGACCTCCAAGAGCCATTGTCTCAGGTCTTTAGAGATATAAGCCTAGAATTCCCGCCTCCCTAGGACATAGGTTGTCAACCCATGTCTGACCGAAAGGACTGGCTTTGTAGAGAAGTCACAGTGAGCAGGGAAGGGCTGAATGGATGCCATTTGCCCACTAGAGCAACCTGAAGCTCTGGCTTGGGTCACACAGAGGGTCCCTGTGATCCTGACCCCCAAGCTTCTAAGCGCCTTCAACACCTGCATCATCTGTCCTGGGACAAAGCTGGTGTAGAGTAACTGTGCTCCCAAGAGTGAATACAGCCTGACTGGGGTGGGGCTCACGGCCTCAGTCCGGCCATGTGTGAAGGAAGGTAGTTGCATAGACCTGGGAGACACTAGGCCTCCTTCTAAAGCTTGGCTTCTGGGCACTGGGCCTGCAGGCTGCTGTAGCTTCAACAGGCCACAGGATATCCTGGACCCATGCTAATGGGAGAGCAGTAAGGAGTGCACCAGGCCCCAGCTTCCATTACCCACTCCTGCCTTGGCAGAAATTCTTCAGGTGGCTCTGTCCCCATGTTGTCTTCCTCCTGCTATTCACAGAAACTCAGGGTTGGGCCAGATGAGGGGACAGAGGGTCTGGGAGGTTAAGACAGTGTCCTTTGTTACTTAACCATTGTACAGCATGGTATGGCTGTTGGAATGCTCTGGGCTCATGAGCATCCTAATAGGAAACAGCACTGTGGCTACCTTTTGGTAGACAAGGGGATAGAGAACTGAGGTAAGTGATTTGCCAAGGCCACACCACGAGAGAGCCAGCAGGAGGCCTTGTCAACACCTGTTGGATTCAGTCCTCACTGCAGACAAGGTGGGGCCAGGCTACAGTGTGGGTCCAGAAAAGGATGGGTCAGGGGGCTGAGAATGGGGCAGAGCCCAGGCTCCTGGGGAGGCATATCACATACCTAGAAGATACCAGAGTTGCTGAAAAATATTTACTACTGTTTGGTCCTTTAGTTCCCCCAATCCTCAGCAAAATAATAATAATAATAATGATAATAAATTGCCCAAACCCCAAGAAGAGGAAGAGTCCCCTTATATATGCCCCTTCTCAGATTGTCAGGATGGGTGGCCAGGGGCCAGCCAGGGTGCCTGGCCGTAGAAGCGCTGGGGCACCAGGTTGGCCCTGCGGAGGTTCAGTTCTGAGGCAAAAGTCCTTGCTTTTTGGTAGAAGAAGAGGGACATCTCACGGTCCATGAGGAAGTGGTGGTAGATGGTGGCCAGGCGTGTGTAGATCTTCAGCTGAGCCTTCTTGTGGCCCAGGTCCACGGCTGCTGCCAGTGCCAGCTGGTAATACCCAGCTGCATTGAAGGGGTCCTACGGGTAGATGTGTTTGACTGTGTTAAGCCGACTCACAGAAGTGTGGGGGTGGTGCATGGAGCATTCCCCCAAGGACTACACCATCCCAGGGGCACTCTGATACATTTATCCATAACCAGCAGGGGTGGGGAGTAGAAATACTTGAGTGACCCCCGAGGGCTACATGATTCCAGGATCCCTCTCATGCACAACCCATCATGATGGTTGACCAACAGGGCCATATAAGGATACTACGGGGACATCTCATCTTGCTCGTCACAGTTACAGCTTAGCCAACATGGCTGGAGGTTCCTGGTCCTTGTGTTTGGACATCTTTTGTTGTTGTTTGTTTTTGTTCTTTCTTGGTTCTTGGAGACAGGGTTTCTCTGTGTAGCCCTGGCTGTCCTGGAACTTGCTCTGTAGACCAGGCTGGCCTTGAACTCAGAAATCTGCCTGCTTCTGCCTCCTGAGAACTGGGATCAAAGGTGTGCACTGCCACCACCTAGCTGGACATTTTTTTTTTTAAAAATCTGCCAATGCTAAGGGTACACCAGCTTGGGTGCTGGCTCAGAGCAGCTCCAAGCCCAACCCAAGTGTGATCCAGAGACCCAGGTGGCCTGGAACGGCATTATGGCCACCCCTCAGGTCCTTCCTGTACATACATCTGTGTCCCTTTCCTGAAGTTCCCTTTTTCCTCCCGGGTCCCAGAGCCTAAGGCCTTGACCTGCCATGGCCTCTGCTTCTTCTCTCCTGAGCCTCTCTGTTGTCTGTATCTGACCTTGCCTCACCTCTAGTCACTCCAGGAGTATATGATGCCTTCCCAGGAGGAGATGGGTCCCCTAGGACTGCAGGGCCTCGCTAGCTCTGGAGACTTCCTGGCCACCTGCTGTTGAATGATTGTACAAGTGGCCCACATCCTTGGAACCTAAGATGAGGTGTGATACACCTGCCCCCAGCCACTCCCAGATCGAGGGCATCTTTGCCTCAAACTCAGCATCCCAGTAGACTGCAAATTGCCCCTGGATACACTCCACAGCAATCTCCCACCTTAGCTTCTTCAGAGGTCTTTTCCCACAAGAGTGACCTGAGGGGCTTCCTGAGACCCCATCCACACCTGGGTCAGTTCCCTCTCCTGGCAACAAAGTCCAAGATCTGTGGTCTTTTCTGTACCAGTCCCACAGAGCCAGGATGCAAGAACAGAGCGGGCCACATACAGCAGATAGTGGGTACTCTTCACCCTGGGCTCAAGGCCATCCCTCCCTGGCTAACTCTGTGACGTGAGGAAGCATGGGAGGTACCCGACACCTCACGGGGTGGAAGTTCTGGAGGAGAGGACACTCAACTATGTGGGAAGGACAGCCAAAGTGTGTGCACATGTGCCTGTGTGGCAGCTTGGGTTCACACATGTGCCTGAGCTGTGACCAGCAAGGATTGAGAGAGGCAGCCTGGGATCAGCGTGCCCCTTCCTGAACCTCAGTTTCCTTCACTGTGAGGCAGGATGGTATTATCTCCACCCATCCCTCCCAGGTCACCAGGAAAGGCAAAGCCGCAGAATTCCAGTAAGGAATTATGGAGAAAGGCTGACATCCTAGGTGGGCTTCCTGGAAGAGGTACCATGGTATGGGCTGGATTCTGCAATGTGAGGGGTCAATGTTCATTCATGTCCTTATCTTTTTATGTTCTTTTGGGAGAATCGCCACATTCAGGGAGCTTCCTAACGACTTTCCCACTGCTGGTATATGGTACCCTGTGCGCTCTGTTTGTTATGTGAGAGGATCAAGTCTGACCAGCACAAGAGGGTAGTCCTGACTGCTGACCTGGCTTTTCCCAGCCAGGCCCTGCTCCAGGAGATCGTTGCTGGGAGGCAATGACTACAGTGCAGACCCCACACTCAGGCGGAGCAATGACTCTAGCCCAGGCTGAGCCCCCAACCTTTTGGCTCACCTTCAGCTCATAGAAGATGATGTCACCCAGCACCAGGTAGACCTTCACATAGTACAGGGTCTCCTCATCGAACTCCAGGGGCGAGCTGCAGAGTGACAAAGCCTTGAGGAAGAAGTGTTCAGCCAGTTCCCCGTGGCCCAGCTGGTGGTGCAGGGTGGCTAGCCTGTGGTAGGTCACTCGCTCATTCAGGCGGTCACCTAGGGATGCAAGTGGAGGGGCGGGTGTGAGGGCACCACCCAGTAGGGCAGGCAAGCCATGAGCCAATCAGGCTGCAGTGGGTGAGGACAGAATAGGCAGGAAAGGGGGGTGGGAGAGGACAGCATACACACGTCCCCCTGTGTAGAAATCAGGGCAAGTGGGCCAGCATGTGGGCCAGCAAGAGAAAGAGGCAGAGAAAGCCTCTGAGCTTTGCTCTCTCTCCTCAAGGCCCTGCCTGCTCTGTGCTTAGCCGTGGCTAGGCACCGCAGGCTCGGCAGAGCTGCTGTGGCCTCAGTCAGCCTCCACAGGAGACGGGAGAAGCCAAGCAATGCCTGCTCAGCAGACCTAGGCCTGGAAGCCTATGCAGAGCAGGGCACAGGGCTAAGGACTCACCTAGGGTGATGCTGAGTGCTAGGGCCTCGTGGGCAAACTCCAGGCCCTCCTGGGGGGCCTCCAGAGCAGACAAAAGGGCCACCAGCTTGTTACACAGGCGCAGCTCCACTTCCTGGTTCCCTACGGTCACAGCCAGGGGCAGTGCCCGGTCCTGTCCATATAGCGAGGTTAGGCTTCTGCAGAACCCACCATGCAAAATTCCCCGAGCCCACGTGTGTGCAAGGAACTGTCATCTCCCTTTGTATGGTCTTTCCACGGGACAGAGGTTGATTCTGTCCTGACACCCCAGGCTGGGAGCTGGGGTTACCCCCACATAATAGTGGCCACTCACCCGGTAGAAGGACACAGCTTTCTCCCGCTCCCAGGTCCCATTGAAGAAAATGTCCCCAGCTGCCTCGAACAGTTCCAGCCCCAGCTTGGGGTCCCCAGTATACAGGGCTGCATTCTGTGCCACCTGTAAGAACCAGAAGTTCTCTGGAGACTGTGTCTCCTGGAGAGGCTGTGTCTCTGAGATGTGCGGTCTCACACGTGGAGACACCAACCTCCCTCTGTCCCTGTGGGTTTGTGGCTCTGAGGAAAGGAGCTTTCAGGACCAGAGAGCTAGGAAGTGTCAGTCCAGCTGCATCCCCAAAGACCAGCAGGTGTGGGCTGCCCGAGTGAGCAGGGAAGAACTCGGTCCTGGCTCCTGGCCTGCCCACTATGTTCGAATCACAGCTGGCTGCCCCTCCTGTGGTTCCCACTACATCCTATTCATTCCTGACCCATCCATACCCACTTCTCTCCCATCGGTGCTACAAGACAGAGCCTGAGGCTGAGGCTGTGTGCAGGGATGCCTGCCATGCCTGATACAGAGGAGGTGCCCAACAAACATCTGCTCAGTGATGAGATAATAAATATACCCTCGCTCCAGCTTCCAGGCTGGACCTTGATATTCTCTTCCAGCAGGTGGCGCTAGCTCCCCACCCTGACTCAAAGCTGCTTGATCTCAGGCTCAGCTGGCCCTTCCCCATGCTCTTTGAGCCCCAGGCTCTTGGATCCTAGATCTTCAGTTCACCATGCCACTCCTGTGCTCCTCATCTGTCCAGATCACACAGTGTTTGGGAAGCATCACAGCTTCCTCGATAAACATGTTTTGAAGTAAACATACCATGAGCTGCTGAAGCAAGCAATTCTGTGTGCAAACCGAGTGGATGCAACATTCCCACGTACACTGAGCACTTGCTATGTACTGACAAGTGGTGGGTACTATGTGGGGCCCACCTTCTGCCCAGGGAGCTCAGATGGCTAGCAGAGAGGCTGGGCATGGAGGGAAATTGAGGGAGCCAGAGTGGGAAGGTACTCAGCAGTGATGGGTGGGTGAGAAAAACAAGTGGGTGGATATATGGGTGGATGAGGGGCTGCACAGGTGGGTGGGTGGACACATGAATGTGTGGTGCACAGGGAGATGTGATGAATGGATGAGTGGGTAGGTGGCGGAAAGGAGAGGTGGGTGGATAGATTAATGGACTGGTGTTGCAGGATTTTCCCAGCTCAATCACATTAGAGCAGTGGAAGGCCTGTGATTGGACAGGAAAAGGGAGGCGGAGCTAGGTGTTGGGGAGACAGAGAGATCGCAGGAGGAGAACCAAGATGGCTTTGGACATGAACCTGTGTGGCATTTACTAGCCACAAATAGCTAAGTTTTTTTATAAGGTTAGAAATATTGGGATAAAGCTTTTATCATTATCAATTGGCTCTAAAATTGTTGTATCGACATCTTGTAAATTGTAATATTATTTATACATAAATCTGATTGGTTAATCAAGGTTTAAGAGTTTTGATTTACTTGGTTACTGGAATGTGGGTCCGCCGATTACAGGGGTTTATGGCGGAGAGGACACAGCTGGGATGCTGTGGGAACTAGCTGGGAGAGAAGAGCTCTGCAGTGAGAACACACTGAGCGGGACCACGCCGGGGACATGGTGTTGAGGCCTGGTGGGGCAGGAGAGATGGCGGGTCGCTTTTTTAATATTTCCCACAACAGACTGGTGGGTCGATGGGTGAGTGAGTAGATGGGTAGATAGGTGAGAAGGTAGATAAATGGGTGAGTGAGTGGATGGGTAGGTAGTTGGGCGGGTGGGGGTAGGTGAGTGGACAGTTAGGTAGATAAGCAGGTGGGTGCAGGGCAGTGGGTGGGTGGATAGGTGGGCTGGATGGTGAGGGAGGGAGCCAGTGCACCCCGCCAGCACTGAACACACCTGGATGTACAAGTCCACCAGCTCATTCTGACGCAGGATATAGTAGATCTTCCCTGCCTGCAGCCAGGCTCGTGCCTCCTTCTCCTTCTGCTGCAAGTCGATGAAAATCCCCAGGCTCCATTTAGTGTAATCCAGAGCTGACTTGTAGGCCCTGGGGTCAGACACAGACATCAGAATAGGATCTGCCTACAGAATGGTCTGGAAGGTCAAGACCTGAAGGAATCCTCTGTGGGCAACATCTCGTTCTGCCCTAGGCACCCCGTCACAGCATGGAAAGACAAAGGCAAATCTTCAGAGGGAAGACAGGCAGCTCTGTGTAAGGAGCCTTTTATGTGCTATCAACCCCAGCATGCTGAATGCATGCAGCTAGTAATGGCTTGTCGTATGCCAACTTGACATAAGCTAGAGTCATTTGAGAAAAGGGGTTCTCATCTGAGAAAATGTCCCCACCAGACTGGCCTGTGGGCAAGCCCCCAGTGTGTTTTCTTGATTGATGTGTGAGGGCCAGCTTACTGTAAGCAGAGATATTTCTAGGCTAGTGGTCCTGGGCATTTTAAGAAAGCAGGTTGAGCAAGCCAGTAAGCAGCACTCCTCCATGGCCTCTGCAGCAGTCCCTGCTTCCAGCTTCCTGTTGTGTTTCGAGTTCCCACCCTAACTCTTCTCAGTGATTGTAGAGAGCCGTATTGGGGTGCCATGCCACCTGGCAGGAACTTGACATTGACCAAGGTGAAGTTCCTCTCCCAGCCTCTGAGCGGGAATTCCTGTGTTAGCCATAATCCCCTCCACCTAGGGTGGAGCGCTCAGACCAAGGCGAAGCCCATTGTTCTCCAAGGACCTGCAGTTTCCTGAGAGGCACCAGCCACCTGCTGAGCAACGACCGGTTCTGTAGATCAGTTTCCAGCCTTTGGGGAAGGACCCCCTCCCCCCTGCGCCTATTTATATTTGGAGACCCCCATTAAACTTTGAGCCTTGATCAGAAAACTATTTGTCTTGGCTTCACTTTTCTCTTGCAACCCCGTTCTATCCCCAGCTTTCCTTCCAGGTAACCCGGCAACCTGTTCGATGTAACTGCGGGCAGTTACAAGTGATGGGCTATGATATGGAAATGAAGACAAACCCTTTCCCCTTCAAGTTATTTCCCGTCGTGGTATAGAGACCCTAACTAATACACAGTCTGTCTTCTCTGAGAGACACCGGCATAAGGCAGAACTCAGACGGTAGGCCAGGGCTTCTCAAACTTATGTATACTGCAGTGTTACAGAGGGCTGTTCTCATCAGTGGCTGCCCCTGGGGCCTGGGTGGGGCTGAGCACCTTCAACATGCTTCCAGGGAGACGGACAGCAGCCCAGGGACATATCCAAGAAGCCTGGCTCCAGGCCATTGTTCCTGCTGTAACTTCTGTGCTAGGAAGGTCTCTCCTGTTTCCTAATGGGGTCTTCCCTGCTCGGGTGCCCCTGCCTTAGGAGAGGTATCATGTTGAGGATTTTACCAACTGGCAGGCTAGCCAGAACTTCAGTGTAGGTCACACCTTCAACATGATCCTGAGACCTGGCTCCAGGGTAGTTGGCTCTGCCCTCTGTGGTGAGAAGCCTGGAGAATGTGGCCACCATTGGACATCTGGCGGGTGAAGGACACCCAACTGGCCCCAGGCTGACAACTAAAGACTTGGGGCAGGTAGGGGTCAGCTACAGCAGCAACTATGGCATGGGTGGTGTCAAATGACTGTAGTGATGACCCTTGTTTAACTGAGAAAACAAGGATAGGAGGGCTGGTCCTCCATCAGAGCGGGGGCCATGCTGGGACTCCTATGTCATGAACAATGAATGAATGATCCCAGCCCTGGAGAATTGGGGCTTGGCTGGTTCCCAAGGGGAGGGGGTCCCCAGGGTTTCTGTGTCCCCCTCCACTGCTGTCCTTACCGCTCAGTGCCCAGTGACAGGTAGAGCTGGCTGATGGCCTCCAGGAGCTGCCCCTCCAGCACCTTGTCAGAGGTCTTGCGTGCCAGTGCCAGTTGGAACTCGTGGTAGATGACGCATCGCACCTCGTTGGGCATGACCTTGCTATAGAAGTGGCACAGCTTTTGCACAGTCTGTAACTGACCTGGGTGGGGACAGAGGGAGGATGTGTCACCCTCCTGATTCAGTCACCTTTGAGGCACCCCAGAGCCTGCGTACAGAAGGGTGGAAGGCCCCACTGTATTGACTTCCTCTTCTTTACTTCTGAGCTGGGTCCTCCAAAAATGGGGATCTCAAGCCCAGAGCCAGTCTATGAGGTCTGTAGAGAAGCACACTGTGAGCTTTCATGTCAACTGACATGCAGGGAAGCTTGTAGATAGCGCTGATCAGTTCAGCCAGCCCAGAGGACGGCCTTGGCAGGTTTTTGCCCTGTCTACACCTTTTGTTTCTGTCTTACCACACTCTCCCCTTTTGGCTGGGGAAATGTCAGCTCATTATAGATGGACACACAGACAGTCCATAGCCAGCATCTTTCCTAGCACCTACCACATAGGACAACGGATTCAGCCTACCTCAGGCTGTGCTCCACCTGTAAGCCTGTGCTCCACCCAGCAGGCAAGGCCAGGGGCTGGGAGCCATGAGGCATCCCTAACTATCGAGACAACTTGGAAATCAACACAAAGGTGGAAGGCTTAGTCGTGCCATATGCGAACCAGATCTTGAGGGTTCAGGTCTTCTCAAGGGCTCTTAGGGAAGTCCCTAAAGTAAAGACACACTCCGGGCCACTGACCAAGTCTCAGGAAACACAAAAGGAGGGAAGTCATGGGAATGTGTTCTTTGGCTGCGTGGCAGGTAGTACGACTAGTGCGGTCTTATCTCAAAGAAGACTGGGAATACAGAAAGGTTACAGAGCGTTTATCTAGCACATGTAAGGCCCTAGGACGGTTTGTTTAGTCCTGCTAACCAAACAGAGGCACAAACAGAAATCAGTAACAGTGGAAAGTTTGGTACGTTCATGGATATATGAAAGTTAAGCTGCCTGTTTCTGAATAGCCAGAGGCTACAGGAAGAGGCAGAAAGGAAACAGAAGAATAGAAGTTTAAGGGATGATTGGGTTGGAGACATGGCTCAAAGGTCAAGAGGACTGGCTCCTCTTGCAGAAGACCTGAGTTTTATTCCTAGCACCCACATGGCACCTCACAACCATCTGCAACTCCAGGCCTAGGTGCTCTGAAGTGGAGATCTGACACCTCTGTTGGCACCAGGCATGTGTGGTACACAGGTATACATGAAGGCAAAACACTTGTGCACTGATGATGATGATGATGATGATGATGAGCCAGGTAGGAGAGATGGGAGGAGGAGAAGGAAGGAAGAAAAACCCCAAAGCTCAACTTCCGTCTTAATGAACTACAAAGGATCAACTGTGATGCTGGTGAGAGGCAATAAGACAATAGCTGAGGAAACCCACAAGCCTAAGTCTGGTGCTTTGACAAAACTGACAGAATTATAAACCTTCCACCAGCTTGACCAGGGAAAAGAGGTTATGAGTTTCTAAAACTAGAAATGGGGGGGGGGGGGGGCGGGGAGGTATGTGCTGCCGGCAGTCTCACAGAAATGGCCATGAGCGCCGTAATCACTGTGAACACAGCCTGTCATCACATCAGAACACTTTCCAGAAACACACTTTGCACCAGCACTGACCCAATGGTGAGCTGGCCTGTGGCCTTGGAGTCATCCCTCAGTCTCCTCCACGGAGGTGAGACACATATGGCTGGGTCCTCGGCTGAAGCCCTGCATCTGGGGAGGCCTGGCAGGGATGGGCTTGTGGCTATGTGGTCAGGTTGCCGAGGCTGCGAAAGTCTGGCCCCCCCCGAGGCAGGATGTAACCTGAGGCTTCCTTGGTTCCTTTCATGCCAGTGTGTCCTGCCAAGGCCTTACCTGCTAGACCCTGCACACAATCCTTGGGGGATTTCCTCCACGGCTCCCTCCACACAAATCATGTCCATGAAACCTCGAGTGTGTGTTAGGGCTCTGTGGGAGAACAGACCCCAGCCAGACCTACCTCCTCTCCATCTCCACAGCCTCAGTGAGCGAGTGCCCTGTAGACTTGATGGCTCTCCAGTCCTCTTGGGAAAAGGGGCAAACCACAGGCTAGGGTTCCTAATGAGGCATAGCCCCCCCGCAGCTGAGCCCCTTCACCTCTCCAAAGTGCATGGGTTCAGCAGCCCTGTCCTCAGCCCCTCCAGCACTCCTTACTTGGTTAACCTTTCCTCAGACCTTGAGTCAAAGAAGTGTCCCCAAGCCACAGGCTGGCACAGAGCTGCCTATGAGCACAAGGATAACCCTCTGTGGGACTGTTCTGACCTGGCCATCTGTCGTCTCCTGTCCAGCTCCTGGCCCTACAAGAACATGGTGCCACCTGTGGATGGAGCCTGGATTACACCTGTACAAGGTCTTTGTGGGTGAATTTGATCTGCTCCGAAGCCTGGTGACTTCTAATGAAGAGGCCATGTGAAGTGGCCAGGACTGCAGAAGACAGAACCGGAGGTCCAGCTCACCGAACCCCAGGCTGTGTTAGCTCAGTGTTATGTCTAGGATAACCTCCACCTCAGTATGGGGAGTAAGGAGGGATTGTGGAGGCCTTAGAGCAGTGGTCCTCAACCTTCCTAATGCTTCGACCTTTTAATATACTTCCTCGTGTCTTGGTGACCCCCAACCACAAAATTATTTTTGTTGCTATTTCCTAACTGTATTTTGCTACTGTTGTAAATTGTAATGTAAATATCTGTTCTGCGATGGTCTTAGGTGACCCCTGTGAAAGGGTCATTTGATTCCCCCCAAGGGGTCGTGACCCACAGGTTGAGAACCACTGTCCTACAGTAAGGCGCTCTCAGCACATCTCCCATGTCTATCCCAGCACAGGAAGAGGTGGAAGAAGTTTGCCTCAAAGGTGGTGGCAAACATCTCCAGGTTTCCACTACTCAGCGGGCAGTCTCAGTCCTCTGCCTCCCACCCCAGGGTGTTCTGAGGTGGGAATGAGATGATTTCTCAGAAGCCAGCATGACCCACGCAGACCCCAGGAGGAGGTGTCGAGGGGGAACAAGGTCAGTACTTACTCTCCAGATGGTCTGTCTCCACAGCCACCAGAAAGGCCCACTCATAGTAGCACTTGGCCTGCTGGGGGAGGGCCCGGCGGGTGCACAGTTGGCCCAACCACAGGAGCACCTGGGTGAAGTCCCGACCACACACACCACTGGGCAGTTGGGAGAAGAGCCTCACGGCCTCGCGCAGGTAGTGCTGGGCCAAGCTGCGTGCACCAGCTTGCAGGCACAGGGCCCCAAAGTTAGCCAGGACCACTGCCTGGCTCTGTGAGTGGCCCTGGCTGTAGGCCATGTGCAGAGCTCGGAAGTAGCCTTCGGCAGCCTGCCGGGTCTTGCCCATCCTCTTCAGGGCCATGGCCGCCATGTTCATCATAACACATTCCTGGTCCTTGTTGGCCACGGCAGCGTCTGAGACGCATTTCAGGATGTCCATGGCTTCTAAGCTTTTCCCACAAAGCATGTGCAGCCAGGCGAGCGCCACCAAGCGATCCACGACGGGGTGGACCCCAGCTGCAGTGTCAGCTTCTGCAGCCTGAGACATGAAGGCAATGGCCTGGCTGTGCTGCTGGTGGTGACTGTACAGTTGAGCCAGGCTGGCATAGAGCGGCCCACGCAGTGCCTGTCCCATGCCTGGAGCCAGAGAGGCCAATGCCTGTCTGAGGTAGTAAGCAATCTGGGAGGGAAGGCTATGACCTGCCCTCCTTTGGCTGTTTGGCCCAGGAGCATTCTGGAGAACCAGGTCCACACTCCTCAAGGAGCCAGCCAGAGAGCACCTAGTCCACAGTGAGGACACCCTGAGGCAGCTCAAGGCCAGGTGGGGCAGGCATTTCCGGCCATAGATGTCTGCTAGGAGCAGGTAACAGTCTTCAGGCCATGAGGCCTGCGGGGTCCCCACATCCCTGTTGAGGCGAAGCAGTCTCTCCACGTATGGCAGTGCCTCCTCAGGCTGTTTGAGGTGGGTGTAGTGCTTGGTCAGCAGGAAGCAGGCCCTGGCCTCGGCCTGTGGACTGAGGCCACAGATGGCCCTGCGCAGTGCATACTTCAGGATTTCGGTGTCTGTATTGCAGGAGTGACCAGGTGTCCCCAGGAGCAGCGCTGCGGCTTTGGGTGCCACCTGCACACACTTCTCTGCATTCTTCTGCTTCAGATACACTGTAGCCAGGCTGGTATACACTGCCGCCACCAGGGAGAGGTCCCCAAAACTTCCCTCCAGGGCACCCAGTGCCTCTTCAAAGTACACCCGGGCCTGGGATAGTTTGAGCTTTCGGGCGCACAGCCGCCCCAGCAGGAGGCAGAGCCTTGCCAGGGTCATGCCCAGATCAACTCTCTTGGCCACTCCCCGGGCCTGCGCCAAGCGTTCGGCCAACTCTTCCTCATCATCAAAGTCACAGAGTGCAGTGTTCAGCCAGGGAAGTGAGATATCGTATAGGCTCCGGAAGTGGGGCTCATAACCAGGGGCATTCAGGACCTGCAGCAGAGAGTCCAGAGGCTCAGGGTCCGTCCAGTCATCCTCAGGATCCAGGCAGAAGGGGGCTTCCTCGAGGTCTGGTGAATTCACTCTGCTGGACACCGCTCCAAGGCTCCAGGACACGGGGTCTTCGGGGTGGTCAGGGCAGGCCTTGCACTTTTCTAAAATGTTCTTTACCATGTGCAGAGTCTCATGTGGTTCTGGGTTCAGGCGAGGCAGAGACAATTCTAGAAGTCACAGAAGGCCAGGTTGGATCAGCTGTGGCCCTGAGTCTCTACTTGACCTGTGTGGTGTCCCCCACCACTGTCCCCCAGCCACTGTTCCACTAGCTGCCTGCCCCTGCTTCCCCACTTTCTGGATGATACTTTCTGATTCCAGAACACTAGAGCCTGAATCAGTCAGTCCTGGTTCCTCTTGTCAACCTTCCTGCCCAGCATTTTCAGAGACCCCGAGTGTTAGAGCAGAGGGGTGGCTTGCAGACGGTTTCTTTTTAGAAAGAACTGAAAGCTACCTAATCATCTGGCCTATAGTCAGAGTCCAATCACAGGTGTGTGACTCTGCAGGACCCTCAGACTCTAGAAGCCAGGAAATTACTGACAGCCAATTGGCACAACTAGTCAACATGGGCTCAAAGACTGCCACATAAAACAAAGTTAAGCATCATGTCTATCTGCGTGCCCTGTGTGCCTGGTCTCTATGGAGGCCAGACATATGGGGAGCATAGCTCAGTGACAGAAAGGGTACCTAACATGCACATGGATTAGGTTCAGTACTTAGCAACACACACACACACACACACACACACACACAACACACTCACACAAAATGAAGGCAGACAAAACCAATGACAATGATGACAGGGATGTTGTGGTCACTGGCCTCAGCTGTATCATGGGAAAGTGGTAGTAGTGTCCTTGGGGAGTGATCCCAAGGACAGTTTATAGATTGGCCATCGAGCACAATCTACCTCCACCTGCTAATAGGACCTTGGCCTCCGACAGGTGCAGACCCAAAGCCACACTCCTCCATGGGGCAGAGTAAGCAGACATGTATTTCCTACTGGGACAACACATGCCTAACATGGAGTTATTTGGAAGGAAATGAATGAACAAAGGATCTGGGATCAATCTTCACTGGGATTAAACAGCCTCTGTGCTCTCAAGTGTGAACGTTAAGATGCGCTCTTCCAGAGGACACAGGCTTGGTCCCCTGCACGCACGGCAACCCACAACCAGTTCCACTGTGGATCCAATGCCTCCATAGACAATGGGCACACAGGTCATGCAGATACACACATGCAGACAAACATACATATAAAATAAAAATAAATCTTTAAACATTACATGCTTCGGACAATCTGAAGCAGGATGTGTACACTGTAGCACACACTTATAATCCAGCATGTGGGAAGCAGAATGAAAATCAAAAGACTTTCCCTCACTACATGGCATGTTTGAGGCCAGCCAGAGGCCAATTTTTTTAAAAAATCTGTCTTTACTATTGTGTAAAGCCTTACAACAGACCTGAGCCTATTAGATTGGTCTAGAAATCCCCAGCCACGGGGGCCTTCCTGACTGGACAGATGGAGGAGCTCTAGGGGCTCTGTCAGGACCTGGGCAGAGGAGAGGATGGACAGGAGAAAGCTGCTCCATTCTTATCTGCCTCTCCTCACTGTACCCAGAGCAGGAGGCTGGGACCCATCCCTCCTCCTGGCCCTCTTCCTTGAATGCCAGTTAAGTGGAGATGGGTACATTCCTGGGGATTATCCCAGGCCCCTCAGGGGCTCGAATTTCTAGATTCCCTGTTTAAATTCTCTGGGGAAGGAGAGAGCTGCAGAGGAAGATGGTAAAGGTATTCTGGGATGGACCCCAAAAAGGAGGGACCTCTAAGATTAAGTTAGGGGAAGGGGATCTCTCTGTAACCCCTAAATCCAACTGCTACACTCCCCTAGTAGTATAATCAAGCCCACTGTGGGAAATCTGGGTAGTTACAGCTATCTTGAAAAGGAGCCCACAGTGGTGTGGGCTGGAGCAGGGGAGGGACTCTGCCTCCTTGGGAAGGTCCTGCTGAAGAAGAGGTCTGGGTTCCCAAAGCCTCCAAAGGTTATTATAGGAGAGCTCCGGGCCACCCACCCCACATCCCCCCCACACCCCGCAGAGATGCAGCGTTTGATGGCCAGTGACCATGGCCTTGTGTTCACACCTGGTGAACCTGAGTTCACACCCGAGACTCTGCCATGAGAAGAGGCCCCGAGCCACAGGGCAGCACCTACCTCGCTGCTCCAGCTGTTCCCCCTCAGTTTCTTCTAACCAGTCTAGGAAAGGGAAAAGGGAAACGGTCACTCCTCTACCTGTGCCCCGTGTCCTGCCTCACGCGGCCAGGGAAATGCAAGCGCTGTAGTCACCAGCACCCACAATGACCAGAGCCAGAGAACCCCATGTTCTCAAACGTCTCCAGGCAAGGATGGAGCACACGTCTACCTCTGGTGCCCCCCACCACACCTACTGAGGGTGTCTGTGACCCTTGTCGGCTTCCTGGCAAGCACAGGCACAGACAACAAGCAGCAGAAGAAACTGGGTTGAGTTCCTTTTGTGGGTTGCTCTTCACCCAGAGTGGCACTTGAACCTCATTCCCACTTACTTGGGTGAGCACCAACTGCCTGCTGGATTGCCATAGCAACCAACTGAGGCAAAGAGCTGAAGAAGACATGCATTACAACAGCAAGCAGGAGAGGAATTATACCCTCTTTGGAAGTTCTGGGTCCTGGAATTCTAGAGGTCAAGTGCCCCAGGTCAACCAACAGCCAGGGAGCTAGTTCTGTCTGGGGCTGGGAGAAGTGAGTCTGATCAGCACAGGAGGAAGGACCAGTCTCAGTTCTGGTAAGATGCTGTCAGATCACAATGGGGTCCCACATTTCCCTGTCCACAGAAGCTGAGGGCCTAGTGCGTCTACATCTGGTATTTGGTGACAGGGCATAGGCTCCTTCAACACCCAGGGCCTCAACACCATGACCTTCAACACCATTGCCTTCCTTGTGTTGCCAATCCCTGACGTCTTTGGATTCGGAGCCTGGTTGTCTGCACCGGACCCTGAGGACACACTTTTGGCTTGCCTTTCCCTGATCTCTGGTGGGGCTTTCAATACTTCTTTGGGGGATGGTCTGAGGGAGGCTGCATAGTTGGAAAGGGAGGGGAAGAGAGGATCCCTGGGGAGCTTGGACGGAGCCAGAAGCATCCAGCCTGAGTCCAACTCTCTTAGGACTAAGGCAATAGTACATCAACCTAACTCGGGCATGGAGGGCAGAGTCTGACAGTCACATGTGGCCTTGACCAGACCACTGGGCTCCACCCATTTGCAAAACATTTGGCCCACACCCTTCATGCCAGTTTCTGCTCTTCCAGGAATCTGCCCCGGGAAGAATCTAGGTTAAAATGACTTAGTCAGCCCAATCTTGTCTCCACAGCTTACAGAAAGACCAGAGGTGCCACACTCCCTCTACCTACCCAGGCTGCATGTGGTACACACATCTGTGCCAGATGTCCTGCTCAGGAGCCTCCGGGCATCTTCCTCTGAGAAGTGGCCCTCACCTCTGAAGAATGACCTTTCTTCCTCACTGAGGAAAATTGCGCTTTCCAGGCTAGGAAGACAAAAAAACAAAACACTTTATTTAGAAGAACTAATTCGCTCAAAGCCCAGGAGGCCCAGCGTGGGTGGACAGATGGATCTGGCCAAGAAGGTCATCTTTAGGTTAACCAAGTTTAGTGTCACTCCAGAACTTTGGAACAGAGCCACGGGCCACCTGAGTCTTCCCCCTGTGTGAGGCAGGTGGTTAGTTCTACTGTATTTCCTTGCTCCTATCTCACAGAGGACATGCCCCCTGGGAGCTGTGTTCTCCTTCGTAGGATAGCAACGTCGGATTCAGGGATCACGATCAGCAGCCGATTATCTCAACAGCTGAACTTGTGGTTTTGTCTATTTTGACAACATTTCAGTTAGACCTGGTTCTTCTCCCTCATTAGACTTCTGGCCCCACTCAACCTCTGAAGACACTGAACATAAGCAAAACCTGCCCTTGAGGGGATCTTCGCTGAGCCCAGGATTAAGGAAGCCTGTCAATGGGCTGCAGGAAGAGCTCAGAAGTTAAGAGTACTTGTTACTCTCGTAGACGATTGAGTCTGTTTCCCAGACACAACCATCTACAGCACCAGTTCCAAGGGGTTCGATGTCCTTGTCTGTCCTTCACAGGCATCAAGCACCCATGTGTATACAGACAGACATATATGCAGCCAAAACACTAGTACACATGAAATAAAATGATAGATAGATAAATAGATAGATAGATAGATAGATACATACATACATACATACATAGAGATATAGATATTTAGATTATAAAGGTCCTGGGAGAGTGAATGCCAGGCAGATTCTCAAACCCTACTTGAATTGTTCCCTGTGAAACCACCATCCTTCCCAAAGTACCCAACACAAGGACAGGACTCATGTGGTCATGAAGTCAGACAGAGGCACAAAGGGAAGAAGATGGAGGGAGAAGGCAATTTTGCCTGTAGGAGTAAGTTAGCAGGGCACCGTGGAACTTTAACATGCATCAAAGTAACCACAGTGCCACTTCCAGCCTCTGCCCAGCAAGCTACTGCTTCAGAAACAGAAGAGAGAAAAAGCTGACTGAAGGTTGTTAGGGTGGAGCGGGTAACACAGTGAGTGTGGCGTGCGTTCTAGAATCATCTTTGCTTGTGAACAACATGGTGGCAAGGTGTTTTGGTTTTGACCCTGGTCCTGTGGTTATACTTGAGATCCTGGCTTAAGAGGCACTTCTGCAATGGGGCAAGGGGCCTTAACTTACATAACTTATCCTCAAAGGCTCTGAGGACAAGCAGAAGGAAGAGAGAGAAAAAAGAGAAAGCAACCAAGGTGAGTAACTGTCTTCAGCCACCAGCAGGTAAGGTATGGGATGTGGCTGTGTTTTCCTTCCTGTTCTGTAAGTCTGAGATCACATCAAGACAGAAGAAGAGAGGAACCACTGGGCTGTTACCAAGCTGGGAGCTCCAGGTTCAGGGCAGAAGAGACACCAGAAATATTGGAGTGACAGAGAAGTGGGTATAGTCCCTTGCTGTGAAAGATGATGTTAACACCCCAACACTCTTGGGAGACAAGGAAGAATGGACCAGACCCAAGCTCTTCCAACCCTGACTTCTGTTAAGTTCAGAACTGTTGAAGCCACAAGGATTCCACATTTGTCAAAAGGCCCAGCAATAGAAGAAACATTCTCCATAGAGCTGTGTCATCTCTGCATTGAGAGACCTTGAGACACAAGCCACAAGCCACACTGTTGTCTCAAGAAACAGCTGAGTTAATGAGGTCACCTTCAAAATGGCTGTCTCCCTGGAATTGGAAGGCAACTGGTTTTGGAAATTGAGTTTCTGTGACTGTGACTAGCTAAGTGGAGGCAGACAGGAGCTGGCTGGATTCACAATAGGACAGCGAGTGTCTTGCAGGAGACATAGGTGAGGAGTCAGCAGGAACTTGAAGGAAGAGCCAGCCAGTGGTAGTGAGGCTCCACAGGAAGGGGCGCTCCACACCCCACAGCTCAGCTCACCTCGGCCTCAGGCTCCACCATGGAGGCTATCTATACCTAGCTTGTGGCACTTTTCACCGAAGCTGTAGAACTGACACTGTAGATAAGCACACTGTACAGTCACACAGTGCCCTCTGGTGGCACTCTGGAAGGACTGAGTCAGGCACAGTGGCGAAGGGAAGAAGGAGCTGCCCAGGACAGCACCCTGGTCTTCCTGAGAGGCTAATAGAGGGTGGCAGGATTTCCGCAGGAGTGTGGGATTCAGGAAAGGAGCCTCTGCCACTCACTCAGACGCCGGGCCCTGCATGCTGACGAGGCCAGTCCTCACAAAGCCCACCTGGCCATAGGCCATGTGCCGGCCCACACACCAGGGCAGGCCAGGCACCTGGGCACCGATGATCTCGATGACATCACCAACATTGAAGGACATCTCTTCGGGGCCTGAGCCCTGGAAGTCAGCTATTGCAGAGGCCAGGCCAAACCCTGCAGAAAGAAGGCTATGTGGTCAGAGCAGAGGCCCTGTGGGCACACAGGGAGTCTCAGACACATGCTGGGGTCTCTGACTGTATGGCCAGAGGAGTGTGAAATGAAGCCTGACTGTGGAGGTTGGTGGTCCTCAGAGGGGCAGTTTGATCTTCATACCATATGAACCACTGAGGCTGAGACAATGGTGATCACTGTCCTGGGCCACCAGCCTCCAAGCACAGATCTCTGCCTAATGCAGCTTAGACCTTAGGCTCTCCATCACCTACAGGCCTCTCTGTATACTTAGCAGACACAGGGATCATCCAAACAGCAGCTGGCTCCAAAGGGGCAAAGAAAACTGCTTCCCCTTGTGCCCCCAGTGGCTGACGGGCAAACTGCAAGACCAGCTCTTCACAGGGAAGGCCCAGGACAGGGCCAGATAGCCCACCCATCCTTCATCCTACCCCATAGATTCTACCAGAGTCCAGCCAGCCAGCCAAGCCTAGGGGATCCCAATGAGCCAGTCTTAATGAGGTATCTTGGGATGTCATAATCTTGGGTCTGTGGGGTGGGAGAAGAGTCCCAGTCTATTTCCCCAGGTGCTGGGCAATTTATTTGAGCCCCGAACCTCTCTGAGCTTTAGGTAATCCTGAGTCTTGTAGAAGGGATTCTAGGTTCCTCTTCTGGCTTAGGGGACATTCAGGACAAATGCAGAAACTTCCAGAATACTAGTCTTGGCCACCTTCTTCAGCTGCCTCTCCCCCAAGGAGGGAAGTCTGATACTCACTCATGAGCTGGGCATCAGGTGTCCCAGGTCCATTCATGGATTCATCGATGGGATCCCATGGGACCCTGAGAGTCCACCTGGAGGAGGGAGAAGAGATCGATGCTGAAGAGTCTCAGACAAGGAACAGGTATATCCTCTAGACTGCTTAGGAGTGACAGCCCTTGGGGACACACATGAATCCCACCCCTCCAATATACCTGCCTAGGTGTGTAGTTCTGAGGCTGCTGTGTATAATGCTACCCCTAAGCTGGGTGTCTCACCCTAGGGGATACTGCCACCTGTTACCATGGGCCCTGCAGATCCCACTCCCCAAAGCACCTGCCCTGCCACTCTCCTGGAGCAGGCAGGGCAAACAGAGTGTGAAGGCCTCAGCGTAGGCAAAGGTCTGAATTTCAACTCTGGGTCTCCTGGATTCTCATCTGCTGTGCAGCCTGTTCAAACTGACCCTGCCTTGGAACCCAACTTCTCCAGAAATCTTGACTGATTGCTGCAGGCCCTCTTCCATTGAGAGCCTTACACTGAAGAACATACTGTATCCCCTGATAGAATTGCCATTAGCCCCAGTGCATCGGGAGTGTTCCGGGGAGAAACTCCTTCCTTTCCCCAAGGAGAGCCCTCCAGCGATACTGTTACTTCAAAGGCATGATGACCTAGGAGGTGGAGTTTCTCCTTTAGCTTTGGTGGCCAGGAAGCTCCTAGCAAGCGGGTATTTCCTGCATAGCAGTGAACGGGAGTTCCCATGTTCCCTCTCTTCACGACCTGGCTTTACTTCCTTCAGTCTTTCTTCATGCAGATTTTTCTGTCTGTGCCTCGAATGTGACCCTCCAGAGTGAGCATGGCAAGTAGCATGTGCTACATTCAACTCTTCCCTCAACTCCTGGACAGTATAGCCTAGGAGACAGCATTGCTCCTCCAAGTAGACGGATGCCTGACTGTACTTCCAGCCACATTACAGGAAACAACAGGAGTTCCCAGAGGTCTCTGTCCTCTGTCTGTCTCATATGTCTTTCTGGACACCCAACATCTACAGATGGAGTAGGGTCTATGAGGCCCCACACCACCCAGGGCCTCAGGATAAAGATTCCAGCTTGGTACCTACTGGTGAAACGGAGTCAAGGGCTCTGGTTCGGCCTCTGCGGCTTCCACCTTGAAGGACATGCTGGGTGTAGGGGACGAGGAGTCTGTTTCCAGGATTGCCACTCCCAGAGGGACCCCCGAAGCCTGTCTGAGGGTCTGGGGGCCCTTCCCTGCACCTTGGGGTCCCATCGTCCTTCTTACACGGTGGTCAGGACATAGAACAAAGAAGGACCCTTTGAAAGGACAGAGATGGTCATCAGGGCTCTGTTAAACAGGAAAGCAGCCAGCCTCAGGCCCAAGACCCACAGTGAGGAGAACAGGGCCCCATGCGGGAGCCCACTCCACCCTCTTCTTCCCAGGATACCCATGTCTGGAGGCCCAAAGGAAGTCCCAGCCTCAACTGAGGCTGAGGCGGACTAGGACTCTCACTGGTTCTTAGTCCCCACCTGCACTATTTAGAGACAGTCCTTCCTGGAGACTCAAGGCCCTTCCTCTATGAGGCCAACAGTTCAAATCAGGGACAAGAGTGAGCACAGCAGACAAACCGTTTCTCACCTTTCTCCTCACATCTCACCTTTTGGGGGAGCCATAAACATTTTTTAACCAATGACAGCATATAGGGCATCTTATGCTACACTGTGCCTCCCACTTGAGATACTCCCTCTCCCCCACAGTGTCCCCAGCCCTATGTGATTTAACCGAGGTCACCGTTGCTGCCTACCTTCCTGAGTGAGGAGGCTCTTGTGTGTCTGCTTCAAGGCATCCTTGTTTACATACAGGAGGATGGCAGTCTCCTCCTCCTCGCTGGGGGAAAGCAGCCAGAAGGTCTGGTCCACCAGCAGGTTCTCCAGGCAGTGGTGTGTGAAGCCTGCAAGGCCAGGCTGGTCATCAACAGGCTCCAGGAGGGGCAGGGGACCCCAAGACCTCAAACCTCTGACCTGGAGATGGCCCTCATATACTATTCTTCACTGGGCATCTCCCAGCACCTCCGTACCCTATGGGGCCCTATCTCACTGTCCTGGCTGCTGGGGTTACACCTACGCACCCACTATAGCATCTGTCCTTGCTAGGCCTTGGGATTCAGAGATGTCAAGGGTGCAGAGTCTTGTGGGCACTCTGATGCCCATGCCCCAGGGTCACAGTCAGTGCCTTCCATGACCATTTCCGTCAGTCCTGCGCAGGCCTGCAGGATGCTGGGTGTCACCGCCTGCACAGGGACCACTCCTTTATCAAGTCCTGCTTAGCTGGGAGGCACAGCCACACTCCCTTAAGTCAAGGCAAACACAGAGAGAACCTTTCATTTTCAACAAATATGGGCGGACATTGAGGACAGGAGCTAAACAGGCATTGTCTTTCTGGATGGTACAGTCCCCAGTGGTGCCTAGATGCGGACAAAGGACAAACTGACTCATGTGACTGAGCAACGCACCAACTACTGGTGGCTCCTTCCAGCCTGCCTGGAGTGCCAAGAAATGTGACCCAATGGCCTCCACAGAGACACAGCCACAAGTGTGAACACATCGTTCTCATCTACAAAGTCTTACAAACCACACTGGAAAACAACTGCACAGTCAATTTCTTAAAATCTCATGGCTTTTGGTTTGGTTTTGGTTTTTCTAGTGTTTCTCTGTGTAACCTTGGCCATCCTGGAACTCTCTCTTTAGACCAGGCTGGCCTTGAACTCAGAGACTCATCTGCCTCTCCCTCCTGAGTGCTGGGATTAGAGGGTGTGTGACCACAGCCCAGCTAAAATCTCGTGGTTTATGTAAATTTATGAGTCTGTGTTGGCCCACATTCCTGGACTGCGTGTAGCTCACAGTCTGTAGGCCAAGGTCAAGACAGCAGGCATACCAGGGTGTGTTGGGTGCAAGAGTCCAGCCTCCCTCTGAGAAATGCAGAGAGGGACTGCAGAACTCAGTTCCATATCCTACAGCACAGTTCTGATCTCTCACAGTCTGGCCCGCATGTTTTTGTTTGTTTTTCCTGGAGAGTCTAAGGTGATGTGATGTCAATGTCCTCCAAGAGGGGGGCACCACACCCTACTGGGGGAAGGTGGCTGTCTTACCAAGAGCATGATAGGTGGAAAACTTCCAGATTTCTTCAAAAGTCTTAAACGTCACCACGATCCGGTCCTGGTCACTGTGGATGGACAGCAGCCTGGCTGACAGTTCCTTAAAAGAGACAGTGAGTGAATGAAACTACGTATCCAGCCATTAGAGAGCAGGCGTGTGTTCCTGGAGAGAATTTACAGGACCCCAAATTTACACTTTGGGGTGACAAAAGCGGGAGAAGGCTCATTCCCTTACATTTCGAAAACTCGTTATCATTATCTGCCTGACAGGAAGAAATAAATAAAAATAAGGCTACTTCTTGTTTAAAACCCACTGCCTGTACGCCTGTAAGTGGTAAGGTAGGATCCAAACCCTGGAGATAGCAGCCCAGAGGCACTCGTGTGTAGAGCAGATATAGGGCCGGAGGCTGTACTAGAGGCTTGGTGTCAGTTATCTGACATAGCGACTCACTGAAGACAAGAATCTAAGCGTTTCCAGTGAATAGCTAAGAAGCTAGTTCCACACAGGCCAGGACACTCTGCACCACGTCTATCATGGTGACACACAGCCCCTAAGCAGACCATCACTGGGCCCAACCCCATCCCTCACTATCCTCTGAGAGACTCTTCCTCTTCTGTCCTTGCCGTGGTGGGAGGTGTCCCCACCTGCTCCCCAGACCCCTGAGGGCTGACTCACTCCAAGCACAAGGGCCACTTCCCGGCTGTCATTCTCCATCAGTCGGAGTCGGCTGCGCAGGGCCTGCTGCAGGCTGGGGCTCCGCAGCCCACTCTTCCGCCTCACGGCCAACAGTTGCAGGGTTAGGTCTGCAGGAGCAGGAGGTGGGTGAGGTGGCTTGTCTGGCCCTGATGGGGCAAATGCTTCCCACCAGCTTCCAACCTTCAACGGGGGCCCGTAATCCTCCAAGATGCCTGGAAATCTAGCCATTCCCTCAACTGACTGTGTCATCCAACAGGGGACAGGACCCTGGGCTACTATTTACCTCTCCAGCCTCAGTTTCCATAACTGTGTCTTCCTGGCCCAGGAAGAAGGGGATTCATGCTCCATTCCTCCCGTGGGGTAGCAAAGAGTACTCACTGAGCAAGGGTCCGTCTGTAACTGTAACTACCCTTCAGGCCCCCACTCGCACGATCCAGCTTCAGATGTGGGCACTGCTCAAACCTCCACCACAGGGATGCCAGGCACTCCGAAGCCTCCATACCAGCTCTTTCTTATCTTTACAAGGTCCCCACCCTTGCACTCTAACTACCACCAGTCCACATCCTTGCCCCTGACCACCCTTAAGATGCATTGGCTTGGGAAGGGCAACTGAGCTGTAGCTAGCTTGCCTGGGCTTCCCTCAGACAGTGTTCTGATCTCCACACAGCCAGAACCTTGTGCACTATGACCTGGCCTGGCTCCCAGCCCTGTAGGATAGTATGGTCTGGTGGGTCTTTCTTCATGATGGGTAATATCCCATTTGTCTGCACCTTGTCTGCAGTGACCACTAGCCATTTGGGAGCTGCAGGGCTCTTGACAGCTGCTTGTTGTGACTGAGATACCATCCTTGTCATAAATTCCAGTAAATCTGAATACAAGTTGCCTGTGTGATCATTGTCTCCACCTCCAGAAAAATAAAATCTGTTGGTCCTGTGTGGGTCTCTTTGGTGCTTCAAGACATCAAGACCCTGCCCCGGGGGCCTCTTCTAGATTATGTCCCTGTTGGCTGGCTGCCACCTTGCCTGGCTCCTAATCTGGGATGGGTCTCCCTCCCCCACAACCATCTCCTCTAATGACTCTTGTCCCAGATTCCTGCCCTTCATCAGCCAATTTGTCTGTCCCAGTGTTTGGAAATGCTGAGAAAATTGGTCCCCTGACTCTCAATGTCCAAGTGAAACTGCCGGTCCCTGGCAGCAGCCTCCTGGGTTGGGGGTGGGGCTGTTCTCTCCATGGAGGATTCCAGGCATGAAGAGGTGAGAGAAGGATGAGAAGAAAGAGAGAGGATGGTTCTCACATCCTTGGGACAATCCCAGAGCCTGTATCTTCTGGCCTGGGGATTCTGATATCAATGTTCTTACCCAAGGTTGGGAGGATCAGAGGTTGAGCAGTATAGAAGCTTCTAGAATCTCATATTTCACAAGACTGTGATCCCCACAAAGGCAGGCTCTGTATTTACAGTCCCACAGCAATTCACACACTCCAAGTGACTGCGGGCAGCACCGACCACCCCAAAGGAAAGCCCAGGGATGAACTTCACAGTGAAAGTTAAGTCCAGTCACAGAGCTGAGTGCTCAGGTTCCCCACAGCTGGAGACAACAGTGAGGCTCCAA
Organism: Tokudaia tokunoshimensis; assembly: GCA_036184795.1. Classification (NCBI taxonomy): domain Eukaryota; kingdom Metazoa; phylum Chordata; class Mammalia; order Rodentia; family Muridae; genus Tokudaia; species Tokudaia tokunoshimensis. The sequence continues at coordinate 70,585,733 of BTHU01000014.1, read as the reverse complement.
GGACAAGGGGAGCTTCCTTACCTCAGATCTGTATGTAGTGCTTCCCTCAATCAATGCTAGAGTAAGTATACAGAGGCAAGCACGGACCCACCCCGGCCTTCCACTCTGTGTGTGGAGACTTGGAATCTGAGGCCTTTCCTCTCAGAACTCCAAAGCAGGAACCTACATTTGACATGTTCCAGAGAACGATAATGCAGGAAGCCTCAAGCCCCAAGGGGAAAAGAAAGCCCTTAGTGGATGCTTGCAGGCTCCGGAGCTCTCTGTGCTTGCTTATCATGTGACTTGGAGCCACCCCCCCAAGGCCCATGTGTTGAAGCCTTGGCTTGTGGTGTTGGGAGGTGGTGGGCCTTCAAGAGGTAGGTAGGGCCTAAGCTGGGTGTGGTGGCTCATGCCTATAATTGCAGCACACAGGAGGCTAAGGCAGGAGGATTGTTTGAGGCCAGTCTGGTTTTACAGAATGAGACCCTGTCTCAAAAATACAAAAACAAAACAAAGCAGGTAGGGCTGAGTGGGAGAATGGATGGAGACACCAGGACCTGTGTCTTTCCTTTCAATTTCCAGCCACAAGGCCCATGCTGTTTCCTGACACATGTTCCCAGTGTGACACCTCAGGACACTGCCCATGTCCCATGGCTCTGCCCATTCTCTGACTGTCCTCCTTAACAGATGTCCTTCCAGATGCAAGGGTACTGTGTCTAAAACTGACCCCACGTCTAAAGAAAGGGGCAAGCCAGACATGGTAAGCAGAAAGCCCATTCTACAAGCCTACCTCTGTTACAGTACCAGCCAGGGACCCAGACACAGCAGGTTTGGCCCGTTGTGAGACTCAGGCCCTGTGCTCACCTGTCGGATACACCGTCATTTGACTGGAAGGGGGTTCAGCCGCCTGCCCAACCATGCTGCAAGGAGGAGCCCCATCTCCAACACGCAGGGTGATTGTGATTAGAGAGGCGAGCAGTTCTCCAATCAACCTGGTCCCTCAGGTAGAGGGGCTGGAAATCACTGGACTCTTGTCTCATCAGCCACCCAGAATGTCTTCACATAAACCACCAAATGGGATAGGCTGTTGGCCTAACCTCGTGCTGCAAGAGACCAGTCCAAACCCTGCAACCCAGTTCTGGAACCCAACATGGGCATCAGAGTGAATCAGGGTGCAGCCAGTCAGGGTATAAAGCTTCTGCTTCAGGATACAGCCCGCATCCCACGGCTCTGTCAGATCTCTGACTCCTTCTCCTTTACCAGATGTCTTTGCAGTTGCAAGGGTAGGATGTCTAAAATTTGCTCTCCAACAATTCAGAAAAAATTAGCATGTCTCTCTCTCTCTATATATATATACATATACACTCAGAGCGTGATGCAGTAGACAAGGATTCACATTCTCTGAAGGAGATGAGGTCATTTACTCTGTGTCTTGTGACTTCTGATGGGCCCCCCACCTCCTCCCCCACCCCCAAGACTCAGAGCTGAGGGTAGTCTATCCACTGAGCAGTCTTCCTGCTGGCAGCCATTTGAACCTCCCAAGGCAGAAGTCCATAGGCCGGATCGGCTTGGTTACAGTCATGCTGGTGCCATGGTATTCGTGGTGGTGGTAGTGGTAGTGGTAGGAGTTACTTTACAACCCAATTGAGATTCCAATTCCTAAGTATCTTAAAAGCAATGAAGAATGGGGTCTGTACAAAGACATACCTGAATGTGCATGGCGGCTCTATTTACAGCATCCCAACCAGGGAAACAGGAAGGTGAGATGTCTCCCCTGGTAAAGCCACTTGCCAGTGAGCCTGATAATTTGCATTCAATCTCTGAGCCCCACAGTCCAGGCCCCTGAGGGGAAGTATCTGGCTACATGGTCCCCAAATGCTTCCCAAGCCCTTCCAGCTCTGAGACTGGCAGTCTTTCCCAGGGTGACCGATTCCGGTGTTGACTGTCAGGATTTCCCAGCTTATCTGCATGTTCCCTTCTGTTTTTCCCGGCCAGGCCTCTCTGGAAGGAGAGCTATAGGGAGCTGTGGGTTCCTCAGGCTCATGCCCCACCCAACCCTCCCTTCCTGGGAGGACCATTTCCTGTTTGTGAATCAGTACTAGACCACCAGGCTCCTCCTCTTCAGCCAGGGGCAGAAGGACCAAGTGACAGGTCTAAAATCTGCAAGTGCCCTGCCTCCACACAGCAGGGTCTCTGAGTCAGGCCTGCCTGGAAGCTTAGGGCTCCCTTCTCCTAGCACATCATTCATTCTGTGTCAATCAGGAGCGACTGAGCATGTAGCACTTGGCTATCCCTGGAAGCCAGAGACAGGACAGCAGAGCAAGGGGCAGGTCACACAATGTGAGGAAGCTTGAGGAAGGGAAGGGCCTGTCCTCTTCTCTCCTCTCTGTCAGGGCCCAAGGGTGCCAGTTGATGGGGTGGTTGGAGTTGCTAAGGTTTTCCAAGTGGGAGAAACTGAGGCCCAAGTCTAGCAGCAGCCTATGGACAACCATGATGAAAACCAGGCCTCCAGGAGTGCAGTCCATCTGGCTTCCACATCGTAGCACTGCTTGCCTAGACAGTCACATAGCAGGTGCCACCGCCGCCCAGGCCTCAGGAAAAGACTCCAGTCCTGGTGTGGCCCCTGATCACTATAGAGCCTGGGTCTTGGTTTGCCCTGTGGGACGGCACTCCCCCCTGAGGAATGGAGAAGCCCATGAGGACAAGGCGAGATAGCACTGTGCAGGCTCAGAAATCCAGGACAGCAAGTTGCCGGAGGACAACATTGCTATCACTGAGGTTCCTAGAGAGGCCCCTGGTCATCTGAGAACTCCCTAGGCCTAGCTGCAGTGCATCCAGCCTAGAAGCCTGGATTACTTCAGGACTGATCTTCTGTTGTGACGGTGGAGGGGAGTATCTGTATGCCAGAGGATGACCCTCTGTGCTTAGCCCACAGTGTGGCCCAGTGAGCAGCGCCAGGGTACCCATGTCAGCCCTGTTGGCATGGAGGATTAGAACAATATATACTGGATGGATGGACAGGTGGACATGAGAATGTGTTGGGCTTTAGCTCCTGGACTCACCACCTCTCACTGTTGCCTCAGCCTCCTCAGGCCCTGTTCTCTCCTGGCCAGTGGGCAAGCCCATGGATACACTCTGGATCTGGTCTTCAGGGCTACAGCCTCCTGGAGTCTCCTCAGGGCCCCGCCCCATGGTGGACAGCTCCTCAGAAGTCACCTCTTCCTCCCTGAAGCTCCTCATGACCATGACGCACAGCGGCCTCAAGGCCAAGAGCTGGGCATGTTGCTGGCCTTCTGTGGAGAGAGGACAGTGGTCAGCAGAGTCCTCTTAGTGGTGGACATGATGCTGCTGTTAGCCAGGTTAAAAGGAGCAGAGACTGGCAATACAGGGTACCCAGCACCTCCAAGATCCAGCAGTGGGCTTCGCTTGCCATGGGTGACCACAGGACAGTCTGGTGAGCAGACCCACAGGCTTCTGTACGTCCCTTCCACACCTCAGGCCATCTCACCCACATCTTCAGTCCCTCGTGTCTGCCATGTCTTTACCACAGCAGAGCCTCTGAACAGAGGCTGCTATTTCTGCCCAGAGAACCCAAACCCTTTGCCAAGTGAATCCCCGTGCAACTTTTCAGAACTCAACTTGGCATCTTCCTCCCCAACTCAGTCAAACAGCTGAAGTAGGCGTCGTCAGAGGTGGACACCAACACGGACATCAAATCGACATCACCTCATTGGCCAGTCAGAGGTCCTTGCACATAGTGTAGGTGGGGGCAGGGTGCCTCACTTCTTGCTCTCCAGGAGGTCTCTGAGAAAGGGCTCAGAGGCTGACCTGAGATAGCTGTTCAAACATCCTTGCAGATGGTTCAACACCTGTACAGGATGCTGTGGGGACCGAAACAAGCCCAGGTTTCCACCAGACACCTGTAGATCCTGGTTTTCAGGTACATAGCCACACACCTCAGCTAGCTAGGACTGAGGGAATTTACTCAGAGTGGGAAGAATGAAGGAAGGAAAGGGAGTGAAAGGAGAGGTTGGGGGTGGGAAGAAGGGGAGAGACTGCATCTCACTGTGAGCAGAGGAGAGGATCTTGGTTTTATATGCTATGTGGTTCCAGTTTCCATGACCTCAGCTTTACCAGTGGCCCCAGGACCTGTCATTGTGCCTCACTCTTCCCTGGTATCAGAAGTGAGAGAGAGGGATGATGTAACCCAACAGCCCATGTTCCTGGATTGCTCTGTCAGTCATCAGAGGGGTGCAGAACACCATGTGCAAGTAAGTCAATGCCAGGGGCCACAGACAGGGCCATGAAGCACAGGCTACTCTCAGCTTTGGTAACCGTGACAGGCCTAGCTGCGATATCCTCAGAGAGGACAAAAGGCCCTATGCAGAGGTTGGCTGAGCATAGTTCTGAACACTTCAGCCCACAAGCCTAACTTGCCTCAGGCCAGATTATCTGCTGAGGTTTGGGGGCTTTCATCTCTGTTAACAGAGCAGCCAAGGAGACACCTTCTGTACTGAGTCCATAGTCTGACCCTTTCTTACTACATCCTGAGGAGTAGGGTGCCCAGATACAGACCCAGAAACCCACCTGGCAGAATAGAACCAGCGTTCACTTGTGCCACCAACTGCTACCAAGTCAGTATCACCACTTGAATGGCCCCTCTCTAGTGATCTGTGGAGAGGAACTCCCCCAGCAGAGAGAAGCAGAGCACCTAGGCTCTATCCAGATCTAGGGTGGAGGCCATGAGTCTACGATGGGCAAGTCTATGATGAAGAGAGCTGACCTGCCATTAAAACCTTTACCCAGGACTAAAGGGTGTCCTGCCATGCCTGGGCTTTGCTCAATGTTTGCGCAGAGTGTAGTGGGGAAGAGAGGCTGGAGGTAGAGATCTAGCACCATGGGTGCTAGACTGATCTTCTACCAAAAGTAGGACAACAGAGAACTTAGGAGACATATAGTATATTAGGCGCATCAGGACCACCTGGTTCCTTCCTGCCCCTTCCCCCAAGAACAAGTGCACAGAACTGTGCCACCCAGCTAGGATGGTCTTCAGAAGGTTCCCAGAGTAACACAGGCAACATATCTGTTTACCAGTCATCTTCTGCCAGGAGCCTCAGTCAGGCTTCAATAGCCAAGGCCTATACAGCGTCTCACTTTACAGATAGGGAAACTGAGGCTTCGGATATAGAGTTCCCATGTGCACAAACTTGTGCTGGTGCCCATTTCTAGTGTCAGGGGGGCACATGGAACTCAGGTCATACTGCCTGATGCTGACTATGAGCTTGAAAGCCTCCAGCCTACCATGGCCTGTTGCTTTCAGGAGGCTGGCCATCTCAGGGGAAGGGCTTCCCTGGGAGCTGCCCACAGAGACTCTAGCAGGGATTTGGTGTAGAATGACAGAACCCTAGATGGATGAATCAGGAATGGGAAGGGGTTGGTGCAAGCCCCCATGGGTGCTGCTGGTACCATGAGGACTTGCCTGGCCTAGCTCATGGCATCTCTTCTGCTGAACGGGGTGGTGAGACCCCATTCTGAAGCCTTCTGTTGTTGTAACAAACACTGCTGCCCCCTACTCTGTGCCTGGCTGTGTACCAGGCTGTGAGTATTTGGGAAATCAGGCATCCAGCAGGCAGTGACACGGGTAGGCAGCAAATTCTATGATGAGAAGACAGGGTTGTCTAGCCCTGGGGGTGGCAGAATGGTAACTGGGTACCTGGAAAGGAAGGGAGGCTCATAGAGAAGAGACTTGGGTACCTAGAAGACAAGGGTTAGTAGAAGCTGCAGCCCCAGTCCCTGGAAGTGGCCTCGGTGAGCCATCTAGCCAGCCACCCACCTAGCCACCTGCCTTTCATGGAACCCAGTAGGTTGGTTTGTGGTCAAATCATTATTCTACAAATGTGTCAGAAGGCCAAGATCTGGGATAGGCAGATAGGAAGGAGATATCTCATACCAAAAGCACCAAGGGATCCCGCATCGCTGCAGACACCTGAACACCTAATATTCAATCCCAAAGGGGTTGGGGGGGGGTCAACAACAAAACAAAACTTCAGGCACCAGAGGCTTGTCATGGTCTAGTTCTCAGTAACACAGGGACAGAAGTATGCACCAATCTGCCCTTCTGTCCCCTGTCTTAAGGTAGCATCCCAGATGCTCATGCCTGAGATTCTCCAGGGAATCCTTCCGGTTTTGGCCCTGTCAGCCTGACCCCAGCCTAAGTTCTGTCTGAGCCTGGACTTCTGTCCTTCCCTGCCTTGTTCTGCCAAACTATCACCCTGGTTCCTACCACTGCAGAGGCCCACTGTCTTTCCCAGGTCTTTGAAGACCAGAAGGTATATGCCCAAGGGGTAGGTGACCCCTCATTTTCTCTGGTATAACATCAGGGCCCTCAACCAAGCACTTGATCCAGTCTCTTGATGAGTGATGTCCTAGTTTGTAGAGTCTGTGGTTCCCAAACACTGCCCCTCAAAATCTCACTATGCCCCCTCCCCCCAGTGTCCTCACTCTTCTCTCTCTGCCACTTACAACCTTCAGGTGTCCCTCCCTGCAGGCTGGCCAGTGTCTCTACAAAAGCTGAGTGATGCCAATTAAACTTACTATCTCTGGGTCAGGGGGACACTTAGGGCACTCCAGGGTCTCACAAAGACCTGGGGCTGAATTTAACCTGTTTCTGGAGAAATGGAAGTTCCCAGCTAAGGGGACTTCCCACCTGTTCATTGAGGCCCAAACGCTGCAATCACAGTGGGACTTAGGAGCCCCAGGGAGGAAGTAGGCACTGTCTTACTTGCATGGAGCCACCTCCTCCCTGCACAGGCCTCCCTCCACGAGCTTGTTTGGCCTGCTCCAGCAGCAACCCAGCCCCAGGTGGTGTCCAGAAGCCTCAAAGGTACACTTGCTGAGTTCAAGCAACCAAAAGTAGCCTACAGAGTCTCTTTCCAGCCTCTGTCTTCTGCCCAGGTGGCAGAAGCATCAGGTGTCCCCAGGTAAGCCACCCCAGGCTCTGACCTCCAACGCACATCTAGTTTACTCCTGGAACATGGAGACCTCAGGCCAATCTAAGTGGAGGATGAAATGTTCTATGCCTCAGTTTACCCACCCATAAAATGAGAACAAAAGCACCTACTCATAGAAGATTGGGAAGATCAAGCAGATAGATAGCATGCTGGCTTACAGTTCAGTGGGCTGGAAGGAGGAGCCTTTGTGGCTGGCCCTGCCTGTGTTCTAAATGGTCTGGCCAGAGATCCACCAGGGTACATCCCGAGCCTCTGCTTTGCCTGGAGGTGGCAGTATTCTCCAGCCACACTAACCAGGAACTTGGGAGTGGGAACTTGATTAGAAACAGGTGGTTTCAGATGAAGTTGACCTCAGTAGGGTATGGTCCTGTTGGATGTTGGATTAGAACAATCCCAACTAGACTAGGTGGTTGTACCAGATTAAAGTGAGTTCTCTGCCTGAGGTCTCTCCAGAGAAGAAGACACACAGAAGAGGAGGGCATATGACACAGAGGCAGGGGCCATTCAGGGACAAGCAGAGGCTGGAAGAAGTGGAAGCGACTCTGCCTTGGCAACTCTGGAGGCAGCACACTTGTCTCCTGGCCTTTAAACCCTAAAAGAACAATTGTGTCGTAGTTTGTTATGACAACCATCGGACATGGCGACACCCTGAAGGCTTCTCTCTCCAGTGAAATGGGCTTCACACACCCATAGCATGCCACTTGTGATTGCACAAACTAAAGAGACAGGCACCGTGCCTGAGGCAAGAAGTTTCATGAAACCAACATGTCACATAAAGGCGGAACTGTTCAGCATCCTCCTCAGTCTTGACCTTTAACCTCATCCCAGAGGATGAACCCTACTCCACCCCTATCACTGGTGTAAAACCCAAGGTTTGGGACAGCAAGGGTCACAGCAGCAGGAACTGTAAGTCAGGTGGTGGGAGTCTCATCCCTCAACCTGAACACAGTTAACTTGGATTCCTGTCCCACCTGCAAGTGATTATTCTTTATCTTAGGGTGAGGAGAGCAGAGAGGACAAGAAGGGAAAGGGGGCTCTGGAACCCTGAAGCAGGCTGCTCCTGCTGAGGTCTCCAGAGACAGTGGTCAGTGACTCTAGTCAAGTTATGCATTTCATTGGCTAACATAAAGAAACCCAGAGTGACCTCAGAGAGACCAGGTCACAGCCACGGGGGCACCATGAAGCACCATGCTAGTACAGGCGTTCTTGTCATGGCCTGGAATGAACCAAGCTAGACAGAGTTCATCCTTTGGGACCCAGTGGCTTTCGAATCCTGTGTTGCCACTCAATTCCTTTGATCTGGTTGAGACCTCAAGGACATGTTTGCAAAGGGTCAGTGTGAAGGGTAGATCACAAGTCACAATTAGCAGTTGGTCTCATCTGAGCAATCCCAGCCAGTCTAGCAGAGCCCTGGGGTGCTGGGTGCCCGTCTCCAACAGCTCTCCCCAAGCAAGCCAGAAGAAAGAGGAAGGTGGAATACTATTCTTAGATACAGTTGTGACAGGGCCAGGCTCTTCCCATTCCAGCACACTCACTCGGCCCATACTCTCCTGTCATACCCCCTTACCTGAGATCTGCTCTTCAGAGAACTTCCTCCGAGGCTCAGGAATGCGGGTGCCAGGTGGCCACTACGGGCTCCGCTCCTTGCTGACTGGCCTACAGGCTGTCTCCAGCTGGCCTGGCCAGGCAGAGTCCGCCCACAGCCGGCTGACTGCTCCGTACTGCCACCGCCCCCTGCTTCCTGCCCCACTTCCTCCCTGAGCCTAGGGGCCTGGAGACCCAAAGCAGGCCGGGTGCTGTGGCAAGGATTCCAGTGGCCAGTTGATCATTAGCTCCTTGTGGACCAGAGCTAGGCCCTGTCCCTGCCTGCCCATGGCCAGCCCCGTGCTCTGTGGTAAAGGCTGGGGACACCCTTGGTGCTGAGATTGGGGAAGTCCACAGGAGGCCGGCCCTCCGACTCTGCTAACCCCAGCCCAGATCTCTGTTCCCTTTTCCCTTCTGCACACGTGCATACACATGCCATGCAGACATGTGGGTGGCCTTAGAAACATGTACACAGACCTAGCACACATGTCTGCATGCACACACACAAAATACACGTTTTGCTTCTCACTGTGCTGCTGACTATCTCAGCCCACTGATGCCAACAGGGAGCATTCAGGAAGAAGGGCCCAGTCTCCTTCTCTGCTAGCTCCTTGAGCCAAGCCTGTGGGGGCACACACTTTACCTTCTCACAGACTGTAGCTGATCTGAGAATGCCCCTATGGCCCAGATTCAAGCCTGTTTCCTGTTCTTAGGCCCAAGCAGTGTCCACCATGAAAGATGGGCTATTCTGCTCTCCACACTCATTAGGTGCTGTAGATATCTCCTGCCTGTTTCCATTTGTGAGGAGTTCTGGAGGTATAGGTGCACTGTGATCTCTCTCTCTCTCTCTCTCTCTCTCTCTCTCTCTCTCTCTCTCTCTCTCTCTCTCTCTCTCTCTTTCTCTCCCCCCTTACCCCTCTCCCCAGAGAATGCAGCCCCCCCCCCATACTAGCCTTCCACCAGCCCTATTTTTCTGTGTCAATAGAGGCCCCTGCAAGCCCACACCCATACATGGGTCTGGAGGCATTTCCTCTCCCGGCTATTGTCCCCATTGCGCACCCAAACCAGTATCCTGTTTGTCTCAGAAGCTGCTTTCTTGGCTCATGGCCAGGGGGATTTTCAGAGAGCCTCCCCCAATATATGCAGGGCACTCCAAGGCCAACCAGCATGGGCGAGTACATTTCTGTGTCCAGGTCTCTTCAACGGGATCCTCCTAAAGTCTGTACAAAGCAGAGGCCACCCAAACCCCAGCCTGACTCACTTGAAATCCCTCTGGAAAGATCTGTCACTGTCCTGAGCCTCAGTTTCCCCTCTGCAAATGATAGAGTTAGGAGGTATTCAGTTCTCATAGTTTTGACCCCTGACATAGCTGTAGTATGTTCGAGTTGTCATCGCCACGATACTAATGCTTTGGGTAGATCATGCCATGGGGCTTCGTGACAGACCAATGGAACTGTCATCCCAGTGTCCCTATCAGGCTTGATATCAAACAGACTTAGAGAGGTGCATTCTCAGAGTCCCACGACTCAGGCCAGCTCTGACACCAGGGTCCTTGTCCCCTTACCTACCCCATCATTCTTTGGTGTCTGTGTCTAGACAGAGACAGCAGGCCCTATTCCTAGGAACCCCAAGAATCAGGTCCTACCCTGGGGGGTGAGAGCTCCAGATCATTGTCGGCTCATGTTTTGAGCACCAAGTGAAAAAGCAGTGGCCCTGTTCCCCTTGTCTGTCCCTCTTCATCACGTAAGTTCACGGGTACGACGGCACTCAAGTGACCAGTGGTCAGTTGCTCCTCACCCTGCCCTACCTCTCCTTACTCACCTGCTCCAGGAAAGGAAGCTACATGGAGGACTCCCTGACAGAAGCCAGTCTTCTGGGGCCTGGGGAGATGGCTCAGTGGTTAGGAGCACTGACTGATCTTGCAGAGGTCCTGAGTTCAATCCCCAGCAACCACATGGTGGCTCACAACCATCTGTAATGGGATCTGATGCCCTCTTCTGGTGTGTCTGAAGACAGCTATAGTATACTCATATACATAAAATAAATCTTTAAAAAAAAAGTCAGCCTTCTGAGGCAGGTGCTCCTTGCCTGCCATTCAGGCTGCTTAAGATCCAGGCCAATGAGGTCAGAGGTTTACAATGAGTAAAGCCATGGGCACAGCTACTATTGTGGACTATCCCAGTGGTTGTAAAATGCAAGGGCAGTCAGTATGCGTCTAAGACACAGGGTAAAGCCATCCCTGGGAGGCTAAGATGCCATTATACCACAACAGGAACAAAGAAAGGTTCCTGGCCTGGCTCCCTCTGTAGACTGTAGGCTTTGAGCTGGTACTCAGTGCCTTTGTTCTCCCCAGACATACTCTGAAACTCCGATTCCATCCCTCTGGATAGCATCCCTTGTATGGCACACTCAAAAGCCTCCTTGGGGACAAGTGTGCCATTGGAGCACCTGCTCCAGGTCCTATCTATGGAAGAGCCCACATCCTGCCCACCAAGATCCAACCATGGCTTGAAGCCTCAGAGCTGTGATAGCCCACTGTACCGACTGTGCCGTGACTGACCTGGACAGTGAGGGAAGGCCTCAGAGGGAAGGCCAGGAGGACAACAGATAGGACTTTCTAAAAGTGGAAGTTCCTAGGCCAACTTCTGGAGGGAAACCAGACAACAATGGATTGTAGGGAATCTCCAAGGGGACAGACGAACTCAGAAAAACAACAACACTTAAGAAAGGCATGGTGGCTCATGTTTTTAATTCTAGCACTCAGGAGGAAGAGGCAGGTGGATTTCTATGAGTTCAAAGCCAGCCTGGTCTACAAAGTGAGTTCAGGACAGCCAGGGCTGGTTACACTGAGAAATCCTGTCTTCCAAAACAAAAGAAAAAGAAAAAACACTTAGGCCCAGCTGTATTCCAAAGGGCGGAGCCTCTTGCAGCCATTCACTCCTTAACACAGGCAGCTGGGCGAGGCCAAGCACCCTGCCCTGCAGTTAATCTGCAACAGACTATAAATGTTGAGCTCAGGAGAGCAGAGGCCTCCAGCAGAGCCTTAAGATGATTCTAGAACGTGAAAACCAGCATACTTTAAGGCACAGAGAAGAAATGTATTTAGCTTTGCTGACCACCCTGGTCTGATGTGACTCTGCCATCATAACTGGGCTTCAGAGAAATAGCCAAGGTAGGCATGGGCACCATCCACCACCACTTTACACAGCAGGGGAGCAGGTCTGGCCTGCGAGTGTGGTCTGTCAGCTGCTCTATTGGGGCCTAGAGGCAGCTTTGGTCACATTGGACTGAATACCAGTTGCTTACTCAAGAGAGGCCGCTGTGACAGACTGAGCATGCAAAGGCTTGATGTGGGGCAAATACCGGCTAAGAGATGAGATGACTGCTGAAGAGATGCTGGGAGCAGCTGACTTGAGTAGGATGCAGGAATCCAAACCTTCCCTCCTCCACATGGGGTGGGAAGCAGTGCCAACGAGAAAGACAGTAAACCGCTGGTTCTCTCACGGGCAACGGGCTCCAGATGAAGATGGTTGTATGACAGGCAGCACAAGGGGAAACTGGCTTGTGGAGAGAGCCACCCTTAGCCCCTCATACAAGAAGAAAGGTTTTCAACGTATTTTCATTTCAAGGGGAATTCTTAGAGATCAGCCCTACCTACAGACGCAGGTATAGCTTTGGAGACGCAGCCTAGCCTGACCCTCTTCATACTAAGACTGCCTAGCTCTGAAACCAATTTGTACCTCAGCAGAATATCCTATATTTCAACAGAATGGCAGACTCTAACCATACCTTTAAGCTTATCCCTGATCCGACCTTCACCATGAAGAAGGGGCTTGTGGATCGTGAGTGTCCTTGCTGGGTGGCATCCTCTGCACACCTATGAATCTGGTCTTCCATGTCTGCTCATATGCCACTAGCTGGGGCAGCGCAACCATGGTGCTTCGGAGCAGCTGCTGTGCGCACATGGATAGGTCCAGAACACTGTCTGCCCAACAGGCCCCGATCTGCCTGCTATTGTTGGCTCTGGCCACCAGAGTCATCCCTGGATTGCAGGAGTTGCTCTTTGCAAAACAAAGGAAGGGGGGAAATGGGCTTTCAGGCTATTGAAGGCTACTCAGGCCAGATGGACAGACAAACAGGCCACACAGACTGAGGTTCGCAGGAAGCAGTTCCCTTGCCTCTGCCAGACCAAAGACACCTGCTCCTGGGAAAGGATGGCAGCCTCTGCCTGGGTAGCAATACTGGTCCACAGTGAGGTCCAGCATTGCCAGAAGAAGCGTCACCCTCTAGCCTGGAACTTAGCAAGTCCACAATCACTTCTCTCCCTTGGATGAGCGGGAGTAGGCTAAGTCCCATGTGTGTGACAATGACTCCCTTCAACAGCGCTCTCCATCTCGGGGTCCTCACAGCCCAGAAAAAGAGAAGAGTACACAGGAAAGAAGCTGCCTCTAGGCCCAATAGAGCAGTTGACAGACCACACTCACAGCTAAAGCATCTCTTCTTCTCACTGTGTCCTAGTTGCCGTGCCAGAGTCATGCCCCCAACCAGCCCGGCAGCACAGGAAGGCTCCAGCAGCCCATCATCCAACAGTGAAGACCTCTAGGTCTCACAGGATAAGGTCACAGAGCCGAGAGGGGGCAGGTCTTTAGATAATGTGGCCTATGGCTCCTGAGTGCACAGAGGAGTGAGAGTAGAGAGTTCTAAACTGGCCAGGCAGTGGGTGACACAGCCTTTAATGCCAGAACTAGAGAGGCAGAGGCAGGCAGATCTCTGAGTTCAAGGCCAGCCTGGTTTACAGATATGAGTTCCAGGACAGCCAGAACTGCACAGAGAAACCTTGTCTTGAAATACAAAACAAAACAACAAAACAACCAAACGTTCTAGACTGGAACCATGGGGGTGCTTCACGGCTGCCACTTTTCCAGAAAGCCTAGGAAGGTCTTGTCCCAGTGAGTAGATGCAATGCTGGCAGGTCCCAAGCCCTGCAGGCTCTCACTTCCTCGAGCCCCTGTGCACCTGAATCATGGTGCAGGCCTTGCTTGGAATTCCTGGCATTTCCTAGAGCCCAGTCATCCCTGGGATGATTTTGACCATGGCTTATGCAAACATTAACCAGTCCAAGCACAACTTCCCATGTACCTCTGGGAGGAACAAAGTTGTATCAGCTAAGACCATTCTGGAAACTGAGCCCACCCCCACCCCCAGGCCACATCACTGCCCTCTTAAGGTGGGGATTTCTGAAGCTCTCCTCCTTAACGCAGCCTCAGGCTTAATGTGGGTGCGGAGGCAATAGCCATGCAAAAACTCTGGTTGTTAAGGAGGCACAGCCCAACTTACTCTCAGCCACTTCCCATCTCTCCGCTCCTAGACGAACCTCAAGTGCTGGGCATCCTGTTGGCTCACCTGCCAGACACACACCTCAAGCTGCCCTTGCTTCAGTCATGGGCCCAGCGCCAGCTGTTGATGCCAGAGGCCCCTGCATGCTCTCTCCAACCAAGCAAACTGCATGTACTCTGTTCTCCTTTGCTCCTGCTCTGGTGACAGTTACATGGGAAGGGATTACTTAGCTGGAGCCTGGAGCCAGACCTGGCTCCTATGTTCTCTCCTGCATCCTGTGGAGCATCATAATGGGGTATGGTGCTAGAAAGGCAGAGACTGAGTAGCATCTGCCAGCAGGTCCCTGCTGCATGCTCTGAGCAACAAACCCCCGATGTGAGAGGCACACCTGCCCTTCACCGCCTACGAGCCCAGCTGGGATGTTTCCCAAGTGATGTAATGGGAGAGTGGTCAGAGGGATGACAGCTTTGATGTCAGGCCAGGTGTGTACAGCGGGGTCTCCTTTCATCCGCCACAGGATAGGGCATTACCTCTGTAAAGCACTATTGGTACAATAAAGACAACCTGGTGACAGACACCCATCTCCCACTATTCATTCGGCACACAGCTCTCCTCAGAGGTGACTGGGAAAGAACAGGCTCTGGGGTCAACAGCTCAGTTTAGTCCTCTGGGTAGCTACTTCAAACTCAGCCTCCAGGTCTCCCTGGCTCAGCACCTCTAGGCATGAAGGAGGGGACCACAAAGAATGCCAATATGACTACTGTCCTGGTATTTCAGCAGGGGCAAGATTGAAGGAGGTGGGCCAGTGGTGAGCATAGGAGATGTGTCTAAGCCACATAGCCCGGATCACCCAGAGGAGCTCATAGTCAAGGAGCAATGATAACCATGGGAGACAGACAGGCAGAATAGCACCACCCCCCAAGGCTGGGACAGGGCATGCAGTAGGTCAGGGCACAAAGTGACTAAATCTTAGCTGTAGATGGGTGGAAAGTGGCCTGGGGGTGGGGTGCCCAGACAGCTGTGGCTCATGAAATGTGCATGAATACATTTCCTGGAAGGGTTGGAAATATACAGACGGGCCTGGAGTGGCTGGTGGTGCCTGGAGTCAGAGGGTACAATTGCTGGACTGATCAATCAACCATGGGTAGGTAGATAAATGGATAGGCAGCTAGCTACATAGAAAGATATATAGATGGCTGAATGGAAGGATGAACAGAAAAATAGACAGATAAGTAAATGAATGATTGGTGGCTCAACAGGTCCCCACTGTGATATGACTGTGCAGAGGACACAGGCCCTAACTGAAAGAGGACCCAGTGAATTTGACTAGAGCAATTTGGGTAAGACAATGAAGCAGGACTGGATGATAACCCAAAGTTTAATACCTGTTCTTGGTTGTCAGAGAGACTACATCTGGAATTAACTAAAGCTAGGTACACCTGTGAGAGATTTCTTTTTTTTTTTAAAGGTTTATTTATTTATGTATTTTATATACATGAGTGTTCTGTCTTCATGAACACCAGAAGAGGGCACTGGATCCATTACAGATGGTTATGAGCCACCATGTGATAGCTGGGAATTGAACTCAGGACCTCTGGAAGTCCATGCTCAACTGCAGAGCCATCTCTCCAGCCCCAGGATTTTTTTTTCCTTAATTAAAAATTATTTGAAATGGAAAGATCTACTTTTAATCCGGATCGTTTGAGGTGGGAAGACCCACCTTTAGTCTTGGCCACACCTTCTGCTGGCAGCTACAGAGAAGAAGGAAGCTTGCTCTCTCTGCCTACTTGTCTTGCTCTCTCTGACAAGCTCATTCCTTCTCTGGCACTGGAGCCTACTTCTTTGGGATTCCAGCATATGCTGATGATGAATTGAAACATCCTACCATGTAGATTGAAAAACTACCTTCAGACGTTGTTGGAATAGCTGGAGCACAGATTATACACCAGTCTAACAAATCCCCCTTTATATATGTATATCATATATTTAAAAGTATATTCATTCAGTGTGAGATAATGTTCCAACTCCAGCCTGGTATAAACAAGAATGGCTAAGTGTGTATCTCTTCATAGCAATAGAGAAGTAACTATAACTCTAAGTAAATGGAGGGAGGGAGGGGCCTATCACATTCCACAAACATTTGTTGCTCCTCTACCCTGACAGTAAGAGGCCTGACAATTATTCCCCAAGTGCAGCGCACATGGTGAGCTCCCCAGGACAGAGTAGAGGGGATCAGAGCAACCTTACCTCACAGACTCTTGACCAGCAAGGGGCCAAAAGTAGAGTCCTGGGAACCCACTGCCCAATCAGAGAAATGTAGACAAATTCTGTTGTATATGGTACACTCGCTCTGCTTGGCAGCCAGGAAAGTCTCTTAGGACTCCATTCAGAGATTCTTGAGCGGGGTCTTGGAGGGTGGCTGGGTGGGTGTCAGAGTGCTGGGCCTCACGATGGACAAGTACTGAGTGGACCTGACAAAGGAGCGAGGTGAAGGTGAGCAGATGCCACGGCGAGAAGCATCTGCAATGGCAGCTCCAGTCCTCTTTTACCCCCAAGGTCCTGTGGCCCACAATGGAGACAAGACACTAATTGGGTAACAGACTTCCCCAGATACTAGGGCAGAGCAACTGTTGTCAAAAGGGGACTGACTTCCCCATTCCTGTCTATTCCCTTAAAACATGACTTGATGTTGCCTGGGCCTGAGACCTCCTGTTGTTCTCTCCGAGGTTAGATAAACGACATTGACATCTGCCACCACATCCTTGGCAGGCTGCCAGGATCAGAGTGCCACCAGGTCGCCAACACTTGCAATCACAATTGCTTTCACCTTTGGCCAGCAACCCCATCCCTGGGTACTCATTTTCAGATTGCTGCCTCTGGTGTGGGGACAGGTGCCAACTCAGCTGTTGATAACACCAGCACCTTGGAAATAGCCTGGGTGTCAGATAAGTCACCCCCTACACACACACACACACACACACACACTGCATCGAAAGTTCAGTGATAAAGAACCAGGCCTTTCTCCGTGTGCCCACGAGGTATGCTGTGGAGACACACCAGCCAGGAAGCGAGGCAAGAGCAGTCTCGTGCCACCTGGACACTGAAGCCCATGCTTCTCCTCTGCATGGGAGAAGAGACCAACCTGAGCTGCAGAGCACAAGACCAGCAGAGGGGCTGTCTGTCACAGGGGAGCTCCGGGGACTTTGGAATGAAACCATCTAATGACATTGTGGCTGTTAGGTGTGGCACCGTGGTATTCTCAGGAGACGCTGATAGTCACAGCACAAAGAGTGAACCTCAGTGGACACACAAATCAAGAGGACAGGGGGCACCCCAGGACATGTAGGCAAAAATAAATAAATAAATAAATAAATAAATAAATAAATACCAATGCGATGGGTTACGAATGCATGGTAGATCATGTTAAAGCTGAAGAGGGGAGGGGTCCAGGGACAGAATAGGACACTTGGGATTTGAATGAGGAGAGGCCTCCAGTTTGAATTAACATCTGCACTAGATCCTGAGTGGATGACCCCTTGGGTTGGTTACTTTTTTGTCAGTTTAACAGAGGTTGGGAAGAAGGAACCTTCATGGAGACAATGCCTCCATAAGACTGGCCTGTAGGCAACTCTGTAGAGCATTGTTCTGATCAGTGATTGATGTGGGTGGTACCAGGTCTTGGCAGGTGGTCCTGGGATATGTAAGAAAGCAAACTGGTGAGTCAGACTAGTTTAACCTTTAATCCCAGCACTCAGGAGGTAGAGGCAGGAAGATCTCTGAGTTCAAGGCCAGCCTGGTCTCTACATAGGGAGTTGTAGGACAGCCAGGGCTACACAGTGAAACTCTGTCTCAAAAAAAGAAAAAAGAAAAAAAAGAAAAAATCAGCCTTTCCCACGGTCTCTGCTTCAGTTGCCTGGGCTCCCCTGAATGATGGACGACTACAAGCTGTAAGATGAAGTCATGTCTTTCCTGAAGGAGTGACTTTTGGTCCTGGGTTTTATCACAAGAGACATGCTGACATCCCTGCACCAAACCTGCATGACACCAGACACCAACAACAGGAGACAGAGGGCTGTTCAGGGACTCCTTGTCCTGCCTCCATCTGACATCTTCCAAATACTGAAGTCTATA
Organism: Tokudaia tokunoshimensis; assembly: GCA_036184795.1. Classification (NCBI taxonomy): domain Eukaryota; kingdom Metazoa; phylum Chordata; class Mammalia; order Rodentia; family Muridae; genus Tokudaia; species Tokudaia tokunoshimensis. The sequence continues at coordinate 70,567,692 of BTHU01000014.1, read as the reverse complement.
TGAGTCCCTGTCAGGAGAAGGCTAGATGGATTTGGAGGGCAAATGACTGAGGCCTGGGCTGGGCACATTGGATCCTGCTGACCGAACTACTCAGGGCCACACCTTCTTATGCTGTTAACCACAGACACTTAGGGCAGAGCCTAGGACTCCCTTACTGTCCTGAAGCATCAGGGAAACTGAGGCTGCAATAATACCGTGTTCCAAGCATGCGTATTTGTGAGTCTCCGCTCTGCTGGGTTCCTGGAGGATGGAGACCCACCCTTCACTATGAACAAGGTTCTGCTGAGGTCAGGCTGCTACTACAAAATGCACACAGACCACACATGCTCCAGTATGCAGGGTGGGAAAAGAGGAGACATACCCGGACTTAGGACACTCACAGATTCTCAGGAGGCCTATCCCCTTTCTCTAGGGCCTGAGCTGGCCTCCTCAGCTTCTGTACAAAGTCCACAAACTCACCAGCCCTGGCCAGCCTTAAATTCCAAGGGCTAACAGATTCACTCGGCAGGAGGACTCTTGTGTCCTGGCCTGGGGGGGTGGGGAGGTGGGATGGGGGAGGGTGTCAGGCCCCTTCTGATCACTGCCCTACTGTCCCCAGGGACTGGCAGCTGGCAGGAACTTCAGCCCTCTGGGGAAGAGAGGGTTGTGCTGAATTGAGAATACAGGAGTTTGAGAGCAAAGCACAGGACCCCCTATCTGGCGCTGGTGTCCAGCAGGTGGAGGAAAATGTAAAGGTGGTCGGCACCCTGTCCCCAACCCCCCGTCCCCCAACCCCCAGCCCTCAGCCCAGGACTCCAGATTCATCAGCAGGGCGCTACTGTACTGTAGCAACTGTGATCACTAGCCACATGCAGACACTGCTCTGGGCAGCCAACAGTACACTCCAGCATACAGATGGGGTAAAAGGGGTTCAGAGGAGTAGAGTTGCCCAGACACTCATCTAGCAAGTGTGAGATTGAGGACATCAGCCTGGGACTGAGGCCAGAAGACATCAACAGCTTCCTCTAGGACTCCACCACTCCACAAGGCACCGGACCCAGTCAGCTCTTAGGATAGTGGGGAGGCCACACCCTCTACTTCATACCTCCTGTCTGCCCTGGCAGGGCAGGATTCCACTCACTTTTCAGACTAAGAGATACCAGGGCCCCTTTCGTTGACCACAGCCACCTGAAACCTGTCCTCTCTGCTGCACCAGATCAGACCGGTTCAAGGGCTTACCATCCTAAGTTCAGCCTCTCTAGCCCTCACCTGCCCTCACAAGTGAGCAGATTGTAGGTCTCTCCTGGAGCAAACCCAGCAGAGCGGTCCAGGACTTACCTTGCCAGTAGAGCAGCCGCTGCCAAGGAGGAAGGGGGGAGAGGCGGGTAGGGGCCCTCCAGGCCTCCTTTACACGCACTGGAAGAAAGTCTCAGGCCCCAGGAGGCAGCAGAACAGGCCCTGCCCAGGCCACTGGGCTCCAATCAGACAACTTGAGTCATCCGCAGGCTGGGCCCGCCCTGCTGGGAAGGGGCCAGCCTCCTTCTGACCTTCCTCCTCCTTATCAGCATCAGAAGAATGTCAGCCCCTAGTCAGCATTCCCCTGGTGGGTGCGGAGAAGCATTTTAAGAGCTCTTCCCAAGATTTTGGGATAGCAGAGGGGCCCACACCTCAGAGTAGACAGGCAGACAGTTGGGACAGCCACCAGAGGAATGGCTGTGTTGGGGTGCAGCCCGCTCAGCCACTCTCATGCCTAGTGATTAAAGGTGGAGCGGAGAGACTGACTAGGGAGTTTAGCAAGCCCTGATTGAGCACTTACAGAATGGCTCCGGGTCCCCTGTCGCGCCAGCTAAGCAACAGCAAAGGAGGGCAGATCTCCCAAGTGGTGTCTGGAGAAACTATTCTCGAACATGGAAGTCCCTAAGGTTAGATCCTGGGCCCTCCACTTGCTTGGTGAAAGTGACAAATTAGGATTCTTAAGAGTTGCTAAATGATCCTTGTCATCACGTGAGTCTTTGAATCACTGCTCTAAAAAGCACTCCTGCCAGCGGAGAATCAGCAGGTGACCGTCACCCCAGGCATCCCTGCCCCCCTGGGGCCCCCTAGCCACCTGGGTGGGGCTGCTGCCCCCTGGTTGGCTCGGTGCCACAGTCAAGGATGTTACTCAACCACTCTCTGCATCCCTCTCTTCCTGTTTGGAACAGAGGAACTCAAACGAACCCCAGCATGGGGGAGTGGATGCTTTAGCAGATGCGGAGGAGGAGTCGGACTCCTGTGGGTGTGCACAGCTTTGTATCGGTCATCCTGCGGATTCTGACTCTCTACTTACTGTTGTTTGTATGGGGAGGGGGCAGGGGGCAGCTCAGCAGGGAGACAGGAAGCACCTGACGCAGTTGGCCCCACAGTCTTCCTCACCTGTGTGAATGGACTACCGAACCAGTGCGGTTTCCAGCCGCGTGGCAATTCCCTTTGCTTTTATTTAGGATTTACATGAAATTCGCCCTCAGATGCACGTTGACACCATGCACTCAGTGACCCCTTACACTGTCCCTCTGGACAGGACTTGCCTTCCTCCCTGCTGCATGCACTCTGTGTGCCCATGCCCACAGTTCCAAAGCTGCTCCAGGAACTGGGATGCTGCCAACCCTTGCCATCAGCAATCCAGCTCTGCAGTGTGACGCTAGAGACCTCTCTCACACTTAACCATCACCACCTAGGCTGGTGATGCTGCCGGCCAGGCCAACACCCTGCACAGACCGCGTACGGCTGAACCTCTGTGACTTAGAGATCAACCCCTCCCCTAGGAGGCTGATAGTGGCCTGGCCAGCCTGGGGCCTTAGAAAAACTTAGTCTGACCTGCTCTGCAAGGCACCTTGCTGGGTGCCTCCCTTGTGGCTTCAGTTTGGGTGTCTCCTGACCAACAAGGTCTTCAAAGCCTGTCCCTTTTCCGGGCTCACAGATTGGCTGGAGCCTTCCTGGAAGACCCGAAATGGGTGGGGTGGGTGGGTGCTGGGAATTACAGCAGAACAATCCACGTGGCTCTAACTTCGAATGATGACTCCCCCCAAGGGTAGGACCATGAGGCCCATTTGTGCTTGGAGGCCCAGTCCTCTGCCTGCCTGACCTGATAGGTCCCCTCACAGGGTCCAGCCTCACCAGCGTCCACACCTTTGCTCCCAGCTCCATGGCAGACAGTAGGCGCCTCTCTGAGTTTAGGTTCCACTCTGTAGCGTGGGAAGGGCTGGACCTAAAGTAAGAGCCCTGTGGAACTGCTGGCACTAGAGCAGGTGCCCTCCTTGACTTCCAGATTGTCACAGCATCCTGTATAGTGCCCCCTACCTTGTCCCCAGGTCACTGTGTGCTGAGGGACACACCATGAACCACGCCCTTTCTCATGTTCCAGAGCTCTGGCTGTGAGCTTCCAGCAGCAGCCTCACCCCACACCTTCGCCCTGTAGGCTAACTTGGCTGGGCTTGGCCTTCACAGGGAAGAGCCAGGACATGGAGCATCTCATCTGCCTACGATGACTGGCTCTGTGGAGCTTGACTTCATTTAAAACATGGATCTGTTGCACAAGTTCTAAAACTGCTCTTAGCCTTTAAAGAGTATATTAGACTCCTGGCATTTAAAATAAAGCCAAGCTGGGCAGTGGTGGTGCAGGCCTTTAATCCCAGCACTTGGGAGGCAGAGGCAGGCGGATTTCTGAGTTCGAGGCCAGCCTGGTCTACAGAGTGAGTTCCAGGACAGCAAGGGCTATACAGAGAAACCCTGTCTCAAAAATACCCAAAATTAACAAACGAACAAATAAATAATAAAAAAATAAAAATAAAGCCAAGAGCTGGGTGTGATGGTGCACACCTTTAATCCCAGCACTCCAGAGGCAGAGGCAGGTAGATTTCTGTGAGTTTAAGGCCAGCCTGGTCTAATAGTGAATTCCAGTACAGCCAGAGACCCTGTTTCAAACAAACAAACAAACATAAAACTATGTTCGCTTTTTTCTGTCTCGCCTTTGTCCCCAAACTGCTGGTCAGGATGCCCCGATTTTGCTGCTCCTGGGGACAGTCTTTCAGATGTTGTTACCCACCTGAGGAGGACCCAGACCCCATCTGTATTGTAAGCACCTGTATTGCTGATCCAGAGAGCCACTATGTCCTGTACAAGCTCCTCCCCCAGTCACCTCTGTTTCCTATCTCTAGCCAGCTTGCTTCTCTGAGGGACATTTATGCTGCCCAGCGTCAGTATCCCACTCTGGAGAGGATGGTCCTGTCCTGGTGTGTCACGTCTTTCCAAGTGGAAACTTGGAAGACAATCAGGTGGTAGCCTGAGAAGGACTGGGACAAGGCTAGACCCCCTCTGCTGAGAACTGACTCCTTCAAGTTGCCCTCTGACTCCATACATGTACACAGTCACACATATGTACAGAACTCATATATTACTGAGTGGCATTGATAAAAGTCTAAGGATGGAGACAGACTGCCTTATGAAGTAAGAACTGAGTTCTTGGCCAGAGGTCTAGCTTCAGGGCACCTCCCAAACCCAGTTCTCTTGTTGTGTGTGTTCCTGGCACTATGAGTTTGGACCATGTGGCCTTAGGCAGAACCCTCACCCTCTCTGAGTCTGAGTATCCCTGACTGAGATGGGTCAGGCCTGTTTTCCTGTCCCTTGCCTGTGGCCTGCTGAATTTCTGCTTTTCCCAGTCTAGTCTCTCAAGGAGCCCTATGCTGCCCTATCAATCAACCAAGCCCTCAGTTCGAAGGCTGCAGCCCTGCCTCTAAGGAGTTTTCTGTCAAGACCTTGCAGTTCCCCCGACTCTGGCCTGTTACCTACCTCACCCGCAACTGCCCTGAAAGGCCAGATCCTTCCACTGTGGGGGATCAGGAGACTTTCTTGGGTCATACAACCACTCCTGAATGCCACTTGTGTGACCCAGGAAGCCAAGCCACAGGCTAGGTGGGGCAAGAAACAGGAGAGGGGCAGGGCTTATTGCAATTTGCAGTGTGGAACGGTGACTCCCTTCCCTTAGGCCTGGCCCTTCAGAGTCCCTGTGTTGGCTAGCTTGTGTCTCTGCTCCTGGTCTGGGCCTCTGAGGGGCTGTATAGGCACCTCTGTCGGAGACAGGAGTGGTCCGAGTCACTACTGGATCTGAAGCAGAGCTTTCCAGTTAAGCAGCTGTAGAGAGCAGTTTCTTGGAAGGAAGCATGTTCCCTGTGAAGTGGTTAAGCAGACCAAAGCTTTGGCAAAAGGCTTTGTGTCAGAACTACCCACATTTCAGAACAGGTTCACCCCCAATCTGCCTTCAGTGACTCAGCGCCAGCAGCCACATTCTCACCAGCCACCAAATTCTACACATTTCCACGAGTTGCATACCCTTCATAAAGCCCCGCCATCAGCTCTCTGTCTCTTTCTCTTGTGTCCCCATGCAGAGCCAGCCCCCTCTTCCAAATAAATCTGTTGCATGAGGTCTGTGGCATGATATGATCTTTGAGGCTTCCCTTGGCTCTGATCTGCCAAGATACTCTAACACTTTGCTGTCTAAAGCATTCTAGAATCCAGAGTGGTCTAGCAAAGAAAATTCCATCTTTACTGTGTACCTGCAGAGCATGGTGGATGGATGGGGCTATTGGGTCCCAGTGCTGTCACTCACAGTCCTGTGACCCTGGAAGTTCCCTCCCTTGGGCCAATTATTTATTCACCTGTGCAAAGGGGACAGGAAACAGGGTCAGTGATGGGTGACAAGGAGTTTATGAGACTTCACAATCCAGCATACAGAGAGCCCTTCTCTGTTTTGCGTTGTTGAGACAGGCTCCGCATCCCTGGCTAGCCTCTAGTGCAGTGTATGCCTCAGCCTCCGAGAACTAAGAGTACAAGTGTACATGCCTGGTTCTGTTTTATTTTCTTGAAAGAGTTTTTAAATTTCCCTCTTTTAGAGACATAGTATCACTGTGTTGCCCAGTCTAGCCTTGAACTCACAGACTCAAGAAGGTCTCCTGCCTCTGCCTCCTGAACACGTAGACTACAGATACCTGGCACAAGGCACCTAACTTTTTCTGTTCTCTACACATAGTCTTTTAACTATTCCTGCAACAATCAAATCCACCTGCCTCCTCTTCAATGGTCAGGACCCAAAAGCTCCTCAGCTGAGTCCTGACGTCCTGTGATTAGAGCCCAGGAAGGGAAACCACTTGGCTTCTTCCTACCGGGCCCCAGCCTTTCCCCTTGAAGATCCATTGATCTTCAAGTTCCCTGTCCGTCCCTGCCCTTTCTGTCTCTGTGTCTCTCTCCCCTCTGTGAAAGCATTACCATACATCATCTGAGCCAGGGTCCAGCTGTAGGGACAACAGCACAGATTCTCAGAGCAAATCACTTTAGGTGACAATGACAAGGACCCTGAGCACTGCCTTCTGGCTCAGTGCATGTGCTACACATAAGAAAACAGGCTGTGGCCATCAGAGCAAGCCCCTTCATGTTACCCTCTGGGCCACACAGCTAGCCATCTGAGTGTCTGATAGTTTGCTATGGGCAGTACCTCATGTTAGTAGTTGCTTTGGTGACTTTCTGGGGACCTGAAGTATTAGTTAGAAGTCAGTTTGCTGACTACTGATACTGGTTATCCTAAGCTTTTTAAGTCCTGAAAAAGGGTGAACCATGAAGGCCTTGTGGTCTCTGCCACCTGCCACTGAACACCTAAAACCCCAGTGCCTAGAATTGGGCAAAGAACATCTCGGTTCAGAGAGCAGCCTAAAGAGTCTATGCTGATGGCCATGCCCTTGGCCTGCAGGCTGAAGCCTCCTAGATCCTGCATCCTATCACACTTGGATAAAAGTGACTTCTTGTCACGTCCATCCATCCCAACGGCCCCAAAACTGCTATCACAGTCCCACCAGAGGTGTCTGGTTCAGGGGCCTGAGTTCAATGTGGTCCTTCAATTAGCCGTAACTTCCCAGAGATGGGGGAAGGTGGAAGGACAAATGGATACCCTGGTCTGGAGCAAAAGGTCATACCTTCTCTGCTGCAAAATGGGAGCCTGTTCTAAGGCCCCTTTCTCCCACAGTCGCATGGACAACATTGTGGAGTATATTAGCAGTGAAGGGAAGCTTGTGGGGGGGCTCTGTTGGGATTTTTAAAAGCTCTGGGGGATGGGAGTCTGGGTACTATCTTATTGAGGACACACCCTCCTTTTGGTACTGGGGTGCAGGGAACGCTATCTGACACTAGCTGCCTTTTGTTCCCTCCGAGTCCCTCCTGGTACAGGACCTTTCATCTTTTCTTCTAACCCTACAGAGGGGTCGGGTCATCCAGAGGTCCAGGACTTCCCTGAGCATGTGTGGCAGAGGAAAGAACAGACAAGAGGTGGGGACCTTGGGATGTGGCACAGAAGCCATCCAAACCTCAAGCCACTGGAGTGAGTCCATGCTAAGGATGCTAAAGCACACTGGCACTTATTCATTTCAGTGGTGCGACCCTCCCTCTTCGGGGATGGCATGGGGCTTGGGGACAGTGCTAGCAATGAACAAAGCTCAAGTCTTCGTGACTCAAAGAAAAAGGTTTCCATTGACTCTGGCCCTAGAAGTCCAGACGTAGGTCTCAGGACCGACTTAATCAAGGGACTCTGGGATCACTCTTCCAAGATGCCCTGCGTGTGACTTTCTTCTCAGGCTGACTTCCCACGAAGGGACAACTATAGCCATGGTTGTCCTGGGCATGTGCCTCCTGCTCCTAAATATCCTGACCAGGAGGAGTGCCATTGGAAACATCTTGAAGGTAAGATATGTTTTTCCTCAGCAAGCTGGCCTCCCAGCTATCTGGCTTGGGTCCTACAGCCTCCTGAATAGAGTCCTGTGTGTCTAAGGGATGCTGGAAACTGGTTGATGTGGTTGAGAGCTCTTTTCCTGGACTGGGCCCATCCTGTAACTGTCCAGAACCATCTGAGCTAGACATGGGGTTGGCATACTGCTGAGTCTTGAACTGTGTTTCAGGTGGGGTACCACCCGAAACGGGAAGTGGGAGTCAGGAAACTAGGTAACCAGTCGGGACACAAGAAGACACTAAGGAAGTTCCCACCCCATCCTAAGCCTATGCACACAATGTCCACAGATTAGGAACACCCAGGCACCAAGACCTCAGAATTGGGAAGTAACCCAGCAGAAAACTGTCCCCTCCATTCTGTTCCTCTGTAGCCAGAGAGCAGGGGCCTGGGTACTGTTTGGCAGAGGAAGAAGTACTGACTCCAAGGCTGACTGGGCCAGGTGGGAGACCTAGACAGCAGTTTGCAGTGGGGCACTCTCCCACCAAGGGGCAGTACAGTAAATAAACATGCTGGTTTTGCTGAACAGAGAAACTTCAGTTAGTATCCCTGGAAATGGAAGACACCAGGTAAAGTTATATGTAAATTCGGCGTTAAAGTACGTATATTTGAAGTTATTAAAATGCTATTTTCTATATTGCATGCATGATGTGAAAAACTGTGCATAGAGGGGCTGGGGAGGCAGAATGGCAGATAAGTGCACATACTGATCTGGAAAAGGATCTGAGTTTGGTTCCCAGAACCCATGCTGGTCAGCTCACAACTACCTGTAACTCCAGCTCCAGAGGGATCCAATGCCTCTTGCCTCCTTGGGCACATGCACTCACAGAAACCATATCGACACACACACACACACACACACACACACACACACACACACACACACTTTAAAAATAATGATAATAAAACTATATATATGTATACATGTGTATTAGTTAGGGTTTTACTGCTGTGAACAGACACCATGACCAATGCAAGTTTTATAAAAGACAACATTTAATTGAGGCTGGCTTACAGGTTCAGAGGTTCAGTCCATTGTCATCAAGGCAGAAACACGGCAGCATCCAGATAGAAATGGTGCAGGAAGAGCTGAGTGTTCTACATTTTTTATCCAAAGGAAGCCAGGAACTGACTGGGCATCCTCAGGCGTCTAAGAGGAAGATCTCTTAGCCCAACCCCACAGTGACACACTTCCTCCAAGGTCACACCTTCTAATAGTGCCACTCCCTGGGAAGAACATATACAAACCACCACAACATGCATAATGCTTTGGGGGTCTATAGTAAACTCAAACATCTGTGTCCAGCAACATAAGTGGAAGGAAGAATGGCCAGGAGGAGCCCCATGAGACATACAAGCACTGATTGTGGCTGTGGGTGAAACCAGGCTGGCTTTCCCATCTGGACCCGCTGAAGCAGTTTCCACAAATCTTGGGTGGGAGGTGTGAGCCCCAGAGCAATTGTCTTAATCCCATGGACACAAACACTGGTGTGACTGAGAGCAAACCCTTCTGTCTGAGATGCATGCAGAGATGAGGAGAGGGCTGCGCTTGGCTGTGCTCGGCTGTGCTCTGCTGCGCTCGACTGTGCCTCTACCCACGACACTACATAGGCTTGGAGCTTGACCACAGTCACCGAGCAAGGTTAGGCACAGCATCCACTCTTCTTTCCACACTAATTCTTAACCTGAATGTCCTACTGCTGCGCTTCAGATCTTTCTACCAAAAGCTTTTCCTGAGAGGATTCACCAAGTACTCTTTAGAACAAGTTGGGGTATGAGCATTTTTCTCCTGAAGTTATAAAGGCCAATGAGCCCGTCTCCTGCCTTGCTTCTCTGGCTCCATCCCTAACTCAGCTTCAGCTCTGCCAGAGAGTGGCAGCATGACACGCTTCCCACCGGTGAAGGGGGAGCTCCAGGACATGTGGGAACCCAGGAGATCAACGCTGCTACTCAGGTTGGAGCTTCCAGGAGGAGGCGACAGCTGGACTGAGCCCTGAGCACCATGCAGGAGCCACCTGCATGGCAAGGAAGAGGCAGGTAGGGGCCTTCAGCAGGGGGCTGATATGTATTGTTAATGGATGCCTTTGGCTTTCTGGTGGAGGGATAGGAGACCAGGAACAAAGAGACCATGAGGAGGTGACTGTGGCCACCCAGAAGAGAAAGGACTTGGTCCAGGCCTAAGCAGGAGCAGGTCCAGAGAGAGGAGATGGAAGTAGAACCTAGAATTGTGCCAAAATCAGTTCTTAGATGTCTGGGGAACAAAGGTGGTAGCGGGTGCTGGGATGAGGTTTGAGGAGCTGAGGACAGGCCATGCTCAGCCCAGGTCTAAGTGGAGGCACCAGGAAGCTGAGGAGGTGTTACTCTGGGCTCTCTGGAGAAACAAACTGACATATACAGATGGAAGGATGGGCGGGCAGTGGAACGGTGGCACGGTGGGTGCTTGGATGAGTAGATGGGTATATGGGTGATCAGATGGTAGATGGTGGGTAGATAGATGGTGGATGGGTAGCTGGGTGGTAGGAATGTGGGTGAACATCTGGATGGATGGATGACAAGTGAGGGGGCAGATGTATCGATAGGTGAACAGTTAGGTAACTGGGTAGATGAACAGCTGGATGGGTGGGTGGTAGAAAGATGGATGGGCTCAGTGTTTGCCCAAATGAAGAGGGTAGAATGAAGAGAGGGGTCGGGGCTGGAAAACAGGGATAAGAGAGAATGGGAACAGAGGAAGAACCAGGAGCCTAGTGGGGCCTGCTAAGACAGCAAGTCAGATAAATGAAGAAATGCATCCATTATGCAGAGCCACACAAGGTTCCCGAGTTGTGACAGAGCAATTGGGCTGGGTGAAGCAGATGAGTGGTACCCAGGTACCACTCATGAGGTACCACTCATCCTGAATGAGGGCTGTTCAGGCACCACAGTGGGTGTGATGGCATCTCAGAGCATGAACTATATATAGCTAGTCTTTGCTACTCTGTGGGCTCCTCACCCATTATCTTCCCCTCCATTTCACCCCCTATCACTAGATAGGAGAGAAAGAAAGAGAGAAGGAAGATAGAGATTTCTGAATCTAATTTCTTTCTTTTTGTTTCCTCTTTGTTTGTAGAACTACTTTGTGGTTCTTCTTTTTCCCACCTGTGATGGTTTATGTATGCTCAGCCCTGGGAGTGGCACTATTGGAAGGTGTGGTCCTGTTGGAGTGAGTGTGGCCTTGTTGGAGTAGGTGTGTCACTGTGGGAGTGGGCTTTAAGTCCCTCATTCTAACTGCCTGGAAGTTGGTATTCTGCTAGCAGCCTTCAGATGAAGATGTTGAACTCTCAGCTTCTCTTGCACCATGCCTGCCTGGATGCTGCCTTGTTCGCACCTTGATGATAATGAACTGAATCTTTGAACCTGTAAGCCAGCCTCAAATAAATGTTGTCCTTTTTAAGAGTTGCCTTGGTCATGGTGTCTGTTCACAGCAGTAAAACCTTAACTAAGATACCATTCTTTATCTCCTCCCCCAACACTGTTTTCATCCCCTATCACTAGATAGGAGAGAAAGAAGGATAGAGGAGAGAGAGAGAGAGAGAGAGAGAGAGAGAGAGAGAGAGAGAGAGAGAATTTCTGAATCTATTTCTTCTTGTTTTTTTGTTTGTTTGTTTTTTTTGTTTTTGTTTTTGAGCATAACTACTAACAAAACCCGCAACCAACCACCCTGAATGACTAACAACCACTCACTTCTCCTAGCAGGGCTCTAACATTTATATACCCTTTGAAAATTCCCAGAATTCCAAATGTCATGCAATCACAGAAACTGTGTGCAGCTAGCAAAACCACGCCTCTGTGAGAGCATGAGGCAAATCACAGTCAGCCGCTGTGGACAGTGCAAAGCAACCTCATATCCCCACACCTAGGATTAAAATGGAAACATATTTTTACAATATTTCTGTTTTTTTTTAAAAGAAATCAAAATTCCAGAATTGTCACTACAATGGAGACTCTGGGAGACAGCCCAGCAGAACAGGCTGTGGCCTTGAGTGGTTTTGGCTTTATTTTCATATTCAGAAATCAGAACACTTCTCTTGACTCTTTCCTAGCAGGACATTTGACATTATCAATGACGCACATGACTCCTGCTCCCAGTGGCTGGGCTAGAATCCGTAAAAGAAATCCTGGTGGAGATGGCCCAGAGTTCACATACTGAAAGTCTAGCAGTTAGAACCTCAGTTAGAACCTCAGAGATACTGGCCTTGTTCACAGCCTTGGTGAAACTATGGAGTAGACATACTCCTCACCAGGACATCATGGTATAACAGGAGGAGGCACTGGGCCTGTGCAGCCTAGAGTGAAGCATGCAGAAAAGAACTTAGGGACAGCATCCCCGTGTTCCACAACATGCATCCCCTGAGACACATTCTCTACATGAAAGAGGGGGCACATTTGGCTCATCCAGGAAAGTCATTGGATATCAGCCTGTGATGAGGGGCAAGTGAACAGAGGTTTGGAGTTGCTCAGTGACACCAAGTCCAGGTTCAATTCAAACAAGACCTTCCCAGTTCCCAGGACAAGAACTGATCTTTCCACCTGGGACAGCTCTCTTGTAAGATACCACCAAACTGTGTGCCCTCATGGTCTTTGAGTAGGTATGTCAGTGGACATTGGGACATGGGTCTGGGAGAGTTCAGAGGATTCTAACTTTGGGGACCTGGTTCTGGTGACTTAGTCTCTGTTCTCCATTTGTGCCTCCTGCCCCAGAAGCTTGTACACCTGCCTATACCTTCCCAGGTCAACATTCACAATTCTGGAGGAACCACAGAGTCCCTTGTGGAGTCTGAGATGGAGGCCTCATACGTTGAGTTATGCCTCTCCCAAAGACAAATGCTAGCCTCTGCCTCCCACACTGGCCTCTGCTTTGCCTGTTTTGTAGAGGAGTAGCATTTCCTACACAGAACTGGCCTGGTTTCCCCTGCAGAGACTCTGCAGTGCCTAAGGACAAGTGCTGCCCTTGTGGGGAGCCTGTAGCCTGTGGTTCTATTGGGATTCAATGTAGAGACTTTGTGGATTACCTCTAGTCTCCATTCTTATAGCCTGGTGTCTCTGCTCTGCCTCCATGATTTAGGTCAGGACCACAGTTGGCTTCCCATACAGGATGACCTGTGTGTCCTGTTCCATGATTCCCTGTCAACAGGAAGTGAGCTATGATATGCTGACACTGCTATGAGCTGAATTGTGTCTGATTTGTGCTTCCCCAGAGTTCACACACTGAAAGTCTAGCAGTCAGAACCTCAGTGTGCCATTAGTTATATCTCTTGTTGTTCTGATAAGAATACATGAGAGATGCAAGTTAGGGGCTGGAGAGATGGCTCCACCAGTAAGGCGCTAAGATGAGGAGCTAAGTCCAAATCTACAGAATCCATGTCAAAAGCTGGGTGCAGTGGTGTGTGCCTGGAATTCCAGCAATGGTCTCGGGACAGATGGAGACAGGAGGATCCCTGGGAGCTCATGGGCCAGGTCTATGTGGTAAGATTCCAGGGCAGCAGTTCTCAACCTGTGGGTTGCAACCCTTTGGGGGTTGAATGACCCTCTCACAGGGGTCGCCTAAAACCATTGCAAAACATAGATATCTGCATTATAATTCATAATAACAAAATTAGTCATGAAGTAGCAACAAAATAATTTTATGGTTGGGGTGTCACCAGAATATGAGGAACTGTATTAAATAGTCACAGAATTAAGAAGGTTGAGAACCAGTGCTCAGAGTGATAAGAGATACTGTTTGAAAAGGTGGAAGACACCTTACAACGGACATCTGAGGTCCTTCTCTGACCTCCAAACGTACTGTGCCTGTGCTGGGCACCCATCTCACCCCCAACAGCAACTTATGGGAGGAAGGTTATTCTGGCTCACAGTTCAAGGGCAAAGGATATAGTATGTCATGGTAGAAAGCTATGGAGTAGCAGCTCAAGGCAACTGGTCACGTTGCGTCTACTACCAGGGAACAGAGAGAAATGACAGCTCACTCTCTGCTGGTTAATTCAGATGGGCACTGCACAAGGCACTGCCTTCGTTCAGGGTGGTGCTCTCCACCTCAGCTAAACCTCTGTAAACTCCCTCTCACACCCAGGGGCTTGTCTCTGAACTGGTTGTAGACTCTTCCAAGTTAGTATCATTATTAGCCATCACACCATATGACTTTGACAAGGTTGTCCAGGAGGTCGGAGTTAAGATGAGGTGACTAGGATGAACCTCAACCCACACAGCTCGATCCTATGAGAAGGGGAAATGTGGGCAGAGATGCACAGAGGCAGAGAGGAGCATGAAGAGGAAGGGGTGCTCCTGGAGAAGGGTCTGGAACAAAGTATCACCAGTCTCAGAAATGCCAACACTCCTGCCACCTTGAACATCCATGAGTTAGGTTTGGGAGAAGATACATTTCTAAGGGGTTCAAGCCCATTGTCATCTTGTGGTATTAGTTACCCCGCACTCGCTGGTCAGTTCATCCAGTGCTTGCTATGTGCTCCCCCTTCCACGTGCTCCTAACTCCTCCCCTGCTTCTGCTGTACCAGTCCATTTCCTCCAGTGGCTAGCAAGTTGGGGCCATTTCTCAAATGTAGCCTTATGCTCTGCCTCTTTCTGGTGCTCAGACCAACTGTGTGCCATGATTATTTAGTGAAGAAAGATGCAACACTATTGTGTCTATACATCACTATGAATCAAGCAGGAATTAGGAACAGTCTGGACTGATGGACATCGTCCCCGCATCTCTCCTTTTTTCTGTCCTGTAGGAAGAATTCATCTGAACCAAGGCTGACCTCGGCTGTCTGCCCAGTGTGGAGACTACTGTTCTTTTTCCTGCTCTGCTAAGACAGAGTTTCTCTGTGTCGACCAGGTTGACCTTGAACCTGCAGAGACCCACCTGCCTCTGCTTCCTGAGTGCTGGGATTAAAGGTGTGTGTTGCCGTTACCTGGCTGTGGTGACTATTTTTGAGAGAGCGACTCAGAGCAGAGAGCTGGCTGCTGTTCTTGCTCCTGGTCTCACATGGCACGGCTTTAAATTATTGAGTGGCTGGAAAGGTCCACAACGACACCCTATTTCATTTGTTTCTCTCCTGGGCTGCGAAGCAGATCAATACTTCAGCTAGATGTGGGGAGCAGAGCTTAGACTGGACCTCCCTCTGCCATGGCTACCTTAAAGGCAGGATCCCAGCTACATTTCCAGACTGGTACCTTTCTAGGCCAGGTCCCCAGTGAGCCTTGTGGCACCTTCCCCAGAGTCACTTCCAGGGAAACCTCCACAGACCCGGGGAGAGGCCAGGAGGTGGGAGGGGTGCCACAGGTCTGGCCTCTTTCCTTTGTAGAATGGAGTGGCAATGTGGGGGGATACATCTCCCCACAGTTCAGTGGCCTCCATTTTGCTAGAGACCCCAGAGGTATCTGGAGATCAGGATGTATGCCGTGGCCCCTAATATGGGGAAAACTTAATATCACCTGGCAGGTTTGACGCAGGTGACAGAGCCAGGCAGGAGATGGAGGTTGAGACCCTGCAGTGACATGGCAGTGATTGGCAAGGCCCTGGGCATGGAGGGCACTGACTTAGCAGGGCTCAGGAGAGGCTACTACCGAGAAGTTCAACTAGAGCCTACAGTCTGAGCCTGTGTTTTCCAGCATCCTGACTGCCAGGGGCAAAGCCTGATAAGGTCTGGTTCAGCAGGACAGGCCCCTGCTTTGACCATTTACTGCATCTGTGGCTCTTAGATTCTTATGTCCTTTATAGGCAATGACAGATTTGGGAGGACACAGCACCAATGACACATGGCTCACTCTCTCCCAAATGTCTGGGTACATTCTAGTGGCTGCTCTTAGCAAGAGTGAATGCCTTGTTTTCTCTGTCTATAAAATGGAGACGATAAGACCCTTGAGATAATGCATATAAACTATAAGGTTTGGCACAGAAGTATCTTAGCCTTGCTATGACATCCTTGCCTGGCTTGGGCCCTCAGGTACAGTTTCAAACCTGTCCCCCCCTTCTCCACCCTGAGCCAAACTCCATGTGAGGTCCATCTAACTCTGGCTGCCACTGAGGTCCCTCTGCCTTATGAATAGTTTCAGCTGCCCCCCAACCCCCGTCTCATTCTTCACACACCTGCCACACCCCTCTTGCTCCCCCCATGAGGCTGATGCTAGGGGTTCCACCTGATATCCTTCCATACTTTTGGGGATCTTGTATCCTCAAAAGGAAGTAAATACTTTCAAGGCAAATGCTCTTCATTTTGAAGCAATGCAAAGGTCATGATGCATGGCAGGGACCTGGGCTTGTCCTCTGGGCACTGATGGAAAAAGAGCCCTCATCCCAGGCACAGCACATGTGTCTCAGGAAGCCTCACGGGCCCCAGCCATGAGGGAACTTCCTCTGAGACATGGCGGGATGGGCTGAGCTCTTCGGCTGCACTGTCAGATTTAGATGTAAGTGTCAGCTTCTTTTGTCTCCCTCATCTTGTATCTCCATATTTCCAGGAACACACTCATTTATAACCTGAAAGTTTATGTCTGAGAGAAAGCCGTGATTGATTCATGATTCTCAGAACTAACTAGGCCACAGGTCAGAAGCTATCTATTTGTTCTGTGCCTCTTCCCACAGTGACCTACATTCCATAATCAAAGTTAGAATCCGAAGGGTAAGAGTGACATAGCACCCTTCGATGTCCCTAAGGCCAGGTTGGGGTTCTGATAATCCTGTCCTGTGTCCTATGTTCCCTGTCCCCTTCTTGCTGGCTTTGGGCATCATTTTGAATGGTCTGGTAGCTCCAACATCTTGGCCTGATAATATAACAGATCTCTTCAGATCCCAGTCTTCAAGCTAGGAGAACACTGGGTCAGAACACAGGGGGCATGTGGATGCTCTTATCTTTAAATGTTTCTTAATCACAAAGAACGCAGATCCCATGAAAGGCAGTCCTGTATGGATAGATCCTCCCTGGAAGGGCACGAATCAATGATGTGTCCTGAAGTTGCCAGCAGTCTCAGGGTGTTGGACCACACCCATCCCTCTCCTGGTGCCCTGGTGCCTAAGAAAGCTCCATCTCCTCTAGGATTTTCCAGAAAGACAGACTAGTCAAGTTGAATGCCCTTATCTTGTCATATTCTGTTGCTGTGAGCCAGGTAGGTTATTAAAAATAGAGGTCCTGTGGCTCATGATTCTGAAGGCTAGACATTTAAGACTGCATCTTCCACATCTCATCAGCTTCTGCCTCTGAGTCTCAGTGGTCAGTGAGAGTGCCATGGTCTGGCCGTTAGGGGTGCAGAGCCTCCCGTGCTCTCTTTGAAGCCTCTGGCTCCCCCTACAGGCAGGATGCTCAAACTGCAGCAGTGGAACTGCAACACTTACTGGTTGGACTTGGTTTTCCTAAGTCATTGTTGACCGCAATCATGAATGGATCCGAGGCGGGGCCATGCTTTCAAGGAGGTAATCTACCCCTTTGTCAACAGTCACGTCATCTTGACTGTTGTTTATTCAGCATTGGCTCTAGGCTAGCAGCTTTGGTACTACTAATTTAACCCAAGGGTATTCATTGTGACTGGGAAGGTGTGGAAAGTGAGGCATTGAGAGAAAGCAAGTGGCTGAGGTCACCCATAGGCCACAGTCCTGCAGACTCAGAACAAAGGTCTGGCTTAATATATTCAAATAGACTGATTTACTACAAACCAAATCCAGCCCTGCAGGGCTCTGTGCATTGAAAAGCTGTAACTGGATCAACCTCCTGGGTGACTGGGACCAGGACCTGTGGATCTTCATACCTGTCCTTGTAAAAGAATGTGCTGGATCATTCAGTCCCTGTGTGTTGGAAAGTGTCTTCTCAGAGGGACATGTCAATTCCTCTAGAAGTCACAGGCCACCGCATACTGAGCTCCAAGACCAGTCTACAAGCACAGGCTGCCTGACTTGTAAAGCCTCTGCTAAGAAGTGTGACAGTGGCCTCCACCAGAGGGGAAGGCATCACAGCCAACACCCCCAATGTTTTTACCAGCCTGTGTAGCCTTTGGGTGTGGGGGTGGGGAGGGGGGATGGCACGCTGGTGTTTTGGCCCCAGGTAAGAGACAGGAAACATGAATAGCTTCTCAAAGGTCTCAACCTGCTGGACAGTATCTGTCCTGCCTTCCCCCACCCTGTTTCTTGAGTAAATATTTCTTCAGTGCCTGTTTCATGCCTGTGGGAGACACTGGTATGGCACTATGAAATAGTATCAGAACACTCAAGGGTCTCAGAGGATGCTAGGACACGTAAGCATGAGCTCACAGGCTCCTAAGAACTATCCTAAAAGATAGGGACTGTCCTTAGGTCTAAATGATGGAGGCTGGTGGAGTCAAAACACATTTCTGGAACATGTAGAGGCTAGTTTCCATCAGCAAGTTTTCTGGGCAAGAGATCCCGGGCAGCCCCGTTCTTTGGTGGGCATCTGAGGCTGCAAGTACAGCTGCCAGCAGAGTCTCTTGGTTTACAGGATGTAAAGGAATGTGTTGCTTCCCCGGGGCTTCTGTTCTTTACCAGAGCCTTTGGCCTCCTGGTCCCCTTCGAAATAGATGGACAATACTGATCACTGGGGAAGAATTTTTGCTTCTGCCGCAGTAGTACTTGGAACAGCCCTGACCCGGGACAAACGTCCCTGGCCTGTGCCTCTTCATGCAGTACCAGATCCTGTATGTTCTCATTCTGGGCCCTGCGCATCTGTGCTCTCTCATTTCTCTAGACTGTCTCCTTCCAGTCTCTTGTGCCCACCTGTTGTCACCACCGACATGAGGCAGGATCCACCTGCGCCTCCCTATGCCGACTTTTCTTTCAGTCTGTGTTTCCACGCCCTGCGCTGGACGCCTGACGTCACAAGGGAATCGATTAACATGTGGGCAGGATGGCGAGAGGGCAGGATGTGCCAGTGCCTCCTCAGTGTGCACCGCCTAGCGTCAGCCGAGCCATAAGAGCGACATCTGGGGCATAAGGCGAGGTTGCCTACAGCCTAGCTTGGAGTCCAGACACCTGCGTCTGAATCCCAACCCATTCAGACTTCGTCCCGGGTGTGTGTGTGATCCTGTTCCTGCTTCGCTCTCCCGCTTCTCCCCTTCCGCTTCAGTTTCCCCTTTTCTGTGCACTAGTAAAGAAGGAAAGGTCTGGTGCTGAGACCTTCAATCATTCTTGTAGAGTTGCTCCAAGATCGCTTTTCCTTGGGCTTCCTTCTTTGAGATTCCAGCGCTAAGATGAGCTACAGTCCTACACGCCTCCCTTAGACTCTGTTGACAGCTCTGCAGAGCTCTCGGAGCAGGTGCAGGAGGGTACCTGCGCTTCCACCAGTCTGCGCCTGAGCGGAACACACAGCCTGTCGGGACTTGTAGTCCGCACGTCCAACTGCGGTCGCGCGCAGGCGGGCGGCGGGGGCACGGCGCCTACACTTCCCAGGATGCGACCCTCCCGCGGCTCGACAAGGGGCGGAGCCTAACTGAGGGGCGGGGCAAAGGGGCGGGACGGGAGCCCCGAGCTGCGGTGGCGCTGCGGGCAGCGGGTACTGTGTTCGCCGAGCTATTGGCCTCAAGCGTGCTGAGGATCGTGCCAGCGCCGCACCTGCCGGCCCGGTCCTCGGGCTGTCGCAGCGCGGGGACCACCCTACTGGGAACTGCCGCTGACATGAGTGCAGGTGAGAGCTGCGACCGGGGATCCGAGGGTTCGTAGCTGCAACCCCGGTAGGGTCTCGAAGATTGGGTACACCTGCAGTGCGTAGCCAATTCCTCTAGCCAATTTCTGAGCCCAGCGGCTCCACCCAACTTTTTCTCCAGGGTGTGCAGCCCCGAAAGACCGGCCTGCAGCCTCTGTCTCTGAGACGGGGGCGCGGAGCATATGCTGGAATCCCTTCCCACCGTGCCAGCTAGGGTGGCTGCGCAGAGCTGTCTGGCGGGCGTCACTCCTTGCTTCTCGTGGGGGTCCCAGATTGCTTCAGTAAAAGGATTCGGGTCCCGGTAAGGGGCCATGGGTCGCCGCAGTCCTAACCGTGGAGAGAGGTGTGATGACAGGCGGAGCTTTGCAGCAGGGGACTCCGCCCTTGCGCGGTTCCCGCAGAGCCTGGGTGGTGGCGTCTGGCAGACCCTGAGCTCCCCAGGTTCGCCGTTGCAGATATGAGTGTCAGAGCCTGTATGTGTGTCAGTCCCAGGGCTGTCTGTGAGCTGTTGTCCTTCTAGCCCTTCAGTCCTGAGCGTCTCGGCCCTACCTCTCTCACCGCACCCACCCACAGGGATCTGACCGCCTCTGTGTGATGCTGGAAAATCCCACGTCCCAGCAACCCAGCAGCGCCTGTGCTCAGAGGGAAACTGAGATTCTAGAGCTAGAAGGCCTTGACTCAAGGAGCATCTGTACATCACCTCAAAATGCGCCCATCTAACAGCCTCAAGAGTTCGGCTTGCAGTGGAGGCTGAGCCTTTCATTCCTCAGGAGAGAGGGGCTGGCCTCCATTTTCAGGAGCCCTGGGATGACCAGACTTCAATGACTTGAGCTCTGACGAGTGATAGGGATTTGAACCCAAGCTTCCCTGACTCCAGCTTCTTCCCCCCAAGCCGAAGTTGCTACTGACAGCAGTGTGGCCCTTGGCTACATTGCATAAACCAATGTAGCTTCCTCTAGGAGAGAGTAGACAGGGAGGGAATGAGCTTAGGAACAGCTCACTGTAGGCTCCCAGCCTGGAGTACCTCCTCCCAGAGGACTGTCCCCTCTCCCTCCTAGCCAAGGAGGGAGGGACTTCTACAGTGGCTGTTGAGAATAACTGAGCAAGTGATGTGGGAGGCAGGATCCTTCCTGAAATGGCCAACTTGTTACCTGTGGGTGTAAGGCGAGGGCATCCTCAGACCTGGCAGGACCTCCAGACATTTATCTGATGGCGGTGGGGATAATGGCTGGGTGTGTACGGGTTAATTTCATGCTTTCAGACCATAATTGATACCTCTGGTTCTCCTGTAATCAGGAGACCTCAGAGGGAGCACAGGTGCCCACTCCTTGCATTTATAGTTTTTGTCCCCAGGGGAGGAGGGCTGGGATTGTCTTGGCAAGGAGACTGGGTTTTAAACTATGGTGTATCTGAACTGGTACACCTTCCCAGTGTTGGCTTGCTTACCCGGAACTTCAATTCCCCTCTAAGCAGGAAAACCCCGAGGGCAGCAGCCCCTCAGGAGTGTGGATGGTCCTTGTCGTTGTTGGGTGCTCTGGGCTCCATTTAAAAAAGAACACAAGTGCTGTCTGACCCACCTGTGGATCATGTTTTAGCTTTGGCCAGCCTAGTGCATGTACAACAGAGATTCACCCTCATCTACAGGAGGAGAGTGGACTAAGGCACATGGGTCCTAGTGTGCGGCTGCTGTGTACATATGACAGGTCAGCAGCTGTCATTGTCAACAGGGAAAGACTCCACTGTGCCACCCCAGGAATGGCTGGCATCATTCTGGAACCTGGCCCAGACGAGTATCAGGGAGTGATACTGGTCCTGCCCATGCCCAGATGGGCAAGTGATGGGAGCCCCTGGCAACCTGTACTGTGTCCTTGGCTAGAAGTTCCTTCCCCATTGTGGTGGGGGCAGAGCGGATGCTGCTGGGGTATGACAACACAATGCTGCTCCGTGCTACTTCTGATGTGGCACTGAGGACTGTGGATGCCACCCTGCCTGTGGTTGCCTGTTGATTTCAAGTAGCCAGGGAAAGGCTTACAGAATGCCACAGCAAGGCAGAAGGAGATGCTGTTCCATGGCATATGGCCTTGTTACAAATCCAGCATACTAGTCATGTTGTTCTCTGTGCCTCAGTTTCCCTAGATGTACGGAAGTAATCTCTACAGTTGTGTATGCAGTGTAAAGTGAGCCTGTAAGGTGCTGTTGGGAGTGTGCAGTCCGTGCGACCACAGCGGGATAAGGGGGCTGGGAGCCAGGACTGGATATGCTGGAGCCACCATGTACTGGGTCCTGTGTACTTGCTAAGCCTTGATGTATCAGGAGGTGGCTATAAGCCTGGCTGAGCTGAGGTAGAGGCAAGAGAGCTTACGCGTGCGCGTGCATGTGCGTGCGTGTGTGTGTGTGTGTGTGTGTGTGTATGTGTTATTCTGTAACTAAGTGCCACAGACCAGGGGGCTTTATGAGAGAAATCTATTTTTGGACAATCCTGGAGCCAAAACAACCAAGATCAAGGCATCTGCAGACTGATTTCTTTCTCCTTGACTTGTAGACAGCTTCCCCTTCCTCTGTCCTCACAGAGTTGTCCCTCTGTGTGTCTGTGTCCTGAAATCCTCCTCTTCCAAGGACGCCATGCTGATTAGATGAGGGTACTAAAGGCTCATTTCATCCTGATGACCTCTGTCAAAGCTGTTTCCACATACAGACAGTCTGAGGTGCTGGGTCAGGAGTGCACTGTGAGAATTCTGCTCATAACAGGTGAAGGACTGGGAACCTGCCTTGGCTACCTTTCACTCCTGAGGCTGCTGTGTAAGCAGCTGGAAGGGACCTGAGGATGCTCCGGATGTACCCACCCCCACACAGAACACTGGGGCTTGGAGAAGGACAGACACCCATCCAGGGTCATGGAAAGTACTTCGTGCATCCAGCTTGGCATTCTAATATACTTGAAATGGGCACTCACTCCTCCTAGCCCAGGAGTGGGCGGCGTGTGGCCACACACTGTCTGTCTGCTTGGGTACCGAAAACAAAGAATACTGGCCATCATACTTGGAAATATCTACTAAGTGCCTACTGTGTGTCTTGGAAATATTTGCTAAGTGCCTACTGTGTGTCTGAGATGCTCTGAGCTCTAGGCTCGGAGATTGTGGCAAACAAGAACTTGAGGAAATGATCAGTTTTTTGAAACGTGCATCCTAGGTGGGTGTGGGAGGTGTTAACAATCAATATGATGGCCTCTCGGTGTTAGCAGAAAATGTTTAAGAAAAGCAATTTCATTAAGAAACAGAAGAGGGGAACTGGAGAGATGGATAAATGGTTAAGAGCACTGGCGCTATTCCTGGGGCTGAGGGTTTGATTCCCAGCAGCTACTTGGTGCCTTATAATGGTCTGTAACTCCAGTTCCAGAGGAATCTGATGCTCCCTTCTAGCCTCCTCAGACACCAGGAACACAGGTGGTGCACAGGCATACACGCAGACAGAATACTTGGACACATAAACAATAAAATCAAGTAAATAAAAAGTATCAGTGGAGTGTGAAAACACACATCCCTTTGTGATCTCAGCTCTACCACACAAGGAAGGAAGCCTTAGCTGGAAAATGGCCGGCATGACTGAGGCAGCCACTCACTGCCCGGTCTTCTCTGTAATGAGATGCAGAGTCGAAAGCAGGAGGCAGAGTTGATTTGGTTCTGGGAATGCAGGGCAAGGGGATGTCCGTACTGTAGGAATCACTGCCCTTCATGCGGAGCACAAAGGGGCACCATTAGAATGCCAGGCTGCATCTGGCTGTACACAGTACTTTCCTTGACCCTGGATGGGTGCCTGTCCTTCCCTGGGCCTTGTTGTCCTGCGTTGGGGTAGGTACATCCAGAGCATCCTCAAGTCCCTTCCAGTGGCTCACACATTGTCCACGGCTGGATAAAGCCAAGCAAGCAAGCCCAGGAAGGCACAGTGTCCCATCTCCCCTAACAACCCCACTGCCCACTGTGGGTCAGGTGTAACAGAGAGGAAGCCCCCTAACCCTGAAATGTGTCAGGAGCCACATCTAGCCAGGACTCTGTGGACTGGCATTCTCTGGTTCTGTATGCCCTGTGTCCCCAACATGACCTTTTTTCCTATGATGATCAATGTTAATTTCTAAGCTAGCTAC
Organism: Tokudaia tokunoshimensis; assembly: GCA_036184795.1. Classification (NCBI taxonomy): domain Eukaryota; kingdom Metazoa; phylum Chordata; class Mammalia; order Rodentia; family Muridae; genus Tokudaia; species Tokudaia tokunoshimensis. The sequence goes on along the minus strand of BTHU01000014.1, from coordinate 70,544,090 downwards.
CCCAGATTAAGTTTCTGATAATGAGATAGTTTGGCATTTTCTAGAATCAGGTTTGAAGTTGATGAACTCTTAGGAAGTCCATTGATATTCTGGGAAAGAGAGTGTCCCATGACCCTTTATGTGTTCCTGAACCACCTGCCCAGCACATTGTAGAGCTCTGAGCAGGGGAGGGGGAGGAAGCTGAGCCTCAAGGAAGGCCCTACCCTGTTACTGGAACTTTAAAAGGGGGCACTGTCTATTCTCAGGGCCAGTCTGGGCCACAGTTGCTGACACTGGCAGCTGTTGGGAGTCATGGATGCTGGCCCCGTGCCCACCCTGATCTAGAGTCTGTGGCTGTTCTGTGCATGGACGCCCTGAGCCCTTCCTCGTGCTTTCCTGTGGGCTGTACGAGCCTCATAGGAGGTGTGGGAAGACCGTCTCTGGAATCAGGGCTCCTGGGTTGGCACTTGCCTCTGCTTTCCTCTATATTTCCATGATCATGTGTCAGGGTCTTGGGGGACCAAGGATGCTAGGTGCTCAGTACCACCACCAGCTGCCTGGCAGAGCCTCGAAGAGCAGGTAAAAGAGCCACGGTAGGAAGACATTGTGATGGGCAGTGCCAGCTCCCAGATTTAGTCACTACCATGCGCTGTGGTGGGGGCTTCTAGGCTGCTTCAAGCAAGCTGGGCTACAACCAAGTTGCTGCTCAGAGCCCCGAGGCTGCTGGTCCCTGGCACAGTAACTCGAGTGCCTCGTCTCTGTTTACTCCGGGAATATTTCCACCACAACACAGCTCAGGGCTTCTAGGGTATCCGCAGCACCAGGGTAGGACAGACAGGCTTCTATGTCACCTCAGTAACCATGCTCACAGGGTGCTTCCTCAGGGCCTCGGGCCAGACCAGGGATCAGCTTTCTCTTGTATCCTCCTCATACCACACAGGTCTAGTGCTGGGGTTCCCTCGCATGAGAGGGGAAACTGAGGCCTTACAGGTCCCAGCAGTTACCTGATGTCACAAAATTCGTAAGTGGAGGAGCTGGAATTTGAACCCCAGGGAGGCTGGCACAGCCTCAGCTGCCCTGTGTCTCCCTGATGAAGTGGATTACGTCTGACCCTTCTTCAACTGGGTGCCCAGGCCAACAGCTGGGGAAGTTTCTGTTGCCTGGTGATATGTGGATGACTGCTTTGTGTGCGGAGGTCAGACCCTGGAGCATTACCTCAGAGCTTCTCTGTCTTCTCACCTGAGCTAGAGAGCTTTGCTCAAACTTCCCAGTTACAGGACTTGCTAGCACACATCTCCAGCCGCTTCCTCTGCCTTCTGCAAAGTCTTCCCCTGGGGTCATTGAACCACAGCTTTGATCACAGGAAGGAATTCTTACAATGAGCAGCTCATATGCCTTCCTATAGGTAACCCCTACACCAGGCTCAACACTTACCCCTGTCTCCGATACCCACTGCATGCATGCTGGGCCTTGGCCCTCCAGAGTCCGCTATCCACTTGAAGGTGGCTGTCATTATACCCAGATCTCTTCTGGTTTCTACTGTCTTGCCCTGCTAGGGCAAGTTATTGTCCCTCCTTGTGACTTTGTGTACTTTCGGGCAACAACAGGGTCACCTCGGAGTGTGTGATCCTGCCTGACCATGACAGTGTTTCTGAGGCTGATCTCATTTCAGGTAAATGTGCTGCCAGCGTTCCTCATCTGACATTGTCACCATGTCACCTTCTGGGGAAGGGCTCTAGTGCTTTGGGTAGGATTAGGATCCAGAAGTAGAACCCGAGAGCCTGACCGGGAGGAGACACCTCAGTTGCATGCACAGTAACTGTCCTTTTGGCTCCATAGGAAGTATTAGGGTAGGTGTGGGGTGGGCTTTCATTCTAAGACCCTCACTTCTGCTGTCTGGCTCTGCCCAGGGGCTGGTGCTAGATGCTCTCCACTTGGGGGCTTTTGGCTGGTGGTGAACTGGTGTGTCCCAAGCAGGTACTATGTGGATGCTGTATCAGGGGTCTCATGCCACCTGCTCCATGGCTGAAGAGGTCCCAGTCTGAGGGCAGTCTGTACTCTGTAGAGAGCATAGAGGCACCGTGGCACAGTGGGACTCTGGCCCACTGTTAGATATGCTTCTCCAACTGACCTTGGCCACAGTTCGCCCACCTGTGAGACAGAGCTAGCACCTGCTTTGGGGGATTCGTCAAGACCTGGCAGGTACTTGGAATCAGGAGTATAGGAACATCTGGAACACCCTGCACCACTCGGGAACACCCAAACTTGTCCTCTGCGCAAAGTCAGCTTACCTCCTAAGCCATTTTGCAACACTCCTGTCTTTTTACTGCTTCTTGGTCCAGAACCGCCCCACACTTGTTTACATCTCTGATCTCTAGGGAGTTCCCAGACAGTGCATCAACTTATCCTCAGAGGCAGAGGCACAGTATGCTGTGTTGAGTCACGTCTCCTGAGGTGAGCTTTCTAGGCCTCCGGATCTTGATGCACAGCAGCAGGGAGAGGCGGTGAGGCAGCAACACGGTGGCACAGAGCTGGCAGGAGTCTGTCCTCAGGACACAGCAGGCCTCAGAGCCTTCTCAGAGCCCCCAAGCCTCTTAGAGTGTTCCTGACAGCGGAGGTGGCTCCTTGACCCCTGCTCTAGGAGAGTGAATGGGTACAGTAGTGTCCTGCCTCATGCTTGGCTCTTCTGTCACTCAGAGTACATATGCTTTTCTGAGACTTTCAGGATCTGACAGGGCAAATGTCAAGTCCCATCTCCCATTGGTGCTTTAGTAGGCACAAGATGCCAGCAAAGCAGATCCCTAAGGACTGCCTTCATTGTCGCCAAGATGACTTGTGACATTCCAGTGCCTTGTCCTCAATGGTCTTGGCTTCAGTTATAGGTGCGTACAGGAGGGAGGTGGTGCTTCTGGTTAGTTAGGAGGGGACCCTAGAAAGCTGGAGGGAGAGAATGCTGGGGTAGAGGCAGAAGGAAGCCTTGGGATGGTGGGGGGCGTTGCATCACCACAGGTGATAGGTGACAGTGTTGATTCTTCTGCAGCACCTTGGGAACATAATGATATCCTCACAGTCCCATGAGGAAGCTGGGGTCTTTCTCCTAGCCCAGTGGTCCTCGAGCTTCCTGGCTCTGCAACCCTTTAATATTGTGTTTAACCTCATGTTGTGGTGACCTCCAACCATAAAATTAATTTTGTTGTTACTTCATAGCTGTAATTTTACTATAGTTATAAAGTGTAATGTACATATCTGTGTTTTCCAATGGTCTTAGGTGACCCCTGTGAAAGGATCGTGACTGACAGGTTGTGAATCTGCTGTCTGTGCTGGACTGTGGCTTCTCTAGGATCAGGGCTTGTTTGGGGAGCTTAAATCCCACACTGCCTTGGGTCCAGGGAGCAAAACTCCCAGAGGTGAAGGAATATAGGGGTGTAGGTTTGCAGGACAGTGTGCTGGGAGAAGGGGGGAGAGGAAGGGGGAGGGACAGGTAAAAGAGTTACACTAGGGGGAAGGACATGGGGGAGGGGAGGAGAAGGAAGAGGAGAAAGGAAGGAAGGAAGGGGGAGGGGGAAGAAGTGAAAGGGGAAATGGATGAAGAATAGAGAGAGAAGGAAGAGGGGAGGAGCATAAGGGGAGGGAGTCACCTTGAGGGGGTTGCCACCTAGTGTTTCTGACAGAGCTTAAGTTTGGTCTAGCCTCAGCCTGGTTGAAGCTTCCTTTGTTCCAGGGTATCCTGGAACTCCTCTGTCTTCACTGCTAGCCCTGCTTGCCATCTCCCTGCCTCCTACCCCGCCCCAGTCTGGACTTCGCCTCCTTTCCCACTGAAGTTCTGGCCTGCTCCAGTTGCACATGACCACAGAGCCTCCCATTCCATCGCACCGTTGTCTCCTTCCTTAGCTTTGAACCCATGAACTTCCCTGCTGAGAACTCAGGTCAGGTCCTGTCTGCTGTGCAACCCAGGACTGCTACTGACCCTCTCTGATATGCTTCTTCACAGACAATGTGAGGGCTGGATCCCGGCTCCCGGGGGCCTCCTGTCCTAATTTTTGGAACTTGTCACTGTGTCAGCTTTACATGGGCAGAGGGAGTGTTCAGATGTGAGTAAATGAGGGCCCTGCCGTGGGGACACGATTCTGGGTTAGCCAGGTGGGTCTACATTGGTGAGAGGCAGGTCAGAAGAGATGGAAAAGTGACAACCAGAACAGAGCCAGGAGGGGACCTTCTGGGCTGCTGGCTCCAAATATGGAGGAAGGGCCATGAACCACGGGATGTGGGATGCCTCCCAAGTCCTCCTCCACAGCTACCCCAAACCATTTTCCCCATTAAGGGGGTCTTGTTCTAGTGGAGATCAACTACTACACATCCATAGAGTCCCTTTGAACATCATTCTTCCAGGGAGCTCTGCCAACACCCATGTGGGGCTGAATGTGTCTCTGGCACCTCTGAGAATAGAAGCCTCATGAAAATCTTCACTGCGGTTTTGTGTTCCCAGGGTGAGGTGAGACACAGCTGTAGCTGGGGACAATCTTGTTTCTCACCCCGGAGCCCCTTGGGTTAGAGGCTGTTTGCCCTCTCTCGGATGTGGGAACCTGGCTGGCTCTAGATGCTGGTGGCATTGGGAGATCATCTATAGCCAGGGCCTTCCTGGTCACCTGGGAAAAGTTACACAGAGCCAAGACCCAGGAGAGCCCTCTGGCTGTTGTCCCTGCTAGCCCCATAGAGGATTAGGATAGCACAGATGTGCCCACCAGCAGCCTGGGAGACCAGTGGTCATGCCTGGCTGATGATGGTGGGTGGTTGTGCCTCTCAGTCTCTAAGATAGATAGTTGTGCCTGTTTCTGCTTTGGTGGCTGTCTGCATTCCATGGCTTGTAGCTGCATCAGTTCGATCTCTAAAACCAGGCCTGCAGCCATGTCCTCCATCTTCCCATGATGACCTGCTTGTATAAATTCCCTCTGCTTCCTTCTCATAAGGACAGCTGGCATGTCACCCAGACAATCCTGGGTAACATGGATTTTAACTTCACGGCACCTTAATCACATCACAAAACCCACATGAGTATCGTATTCCTAGATATTTTGAGGAGGAAAATGACATCTTTTGAAGATCATTGGTCAGTCAATACAGCTTCTGGAATATTCTGTGGCTGGGTGGATACTTCTTTATTCCTATAGTTTGAGAATGTGAGGATAACATTTCATAGGGTGAAGACTGTTTCTCTTCATTTACTAAATGTAAACATTTCATGAGCCCCAAGCTTACCACTTCCATAGTCAGGAGACAGGGCTGTCTCTTAGAAGCAGTTAGGGAAACATACTGAGCTTTAAGTACTCAGGACTCCTGAGAGCAGGGTGCTGCCTTGGGAGATGCTGCTGAGATGTTGTTCCCAGTATGACTGGGGACTGGGCATCAGAAGCCACGATAGAGGGAGGGCTGTGTCATCCACTGATGCGTCCAGGCAGAGATCACAGGCCTAGAAAGCCGATGTCTGTTCCGCAGGATCTCCCAGGCCTCCAGGGCCCTAGGACCCAGCTTTAAGTACTTTTATGTGGGTTGCACTTAAGGATATTTGCTAAGCTAGAAATTAAAATACAGAATTTTTTAAAGTTGTTAAATTAAAAGTGTAATAAACTGCTCTTGTGTGAACCCGTGAGCGCAGTTGACGAGCGTGGAACTGCTCTGCAGTTTCATGAATCTCGTTAGCGCCTGGATTCACAGTGACCAGACTCTGATGTCTGGTTCCATGATCAGTTGCTTATGATATCACATGTGCGGCTTCTGCAAAAACTGCAGTCTGGAGACAGTGAGGGCGACTGTCAGCTCCTGTTACCAACCAAAAAAAAAAAAAAAAAACCCTACAGCAATCACTTATAAACAGGAAATGCTTCTGTGAGCTCCCTTCCATGGCTCCTAGGGCTCTCAGGCCTCTGCTGGGGTGTGGATGCAATGGTGGGGGGCATGTAGCAGAGTGATTCTGCTCACCTCATGGCAGAAAAGCATAAGAGGATAAGGAAGAGGCTGGGGCCCCACTGTGTGCTTAGAGGACATACTCCTAGTGGCCTGGGACTTCCCTTGGCCATACCTCCTAAAGTTTATGCCACCACCTCCCAATAGTGCTACCTGAGGACCTAGCCTTAGAGAAATTAAAAAAAACAAATTATAGCATTCCTACGTGATGCAAAGCTTCATATTCATCTCAGGGTGCAGACTGCACCCTTCCATTCCCAAGACCCAACATGCCTCTCCCGTCCTACTGCTTCTTGGAAGTCTAAATTCAAAATAAAATGACAAAAACAATCAAATAAAAAGCCCGAGTTCAAGGCTTCCGAGAATCAAAGTCTAAGCTGTGAGCCCCTGTTTAAAAATAAAAGAAAAAGTGGACTGGAGAGAAGGCTCAGAGGTTAAGAGCACTGACTGCTCTTCCAAAGGTCCTGAGTTGAATTCCCAGCAGCCACATGGTGGTTCACAACCATCTGCAATGAGATCTGACGCCCTCTTCTGGTGTGTCTGAAGACAGTGACTGTGTACTAAAATAAATAAATCTTTAAAAAAAAAGTAAAGAAAATTATACTTTCTGAGGTAAACATTCTTATTTGAAATTTAGGAATAGGAAAATGGGAGGTATTGACCCAATGCAAGACCCAAGCACAGCAGGACAGACAGGAAACCCTAAATTTGCATGGCCAACATCTGAGGTATGCTGTAGAAGGGTGTAGTCCCTCCTCCACCCCTGAGGTTCTTAGGCAACTCTGCCACTTCAGCCGTGTCGGCCGTAACCCACAGCCTCTCTCCAATGGGTTTATATGTTATCTGCAGCTTCCTTCAGCGTCTCCTAGAGCTGTTTGCAGGAATTCTAGTCCCTGTAGCTTGGTCCTGGCCTTTTGGAGCCTTCCTTTGTCATGCCAATGAAAGCCCCACATTCTGAACCTCTGTGAAGCCAGCATCTCATGGACAGTCCAAGATCTGTGAACAGAAGGGACTGTTTCAGGGCCGGCTTGGACCACAACTGCTGCAGTGGCTTCTCGGTGCCTTGTTGGCCCAACTTAGGTGGGCTGGGACACACAGGGCACCCTGGTGCCTTTTTAAGAAAGCATTCTGTCCTGGAAGTTCTCTAAGACAGCTTTGCCTTGTTTGCTTCTGGTCTCTGTGCCTGGGGTATCTCTGCAGGCACTTGCCTGTCTCTCAGGAACCCCAAGCATCACATGTCTGGGAGTTAGCAGCCGTACCCTCCAGCTAATATTTTTCACAGGCTCCTTCTGCCCAAGCTGAACTTTCCAAATTTCTCTGCTTTGCTTCTCTTTGCTCCTCATTCTTGTTGTAAATCTGGTGAAATGCAGCCCGCAGTTTCCATACTCCAGCTAGTGATGCCCATGCTAAAGCCTGACCACTGTGCTGCCATGACATGGTTTCTATCAGATAAACTAGCCTGTCCTCTCACATGCTGTCAGGACATTGAAAAATACAGCCATATTCCTTACTGGGGTATAGCAAGAGAGACCACCTGCCTAGTTATGGGTAGAATCCCCACTCCATCTGAATCATCCTCAGCAGACTCCACTGTGCACAGTTCCTGTAGCATCCTGATCTTCTGAGCTCCCCAGGATTGCTCTCTGAGCTTCTCCAACAGCTTGCAGGATCTCCTCTAGCTCGTTCCTCCAGATGCCTCTTGCTCAGCCCATAGGCTCGTCCTCCTGCCTTAGCACAGTTACAGTCAATAGCTTCTAGTACAATCTTCTGTTAGCTTTCTGTTGCTATCACAAAATACCCAAGGACATTTAACTTATGAATAGAAGAAGGTACCTGTCTGGATCTGGAGTTTCAGAATACCAGTCCCTCACTGGGCAGCTCCACTGATTTTCGTCTCCTGATGTTGTTGATGGTGATGGTTGGGTATGTGTGGCAGAGAAATGGCTCACTTCACAAGTGTGAAACAAGAGGAAGCAGAGAGGTTGGGACCTCACTGTCTGCTCCAGAGGCTGGGAAGGTGACTATTAATTATCTAAAATCACCTGGGACGTGGGCCTGTGGGGAAATCGTCTGTGCCAGTGGAGGTGGGAAGACCCACCTTAGACAGGGATGACCTGGACTGTGTAAAATGGAGAAAATGAGCTGAACACTAATGTTCACTCATCTCTCTGTTTCTTAATTGTGGTCCAGCTCTGGCTGCCTTGACCTCCTGCTGGGAGGGACTGTGCCTTGAGCTGAGAACAAAAGTAAACCCTTAAGTTGCTTTTTTGTCAGAGTATTTCATCACCTCAACAGGACAAGAAATGAAGACAGGAGATCAACCCCAGTGATCCAAGGGCCTCCCTCTAGGCCACATCTCATAAGGACTCCTCCTACGCATAGGACCACCCTGGGGGTCAAGCCTTCAACACACGCTCCTTTTGAGAACACTCAGTATCTGTCTTAGTTAAGTTTTCATTGCTGGACCACAGCAACTCTTATAAAGGACATTTCATGGGGGCTGGCTTACAGTTCAGAGGTTGAGTCCTTTGTCACCATGGTAGGGAGCATGGTAACCTTAGGGCAGACATGGTATTGGAGAGGTCGCTGACAGTTCTACATCACAGGCAGCAGGAAGAGACAGTCACACTAGGTCTGGCTTGAGCATCTGAGATCTCAAATCCCACCCCCAGTGACACACTTCCTCCAACAAGACCACACCTACCCCAACCAGGCCACACCTCCCAATAGTCCCACTCCCTATAAGCCTATGGGGCCATTTTCATTCAAACCACCATAGTATCCAAACCATAGCATCCACAGAACATTCTAGTCTTAGGAACAAAATGGTCTTGACCTAAATAAGCCCCAAGAGCTTCTTGGGCACTAATGGGAATTTCTGGACCACTCTGAGAACTTCTGATTAAGGATGAAATGTTATACACTCATCAAAGTAATACTGAGGGATTATTAGACCCAACATCTGTGTCAGCGATAGATGCAGTATTCAAGATGTATGTTTGCACACAGTGCTGCCTTAGAAAGGTTTTTACAACAAGCACGTCAGAGGGATACCCATCGAGAGGTAAAGGCATGATGAGAACTCTTCCTCTACTCCTAGCTCGTTGCTTCTCGGGTTCTCAGAGCTGATTCACTTCAAGGCTGTGTGAGTGACGGCTTTGCTCAAACTTGTCTCAAGGATGTTCCCCTAGAGAGTAGCCGTTGGCTTCCCTACCCATGGCTGGCAGTCTACACTCACTGCAGAGCTCCGGATTTGAGTGACACCTGGCAGGTTGCCAGCCCAGGGCCCCAAATGTTTGTGTGATGTGATCTCTGGTGATGAGTCCATCTGCAGTTATAAATGAAAGAGGGGCTTCTGTGCAGGAGCAAATTTCACGTTGCTGATGAGAAATTACTGCTCTCCTGAAATTCTGCGTCCTTGGTCAGATGGAATGCTCACACCTGGCAGTGCCTCAGCGGAGAGCTAAATATACCCCGGGTGTGGCAACCTCAGAAACCCTGGCTGCTGACCGGGCAGGTCCTCAGGGAGCCATTGCTTTATCTCACAGCAATCAATGCCTGTGTTTTATAGCATCCGAGGGCCCTGGGCACTCTGGGGACATGTGCAGGCATGACCTCCGACCCTTACAAATCCCCGTGCTGGGATGTCATTTCTCTCATCTGCAAGCCTTGGACTTGAAGTGTGGCCTGCCTGAGGTCATGTGACGGGCAGACCTGGGCAGTGGGGTTCAGACCTGCAAGCCAGGAACGTGTGTCTCCCACAATGTTTTTCCAGTTCTGAGGCCAGTAAAGGTGGCAGGCCTGTGTCCGATAGAAATCATCTGTAATGGTTAGTACTGTAATAGTTAGTATTGGTTAGGTCAACTTGATAGGGTCTACAATGACCCAGCCGATGTTCCTGGGGCACATCTGAGAGGGAGTTTGTAGATTGGATTTACTGGGGAGTAGACACCCATGCTGAACATGGCCAGCACCATCCTGTGGGTTGGGGTCTCAGAATAAAATGGGAATATAGGCTGGGTACCAGATTTGAAGTAACTATCAGTGTCTCTTTCATGGATGGAGCAAACTGCTCTGTGAGCTGATGACATAGGGACAGAGCAACAGACTCACCTCCCTAAGGCCTCACCCATTTTACAGGTGGACATACTGAGTCAAGGAGGAACCTTCCTCGTGACACTCAGCATTGAGCTAGCCTCCTGCCCAGATCCCTTCCATCCAGATCCCTTTCCCCTCCCCAGCCACCCCTTCCCACAGACAGGCTCCTGTTCTTCCACCGTGTGAGACAGGGACGCTGTGGTACTATTATTATACACTGAAAGGTGCCTTCACCATGGAAAAGTGAGTCCTCCCTTTTACTTGAAATGAAACCTATGGTTCCATGGCTGGTACCTTGGAAAGTATATCTGACCATAAGTTGGAATCGTGGGATAATTTTTGTCCCATACCAGGGGCTTCTTTCCCACTGGTGGTCTGTTCTAAGCTAGGGCATCACCTCTTTCTGACCCTGAGCCCCCTGACACCCTGAGGTTCAGTGGGTCTCAACAGGCCTCTGCTCAGATCTGGGACCAGGGACAGCTCAAGCTAGTAGGGCACTGGTCTAATGTGGGCACCTAGCTGGGTATGGCTTCTGTTCATGTGCCCGAGAAGAACATGACATTTGCTGATGTGACAGATGCCAGGAGGCATGGCTCCCAGACCTTAGCCTTCTGCAGATACCAGGAGACATGACTCTCAGATCTTGGCCTTCTGTAGAGGCAGCCCCCACCCTGTCCCAGTGCCCTCAAGACAACTGGCCCCTAACACAGCCGGTGCAGTGACTTGAGACATGCTGGCGAGTCACTTCTGTGTCAAACCCTGGCCAGGATGCCATTCCTCCCTCAGAAGTCTCCATCCATTGAGGAAGACAAACAAGATGTTGACTACACATGGTGAGAAAGAACTTCTCAAGGAGGCGGTGGGTAGAACCTGACCTCAGTGAAATCTTGGCATGTCACCTGGAGGAGGTGGTATACCACCAAATAACTTGATGAAGAGCCAGGCAGTGGTAGTGTACACCTTTAATCCCAGCACTTGGGAGGCAGAGGCAGGTGGATTTCTGAGTTCCAGGCCAGCCTGGTCTACAGAGTGAGTTCCAGGACAGCCAGGGCTACACAGAGAAACCGTGTCTTGAAAAACAAACAAACAAAAAGAAAAGAACTTGATGAAGGAGTGAGAGAAGGGTCCCTTGCAGGAGGATGTCCTGGAGTAGCTTCATTTGTGTCATCTGCCTCTTGTGCACCACACTTGTATGTGACACTGTGAGACCTCTCAGTCCTGGGGTTCCTGTGAGGCTGTGTTCAGTGAGGACCCAACCCTGAAGCAGGGGTGGAAGGTGAGGAAGACAAGGAGAAGCCAAACACTCCGAGTACCAGCAGTGTAGATTCCTGGGCCCCCGGGCTGTGCTGAGACCGCTGGCCAGTCCAGGATCTGCATTTTCCACAAGCCCCGTGCCCTTTGCATAGGATTCTGCTGGCCTGGCCATAAGGACTAACCGGACAACATCCTATTTAAGATGTTCTGTCACAGAGGGATGGAAGGACAGTACCAGGAGCTGGTGTGACTAAGGGAGGACCTGGGCATTTGTCACTACACGTGGAAGGGGACAGGAGCCAAGGCCACATCCTATGTCTTCTCCCAGCCCCCTCTCCCTACCCCACATCAGGCCTTATTGGGGTCCACTCAGGCTGACTCTCTGCTGTGGACAAGGGGCTCCACACAGCTCCAGCAAGAGATCGTGCCAATTGAGGGGCATGCTGGGGCAAGGGATCATGGACCCAGTGCTGCATGACATGTCATGGACAAGGCTTCTTGTTGGAAACCCTCGGTCCCTTCCCTGCTCATGTCAAGACCACAGCCATGCCTCGGGGTTGCCAGGAGCCAACAGTCAGCCACAAGCAATGCAGCCTCTGCATGCAGTCTTGGAACTGTGCCAAGCTGCCAAGGCTTAGGTGGAAGTCATGGCCTCAAGACTCGGTCCTTCAGGCTCAGGACTGATGGGGCCTGGGACACATCGCCAGTGTTCTTCCTGGGCATGGGGGTTTGGGGCTGGGGCTTCTGTGTTGTCCCCAGCTAGGGTATATGGCAGTAGTCATGCAATGCAGAGCCCTTGCCCTGGGGGAGTTCCTGGCTAGGGACAGGTGTCCATGGTGTACAGAGCCACATAGACCACAGACCATGAGAGCCAGAGATGCAGGGAAGGGCCTGGACTGTTTGGAGACTGACACCAAGCCCTTGCTTTCAGTTCTATAAAGGGGGTTAGCCAGGGAGGGACAGAACCTGTATCCTGAGGAGCCATCTTGTTCTGGGGCCTGCAGCAGCTCAAGGCTGAGGGGAGGGGCCGGTTACCTCTGCCTCTACATTTTGCAGGCCAAGAGCCAGGGCCTGGCGCTGAACAGGCCGCCTTCTCCCACTTAGGGAGAGTGGATCGTTCAGAAATCAGCCACCTGACCCACATCAACGCACTTGTGTGTGTGTCTGGCAAGAGCCATTTCCCCAGGTGCCCATGAACTCTGGTGGGCAGAAATGAATTGCTGTGAGAGCTCTGAACTCTGCAGGGAGGCTGCGGTTTGCAGGGCAGGAAGAAGTCAGCAATTAAAGGAGGTCGAGTCTGGGGCCTGGGCCTGTGGGTTTATGATCCATGATTACAGCTTCCGTTTGCACAGGCAGTGCACAGCTCAGAACACTCGGAGACTGGAGTTCCATGAACGTCCTCAGAAACACGAAGGGCCCTGGGGGTTGAGGGAAGAGAGCCAAGGCCACATGGCTAGAAAGAGGTCAAGCTGGGATCAGAGGCCCAAGTCCCCGACCCTTCCCATCACCTTCTGATGTTTTGTGACATCTGTTCTCTTAGGACTTGAGTGACTTGTGTGGACAGGACAAGGCCGTACAGTGGGAGGCTAAGGAGAGGTGACGTTGTCTGAGCTTGGGCTCATGCTGAGTGAGCTCAGAGAGGAGCCCTCAGGGCCGCTGGCTCTGCTGTCCATTGTGGAGTTTCTAGAAGTACTGCCCAGCTGCCCAGGCCTCCTTTGCTTCCAAAGCAACTCTTGGCTGCCATTCTCCTGACCTTGACCCTGGAGGGCAGGGAATCTGGTGTCTCCTCTGCTGGCCTGAGTGACATCACTGAGGAGGCTGACCTCTGCTGTGGCTGTGCCTTTGCCTGGGTGTTTTCAAGACTCTCCCCACCCCCATCTTTCCTACCAGCATGGGGCCAGGAAGGTGGACAAGGCACGCAAGAGGTAGGTTTGTTCTGGAAAGAGCATGAGTGTCCTCAGTACCTGAGGAGGACTACAGTCGGCCTCCTCCAGTCTTTCTCTGTGGTCCCAGAACGTCTTCTGGCTTGGGTACCACACCTGCTCTCCTCAGCCCCATTTCCTGACTCTTCACCAGCATCAAACCTCCTCCCACAACAGGTCTGTCCCTGCTCAGTGCAACTCCGTTGCCTGTGAAGAGTGTGGCTTAACCAGGTGGGAGTAGCTTCTGTTTTAGTGTATTATGTTTGAAATTTTTTTAGAAATGTAAAATACGTACAACATCAAATTTACTATTTAAACCATGTTTAAATACCCAGTTGAGTGACGTTAGTAAGTCACCCTTCTCCAGAACGCTTTCATTCAAACTGTGTCCTCACTGACCCCAGCCCCGCTCCCTGCCTCTCCCAGCATTCTCTGTTCTGTCTCCTTGTATTTGGTGTGTGCCTTTAATATCTCATGTAAATGGATTCCCCCTGTGTTTGTCTCGCAGCAACTAGCTTTTCTCACTAGTACGATGTCCTCAAGCTTTATCCATGTTGTAGCAGATAGAAAAATGTCCTCCCTTTTTTCCTGAGACAGAGTCTTGCTATATAACCCAAACTGGTCTGAAAGATGTAATCTTCTTGCCTCAGTTCCCCAAGTGCTGAGATTACAGGAGTGTGCCACCACACAGGGCTGCCCTTCCCTTTGAAGTCTGAGTTCATGGTTTGGACAAATATTGCATCTGCTCATGGCGATGGACACAGGATAGCTACTGCTGGGTATGGTCACTGTGTTACAGTGAACCTGGTATGGGGTACCTATTTGATGTTCCTCATTTTGTGTATATCTCAGAGGTAGAATTGCTGTGTCTTGTGATGCTTAGGTATTCTGGGGACTGCCATGTTGTGTTCTGTAGTACTGCACTATCGGGCCCTGGGTGGGATTGTTTCTGGGGATGGCAGTAGCTTGGCAAAGGGCCGCCTTCCAGCTGCCCCTCCCTGACCTCTCCTGCAACCTTCTCATATTCCCAGGCCCCACCATGCTGAGTTTCGGAGATTTCCGCTCAGGCCTCTCTGGCTCTTCACAGCCACGCCTTTGCACAGGCTGTTCCCTGTCTCGGGTAGCCTTCCCTCCCTGTCCCTGTCACCCACCCCCTCATGATTCCCCATCTGGTGGCTCCCCACTGTGCTCTTCCAGGAGGGTGCTGGAGCAGGGTATGGAGGGCTCAGCTGTTGGCTGCCCCTTGCTCTTCTGTCTCGGCTAACAATACTCTGTCTGTCTGTCTTGAGTCTGTCTCAAGTCCTCTCTGTCTATCCACTTAACCAGGCACTCCTGGAAATGGGATGCCTCCGCCAGCTGAGGATGCCTCGATCCTTCTGCTTCTGAGGCATGGTGGGGCTCCAGTATGGAAACTTCATGACTGCACAGTGCTGGGTCAAGTGTGCAGACATCCGGTGATGGCAGCACCAGACTGCAGGAGGTCCTGGAGACCCAACATGGATTCTCCCCACCCAGAGCTCCAAGGCCCAGGCAGACTCTGTCTGGTGAGGGTCCATGCTGGGTTCCTGGCTGGTGACCTCTTGCCAGGCTCTCTAGGTGTCTTTCCTAAGGGCATTGATCTCATCCTGAGGGCTCTGCTCCAACCTCTCACCACTCAAAGCCTTCTACCTAATAGTCACCTTGGGGACAGGTCTCCAGATGTTCAGCCTGTGATAGCCAGCCTCAGCATGCCAGACTCCGGGAGACACATCTGCAGCCTCGGTGGCTGAGGCCTGAGCTGGGAAACCAGTTGCTTGCTCTTGAGAGTCAAGTAGAGCCCATGGCCAGGCTGCTTGGTGCCGTGTGGTGTGGCTCAGTGGTTTGGGAGCAAGTGCCTTGTGCCATATCCTGCATGCCCTGTCCCTGTGATACCTGTGAGTTGCAGGCTAGTGTGGTCTACATAACTCTGGAAGTGCATGGTGAGACCTCATGTAAAAACTCTTCTTCCTCTCAGCATGAGTTCTTTCCACTGGGGTCCTCAGGAGTGGAACCAGACCATCCATGCTCTCTGCTGACTTGGCCTGATGTCCTCAGAGGCCGACCATGGATGCTGTCCCACTGCGGATGAAGCATGTCTGCTTCTCCACATCAGCTTGTGGGTCTCAGTGTCCCAGGATGCTGTTAATAAATCTGAAGCCAGGTGATGGGGCAGCGTACCTAGGCACCAGCCCCTGGGGTGGGCCCTGGGGCTCTGGGTATATCTACTTCCTTTCGGAGCTTGCCTTGTCTGTGTTACATTTCCTGTCCAGCAACAGCCAGTGATGTGCTTCACCCATACTCTGACCTTCACCCATACTCTGATCACATGCTAGTTTACCCAGCACTGACTGGTTCTGCTTTCCACCCTGACCCTGGCTGAACCAGTGACCTGTACCACTCAGTCCTATCTTCAAAATTCGTGTGTGTGTGTGTGTGTGTGTGTGTGTGTGTGTGTGCGTGCGCGTGCGTCTGCCTGCCTGTCTGTCTCTGTCTGTCCCTATGTGTCAGTGTGTCTGTGTGCATGTGTGTGTATGTGTATGTGCATGTATGTGTGTATGTGTATGTGTACACATGTGTGCCTGTCTGTCTCTTTCTATGAGTTGGGGGTGGGTGGTCGAGTCTGATGAGGGTCCTAGAAGTTGTAAGACAAATGGAGAAGTCAGACTTCAAAGCATATTTTCCAAGTCTAGGACAGATGGAGAAACTGAGGCAAGGGGTGGGTTTGTACAGCTTTGAAGCCAGTTCTGAGCTCTGATGCCATCTGTGTTTCTGGAGAGGTCTTTGAAGGGCAAGCAAACCAGTCGGGCTCCATCTTATGTCTAGCAGAACTAGCTTCTGCTCCATCAACTTTCCAATAGATTTGACAAATATGTATTTTTGGAAAAAGATTTTAAGCATGCAGAGAAATTGTAAAAATAAATTATGGCAAACACCCTGTGACCCATCTCATTGGACACACCGACTGCTAATGTATTGTTACGGTTTGCTCTTCCCTGTTTTGAACAGAAAGGCAACTTAGTTGGCTCATGGTTCCCTCAGCAGGAAAGTCCGAGAGGCATTTCTCTGGCACCTGGTGAGGGCCCCAGCTGTGTGGCAGTGTGGTGGTGAAGCAGAAAGGAAGCTTAGAGCTGGTCAAATGCATTAGCATCTGGCCACTCGGGATGGCCTGATGTCATAGCAACCTGTGCTTTTGATAACTCGTCCATCTCCTGGGGCCCAGTCAGCCCATCCTATGAGGCACACACCAATCCTTTCCAGGGTGGAGTCCCTGTGATCCACCCATTTCCCGTGGGCCCCACCTCATGAATCTTGGTACTATTAACTGGGGAGCGAGCTTCCATCACAGGGCAGGGCATTCTCAGGTGTCCTTAGGTCTGTTTTCCTCTTTTCCCTGGAGATCCTAGCTAGGTTCACACCATGACTAGCTGTCATATTTCTCCTTCTTCTGTCCTTTATTCTAGAACCTTCTGTCTTTTTGCTTTTGCTTCATGTCATTGATATGCTTGAAGAATCCAGACCTGTTTGCTTTTCCTGCATAGGTTGGTCTGAGTCTGTAGGCTTGCACTGCCCGAACACCACAGGCTTCAGCTAGACACACTTGTATGCACCTGCTACCATGCAAATTCCCTCAAATGGCTCAGCATGCACCTGTGATGGAAGGGGAAGGACATTCCTATAGGTGGAATGGCCAGACAAGAACGCCTTCTGCCAAGCCACTATCCTCAAGAGTAGTCCTGTGTATACCCTCACTGAAAAGGGCACAAGGGTCCTTTTTCCACACCCAAGGGTCAGGAGCAGTAGCTTCTTGGGCATTGGCTTCTAAGCTGGATGCCAGGGCTCTGGTGGCACCTGATCCCATTTGGAGCTTGCCTAATTATATTTCATGTGCAGTGACCAGTGGCCTTCAGGCTTTTTCCTTGCCCTAACCAGGAGGGACACTAGTCTGATGGGAGTCGGGCAAGTCATTGTCCTAGCCCTGGGCTCCTGAGTGCCCCTTACCCGTGTCTTTGGATTTCCCATCCCCTCCTTGTTTGCCTTTTGCCCAGTCGCTTGCCATTTCCTTGTTGATTCAGAAGATAGCTGGAATGTGGACTGCGTTGTCATGGCAGCTTCTGAGTGGACTGCATCTTGTCACACAAGGAGAGGAGTCACTTCTGGTTCTAGTCTGGCTCATGGAGCTGGGAAGGATGTGTGCTGAGGGGCAGCAGGGTGGTGGCTTCCTGCCTGAAGCGAGCTGTTGTTGGACTCAGGCAGGGTGTGGTAGGGAGAGGAACTCTGAAGAGGGAGTGAAGACTCTAGCCTGTCAGATCTGTAATTCAATTGATTACCTTGACCACCTATGGATCTGAGGCCCCTCTATCCTGTATTCAAGGCTTGCCCTGGCTCCTCCTTCTGTGTCTCCTGGCCTCAGGGACCTTCCAACTCCTCTATAGGGACCAGCTCTTGCCTTCTGCACCTTCTTGTTATCATTTGAAGGTTAGTGTGACTGTCTTCATCCCCTAGAGAGATCCACTGCCCCTGTACCCTGTGCTTTCAAGCAGCTGGGAGCTCACATCCTACCCTCTCCATACTATACTGACCAGAGTCAGCCTGGCAGGTTGCTAACCTGTGAGTGAGGTGTAGGATGAGACCATGTACACCTTGCCTGTGGCACTATGCCTAGTTCAATAGGCCCTCCCAAGGTGCTGAGAGCATTAGTATGTGTTCTGCATAAGAAGAATATCTCCCAAGGAGCTCCGATGTCCAGCATCAAGGTTGTACCACTGACGCCAAGAGCTATAGGTTCCTTAGAGGCCCTGGGCATTACTCTCTCTTGGAGTTGTGTGGTTTACTGTCCCATGTGATGTATGGGTGAGCACAGGTGGGCTGGCCTCCAGGGTGGACACAACAAAGGACCATGAGGACAGGCAAGGGCATGGAACTGAAGGAAGACTTATAGCTTATGCTGAACTATTTCAAATTGCAGAGCTGAGGATTTCCTCTTAAACTGAGAGGACTCATGAACCACTCCCCCCCACCACCACACACATACACACAAGATGGCCATTTGTACAGGGAGTCCCAGGCCAGGAGGACAGGGATTGAGGTCCGTGGTGGCAGGGAGGATGGGATGCCCTGTAAGGTGTGAGGAGAGAGTGATATGGGTATTGATGTCTGACTCTGGTTGACGGTCATCTTGATGAAAGTGGGAAGAAGGGGGTGTTAGAGGGAGGGGCATGCTGTAGAGACACCTCTAATTTCCAGCCGTAGCCTGCTGCAGACATCCAGTCAATATGAGTTCATGAAGCTGGACTGGAATAGGGTGGCCCCATCTAGTCTGACTGTTGTCCTTAGAAGAGGGAAGACAGATGGTAGACAGAGCCAGGAGGCCTTGTGGGTGGTACAGCCACAGACCAATGACAGCCTGATGGCCTGTGACCAACAAGGCAGGAAGGAGGTGGGGTCCTCCCTTGGTCCCAGGGGAAATGTGGTCCTGGCGTTCATTGCCTTGGGGCCTCTGCTCTCTGTAACTGTGGGACAATCAATGCCTGTTATTCATGGATTCTGTGCCAGCTGGCCTGGATATTGTCAAGACTTGGCAGGGAAAGACTGTCCTGAGGGCCAGCCCTGTCCTAGCACACCTTCTCCTCAGCCTCCTGTAACCTAGGTGGGCCACATCTCTGATTTACAGATGGACAGACAGGCCCCTAGGAAAGGTCTCTGGGCCAAGGTCACAGGGTGCTGGGTAAGAGACTAAAGCTGATGGGTGAGGACAGAGTGCACTGCAGTGACTGAGAAGACAGCAGTGAGCTGTTTGCTGGCTGTGACAGAGACTGTGGGTCTCCCAGGGAGGCATCCAGCGCGCAGCTGAGCTGGGGGCCCAGTACTTAGGACTGACATTCCTTACCAGCAACTAGTCAGGGCCTACTGCCCCTCCAATCTTGAGTTTGTTTGTCCTTGAAGAGGCATGGATGTCTTGTTTACTTTAAAGTCACACTGAAAATCTCTGATATGTCATACCTGTTTCTGGCACCTGAGTTTACTTATTCAAAAGTGAAGATGTTAATCTAGTTAGAGAATCCCTCAGCTGAAAATATAAAATTCAAAATGCTCCGAACCCTGAACTTTTTGGTGCTCCAGCATTGTGTCACAAATGGAAAATTCCATGGCATGAATCTTCCTTTTCATGCACAGAATTATTTAAAATACAATGTCAAGTTACCTTCAGACGACAGAAGAAAAACCTGAGGTTAATGAGTCTGAGGTTTAGGCTCGGGTCCCTGCAACCCCAATTATGCATATGCAAATATCCTGAGACCCCATTATGCAAATACAAACATCCCGAGCACAGATGTACTTCTGAGTGCTTTTGGAAGTTAAAAACTGGAAACCTTTGTGATCCTGGGCATCTGGGATCATAGATGCTCAGTTTTAATCTCAACCACTAATATTGCTGTGATCAGTGGGAATTGGTAGACTGGGGTGTCAGGTTGTAGGGGACAGTGTGAAGATGAGAATAAGGGCTCCCCAGTGTGGGGCACTTCCCAACCCATCAGTAGAGATCAGGAGAGAGATGAGTTAGATGAGCTGCACACAAACCTTTGCTTCCTCCAGCAGGTGCCTCTCTCCCAGAAACATCCAGGCTCCCGTGGGTCTGAACTGTGCTTCTCGGGTGGGTGCAGGAGGCAGCAGCCTTGGGAGCTGGCATGAGGGAGAGAATAGAGAGTGGGTGAAGTGTCTGGGTGGGGTAGGGTGGAGGTTCTACTTTGAGTGTGTGTAAGCAGTTCTCCTCTCCCCTTTAAATCTTGCTGTTTAACCTGTCCCCTTCCCGCCAGGACAGCTGTGGGGGTTGGGTAGGATGTTCCGCACTGCAAGTGGCGACCTGTTCTCTGGCGTGAAATCAGTTTAGTGGGTCGCAGCAGCACGCTTTACATAAGCAGCTGAACTGAAAGGGAAGCGGCAGAGCGCATCCCTCACAGTAAGGACGGGGCCGGGCGAGAGCGGCTCTGAGGAGGCCTGGTACGGACTTAATGCCATATCAGCCAAACCATCGCTAAAGTAAGGGAGGCTGAGAAAACAACAGTAAAACGAAAACAACAACAAAACAAGCCAAACCCAGTCCTCCCACCTGCAACCATCATCTTAGTTGGAGAACAGTATTGCAGGTGGGATTATGTTAAGAATGCTGATACAGGAGACTGCCCAGGATCATGAGACTGAGCCCCACCCCCACCCTCCTGCTGTCACAGACATTTTTACAAGAAAAGGGAGAGTGTAGAGGGGGAGTGTAGATAGCCCCCAGGGAAGGAGAAACACCCGGAAGCAAGACTGAGGTGGGAGTCTCAGCAGGAGAGGCAAGGATGAAATCTCCTTAGTCTGCAGAGAAGCCTGGCCCTGCCCAGGCCTGAACTTCCCAGTGACCCTTCATTTGGACTCTGGTCCCTAGAACTGTCTACCTGGTCTGTAAGTATCTAGCCTATAACAATTTGTCCCCAATGACCCAGGGTACTAATACATCCACAGCAGAACAGCCCAAGGTCACAGGCATTCATTGGTCACAAATTCTGTTTTAGAAAAGTGCTATTTATTTACTTTATGTGTATGAGTGTTTTGCCTGCATGTATGTATATACACCATGTATATGCCTGGTGTCCACAGAGGGCGGAAGAGGGTGCTGGGTACCCTGAAACTAGAGTTGCAGATGGTTTGGAGCTACCATGTAGGTGCTGGGAACCCAACCCAGGTAAACTGTACAAGCAGCTAAATTGCATGAGCTCTAAACTAACTGATCCACATCTCGAGCCCCAACAATGAATTCTTATCATGTAGTAAAGTCTGCAGTGGGCTGGAGATGAGCTGCCCTTGCAGGTTGTGGTGGGGCCTCTGTTCCTTTTCTCTCCTCTCCTAGGCCCACAGGCCCATATATGTCTTGCCACACTAGCAGAAGCATAAAGGAAGCAGGGGTGGCCAGGACTGCTTGCTCAGGCTTGGAATAGGAGTGGGCCACATGGTCACTTCTGCCCATTAGCAGCCATTGGTCCAAGCCAACCACATGAACTCACCTGTCGTGGGACAGGAAAGCACTCCTAATGGTGAGAATCTGTGGATTCTAAAGGGGTGACCTCCACCTGTGGTGGTTTGAATAGGCATGGCCCCCACTGACTCCTGTGTTTGAATGCTTGGCCCACAGGGAGTGGCACAATTAGGAGGTGTGGCTTTGTTGGAGTAGGTGTGGCCTTGCTGGAGGAAGTGTATCAACGTGGGGGATTGGACTTTGAGGGCTCATATGCTTAAACTACACTCAGTGTGGTACACAGTCCCCTTCAGATCAAAATGTAGAACTCTCAGCTCCTTCTCCAGCACCATGTCTGCCTGGATGCTTCCATGCTTCCCACCATGATGATAATGGATTAAACCTCTGAACCTGTAAGCCAGCCCTGATGAAATGATGTCCATTATAAGAGTTGCTATGGTCATGGTGTCTGTTCACAGCAGTAAAACCCTAACTAAGACACTACCCACTACAGGTAAGGACACCTGTGTGTGTCGGGGTGCTGCTTGCAGGGCTTAGGGAAGCTTATGTGAGCAGCTTGGAAGCCACTAGGCAATGACAGTGGACATGGTACAAGAAGCTCTGGTCCCTTATGTCACCCTCAGAGGTTTTAGGACTGTAGGTCTCTCTCTGAGACCTTCTGCATCAGCATGGAAGGGTAGGAACAGTGCCTCAGCACTTCCTCATATCCTTATCCCAAATTCTCAGAAAGAAAATGGGGTACGGCCTGGAGGATCTGAGGTGGGGAGAGTATTCTTCCCCCAAGCCCAGGCCAAGGTTTCTTATCAGTCAAACTCCTTTGGGAAGCAATATGCTGATTGCACATTAGCTTAAGCCAATTAGGTCTCAGCCTGGATCCGGAGGTGGGGCTTCTCTTGCACAATCACATAACCAAGAGTGGACAGCTGTGATACAGCTGATAGGGAGGGCAGAGGAGGCAGATGCTATCAACTCCTGGGCTCCTATCACCTCACTGGTGAGCAGAGAACCTGATGGGGACAAAGTGCTTCAGCACACAGCTGGCTTGAGGATACCCTTGGGTCTATACCACACCATCTGCTGCCCTGCTCAGAAGGCTGGGGCAAGGGAATCTCCCAGGAAGCTAGAGCTGTAGTCCATCTTGCAGAGAGATGCTAGCCTACTGCCTGTACCCCTGTACAGGGTACCGCGTTTCCCTCCAAGGTGCATGGGGCGGGGTGTAGACAC
Organism: Tokudaia tokunoshimensis; assembly: GCA_036184795.1. Taxonomy (NCBI): domain Eukaryota; kingdom Metazoa; phylum Chordata; class Mammalia; order Rodentia; family Muridae; genus Tokudaia; species Tokudaia tokunoshimensis. The sequence continues at coordinate 70,521,620 of BTHU01000014.1, read as the reverse complement.
ATAACTCCACCCACAACCAGGACTCAGCTCTAAAGCTGGTGATGATGTCTCTCTCCTTTCCTCCTTCTCTTTCCTCATAGCTCCTCCTTCAGGGGCTCCTCTCCACCCCCAGGTGTGGGCAACAATGATATCCCAGGGCCCGGGCTCCATAGGAAGGATACTTATGTCAACCCTTGACTCCCTTCCATCCCTGCTCCCTCATTCCTGTCCCTGAGGCCACCAGCCACTGGCAGTTACCCCTATGCTAGGAGGAGAGGCAGACAGAGTGTAGAAAGCAAACACTAGATGCAATGATCATCGGTCCTCCCTCTTTTAGTGAGCACCAGGCATGTGCAGAGGATGGGTGGGCTGAGTTTGCCCCATAGCATCCCTGGAATAACCTGCCCACAGGGCACTGGCTTCTTCATGCCCAAAGTGTCGCTCTTTCCACTTGGCAGTCCCTGCATACAGGGCACCAGAGGCCCGCCTTGCCGTGCCTACGGTCTAAGAGCCCTGGAAAGCAGGGCTACACCCATCCATGTACACCCTTTGATGGTACTGTTAGGGCAGCTGGGAACACTGGGAGCTCATTGCCTCTGGCACAGAGCTGAGGGCTAGCAGCCGCCCACCCCGCCAGGGCCTTGTCAGAGTTCCCTTCCGGATGCTGGAAAACAGGTGCATCTCTGGAGCTGCAGTGTGGCAGGATGCTATTTCAGTGTTCCAGGAAGGGCTCGGCCCTGCCCTGCCTTGGCCTCGGGGGGTGGTAGCTACCACGTGACCCTCTGGCTTGTCCCTGGGAGATGTGTCAGCCGCAGAGGCCAGGACTCCAATCCCCCAGCTGCTACCTGAAGCCTCCGCCCAGCCTTGGAAGGAGAGCTACTGGCACTTCAGGAGGAGGCTACTCCATGGGACTGCCCGGAGGAGGGACAGGTAAAACTCAGAATAGCTTTGTGTTCACACCAGCCAGGACTCAGCTTCTATCTAGAAGGAAAAATCTTGGGACCCATGGATGAGCTTAGAGGGCAGAGTCTGAGCAAAGATAGTTGCTATCCAGCTTGGTGTCTTGTGATTATGATGAAAGCTAGCACTTATAGATGCCTATCATATACAGGCTTTGGGGACAAACACAGTGTGTGGGGTGAGGTGGGTGACCCCATATTATAGATGAAGAAACTGAGACTCACAGAAAGGAAGGCCAGCAAGACTGGACTCTAGCACCTCTGTCCTATGTTCAGGGTGGAGGTGCTGGACCATGGGCTCTTTGTGCCTGCCCCATCTTTCCCCCACTTCCCTCCTCCCTCATTCTTTCGTTTCTTTAAAATGGTGGTTGCCAAAGGAGTCTCGCTGCTCCCCAGGGGACACTGAGCAATGTTCAGAAGCATTTGTGATGGTCACAGCTGGTGAAGGGGTGGCTAGTATATGAGAGGAGTGGTCAGGGCCCCAGTGACCGTCCAATATACATGCCCTCACTGCATGGGCAGTTCTGTCAAGGAAACCAGCCATGAAGGAATGTAATAGGAATGTCCCTTCTTCTGATATGGACATGGAGAATGGGGCACTGCATGCCTCTGAGATAAAATCATTAAGTCCAGGAGGCTGTGTGGTAGGAAGCCCTACAGGTGAGAAGAGACAGGTCTGGGGGCTCAGAGAGAGGGAATGCTGGGAAACAGCTGGACCCAGAATAGAGGTCTGAGATGGTTGTGTAGCCTTCAGGGTGGCCAGCTCTGGCCAGGCTCCTGCCTCCACTCATAATTATCCCTCCCTCCTATGAGAACCAGGTACAGTGCCTAGCAGGTCTCTGGGGAATAGAATCTGGGGCATTCCTCTCTGGCTTTCCTGCCTGACCTGTAGGGTCTTTCCAGCAGCAAGGACCATATCCCCATATCCCACATCCTTGTTCCCTGGATGTTGGTTCAAACAACATGTATTTGATATTTGTCTTGGTTAGGGTCTCTAGTGCTGTGGTGAAACACCATGACCAAAAAGCAACTTGGGGAGGAAAGGATTTATTTGGCTAGCACTTCCATATCGCTGTTCATCATGGACGAAAGCCAGGACAGGAACTTGAACAGTTCCTGGAGGCAGGCGCTATGCAAAGGCCATGAGGGATGCTGCTTACTGGCTTGCTCCTCTTGGCTTGCTCAGCCTTCTTTCTTATAGAACCCAGGACCCCTGCCCAAGAATGGCCCCACACACAATGGGCTGGGCTCTCCCCCATCAATCACCAGTTAAGAAAATGCCTTATAGCCAGATATTATGGAGGCATTTTCTCAATTGAGGTTCCCTCCTTTTAGATGACTCTAGTTTGTGCCAAGTCGCCATAAAACCAGTCAGTATAATATTGCAAAATATTGTCCCAAAGGAAGGGCAATGGCTACCACACCAGAGGGCCCAAGGAAGGAGGGCTCACTGAATTCCTCAGGGCTGGCTGGAATGGGGTTAATCGCTGGGTCCTTAGCCCCTACTTCCCTGCTATCGTGAAGATACTGTGGATGCTGGGGCAGGGGACATGTGACCATCCATTTCCTAAATGGCTGTCTCCTGTGTGGGGGCCGATACATTCAGTTCACCCGTGGCAAGAGGAGACCGCAATAGTAAGAACACTGCACCACATCCCGCGACTGCAGTCCATACCGCTGCTCCTCAGAGGAAGAAGCCTGGAGAAGACTGAGGAGAGCCGGCATCTGCTGAGGCAGACAGCGGCAGGGCGGATGCTATTCTATTTCTGGGGAGTTATAGAAAGAGCTGAAATGTAAAAGGCCAAGATAAAAAAACTGGATAAATATTCATTATCTCAGATTGGGCAACGGTTTCTTAGAAATGACTCCAAGAACATAAACTAAGGAAGGAAAACCGGAGAGATCAGGTTTTTCTTTTTTTTTCCTCAGAGCCAAAACCATTTTTACCTCACAGAGCCCTGTGAAGAAATGATGGTACAGTTTGGAGGGTGACGGGACCTGCCGGTAAGGGTGTGATGTGAAGCTTGCGGCACTGATCTCAAAACTGTCACAGATGACAGCCAGCTTTATGACAGTAGAGGAACTGGAGCCTCCAAGGAAGACATCTAAATGCATTCAGCATCAGCAACCAGGGACAGGCCAATCTAGATGAAGTAGCACCTCATTTCCATTAGGATGTTGAAGATAGGGGTTGGGGGTCCCCAGGGTTGGAGGTGAAAGTGGAGCTCACGATCCAATTGTGAGCCACCATGTGGTTGCTGGGATTTGAACTCAGGACCTCTGGAAGAGCAGTCAGTGCTCTTAACCACTGAGCCATTTCTCCAGCCCCAGGAGCCAGTTGAGAAGAGACCATGTCCCAAAGCAGTTAGAGCTGGATAAAGCCCTTCCTCAGAGATCTTCAGGCACACAGAACATTGGCTGTGAGGACATAGTCTCCCAGGGCAGGTGTGGTCTCTACACTGGGAGAGAACATATTGTATATGTCACCTCACTATGACACCTAGAACTAGAATAGCCACCAACGGCATAGGGCACTGGGGATATCATGCCCCCCAGTTCTTCTTGCTCTTCGGGTCTCTAACAATAATGAACTTCTCATGTAATTACAAGGTATTTTTATTGCTGTATCTCCGGAAACTGGCCTGGCCAGGACTGGTCACAGCAGGCTGGCAGGCCGTGATGGCGAACCCTATCCAACTTTTATCATCCTTGTGCTCTGTGACTGGATCCTACTGGCACGAACAAGTTGCCCGGAAGCCTGCTTCTTGGGCATGGCCTGTCAGAACCTCAGCCCGGGAAGGGGTCAGCTTTCCAGGTCCCCAGCCAGCAGTTCCGATCTCAGCTTTAATTAGTTGATCAGGAAATGCCTTCCCAACTCTACTCTTCCTTGGATCTGATGAGGAGGACATGAGAAGAGACAAGAGGTCAAGGGGAGGGAACCAGCTCCTTCCAGAAGACACCCATCCCTGCCCTGCCTGTCTCATACTATATATCACTGCTAGGTTACAGAGCCCTTCAGAGCCTTATATCCCTTAGATGGCCAACAGGTAACAATGCCTCTTAACACTAGTTGGTGACAAGCCAAGCTGAGCACCAACTGTATGTTTGTACCTAGTAGGCGCATTTGGAACTCCAGTGTCATCCAATGACCCAAAACAGCCTGCAATGGTGGTAATGAGCTGTTTGCTCTAATCCTTTTGTTTATACATTATGTATTATACATAATGTATTTATTTGTACATTAGTTCTCATGTAACCCAGGCTGACCTTGAACTTGCCAGAAAATGACCTAGAACTCCTGATCCCCCTGAGTGCTAGGAGTACAGGTGCAAGCTACCACTCCCAATTTATGCAGTGCTGGGGGTCGAACCCATGGCTTCATGCATACTAGGCAAGCACTCAACCAACTGAGCTTCCTTTCCGGCTCTGAGCTGATGATTCTAGTGCTACTGATTTGGATGTATCTGAGTTGGGCCTCTTGTGACCCTATTACTTTGTGTTGGCCCCAAAGCCAAGGCTTCCAGGGTCATTTGGACTACATGAAGGCTCACATATGGTCTAGTGGTCCCACCAGGCTGGGTGTTGTCTTCTAGTCACCCATCTACAGAGGCCCATCTGGGAAAACTGAGAACTGGTTTAATCAGATGTCTGGCTGTACCCTCTGCAGCTCTGGGCTAGTTTGTGATGGAATGAGCTAGTATTGGAGCTGGCTGTCAGGATACGGTTGATTGCCCTAGATGGACTTCCTGTTTCCTATTAGATTTAAGGAGCATCTGTGGGCATCTGCTGCTGCTGAAGCACAAGGTGGCGTGACATGGGGACACGCACTGGGCAGAAGCCACCACGGACCTTCTGTACGGCTTGGACACAGATGATCTGGGTGGGGGCAGATGCCCACATAGCCCTGACCTTCTGGATGCTACTGTAAAAGCAGGTGCCCTGGGCCCTAAAAAGCTGAGTCTTCTGGCAATGAAATGCCATCCTATAGGGATACAGGTAGCCAACAGTGCTGATCAGCGGCTTGAGGGTGCAGGAGTCAGGGGCTTTCAGGCAGCCACAGCTGGTGTTCACTGGAAGCTATGGCCAGACGAAGCATCTGGGGCTGGTTCTCAGTGGTTTTCTTCCCAGATCTTGCCTCAGGAAGAGACCGTCCCCATTGATTCCGCCTTATCAGCCCCCACTGTAGGCCAGCCCTGTGTAGCCACCACTCTCATATTCCACAGTGTGTAACAGTGGGTGGGTCACAAGGGTGCTTTTGTGTCTGCTGCCCCAGTGCTGTGCATCCCACCAGTGGTGTGCAAGATTCCCGTGGCTCTGCCGCAAGGTGCTACAGACAGGATGACTTGGGAAACACTGCTGTGCTGTCCCATAGTCATGGAGGTTAGTGTCTGAGATCTGGGTGTGGGCAGGTGGGAAGTGCATCTGCAATGGGGCTGCTGGTGGGATTGAGTGGGTGGAGTTGGTGGGTAGCTGGAGTCATTTGTGAGTGGTATGCAAAGGTTCTGTGGGAGGATCTGCTGAGGGTGGGCTAGCCTGGGTGTGGCTGCTGTGTTCAGTGGATGGTGCTGCCGTGAATGGGGAACTGTAGAGGTGCCGTGTGGGCTCTGGGCATTGTCATGGAGCTCAGGTGTGCTTGGCTGGCAGACAGTTATTGGAACTCTCCTGATTGCTCTGAATTGTTTCATTGGGGTAAGGAGGCCACAGAGTATGATTTGCAGCAATGAAAACCTTTTGGGGAATGAAAAGCCCTGTGCAATGAAGCAGCACCTAGGTCTTGTGTGTGCTCATCCATGTCTTAGGGACACATTCAGCCACAGATGTCCACGGTGCAGAATCCTTGCACAGTTCCCAGTGACTTGACTAGACTGGGGACAACGAAGGAATGAAGAGAAGGCAAACACATACGAAGACAGAAATGCTGGGCATGGGCAGGCTGGGCAGGCTGGGCAGGCTGGGCAGGCTGGGCTTTCTCATAGAGAACCTTCAGCACCCCAGGAGCTCAGCGTGTTTACTATTTAGAGTTGAACAGAGAGGTGGAGGTATTCCATATAGATGAACAAGGAGGCAGGTTATTATATGCAGATAAATGAACAGGCAGGGTTATTACACAGATGAACAAGGAGGCAGGGTTATTACATACAGATAAATAGGGAAGCAGGGTTATTATATGCAGATAAATGAGTAGGCAGGGTTATTACATAGATGAACAAGGAGGCAGGGTTATTACATACAGATAAATAGGGAGGCAGGGTTATTATATACAGATAAATGAGCAGGCATGGTTATTACACAGATGACCAGGGAGGCAGGGTGTGTGGTATGCAGCTGAATCAAGGAGACAGGGTTTGGCGAATATCACTAGGAGCAGTCTCTGTGGGGCAGCAGTCGTCAGGCTGTAAGCATCTGGGGAGAGACGGCTATGGTGGACATTTTCTGCCCGCCCACCCTATCAATGCTTTCACTTGCAGGGAAGGCTTTTGCCACTTTCCTCTGGCGCTGGGGTTTTGGTACCCGACCTGGCTGAGCCTGTGTTAACAGCTCATGCTCACTCATGATTCCACACACCCAGGGGTTCCTCCGCTGCCCGCACCCTGGAGGATCTGCTACATCACTGGAGGCCCTGCACTCTCTCAACCCCATCCCTGAACATCCACACACATGGCAACCTGCTGTTCATGTCCTGCAGCACGGAGGAGGCTGTCTTCTACCAGGTGTCATGGGTTTGGCTGTGTTCAGGGCTCCTTCAGAGTTGCTGAGACCCTGAGACACTCGCTGGTTGACATCACATGCTCCTGGAAGGGCACGGGTATAGTGGCAGAAATGAGACACAGACAGGCCAGTGGAGGACAGCTATTCACAGGGCCATGTGGTGACCCAGACCAGCATGGAGAATGTGCTTGCTTCTGTCCTAGAAGACACTGCCCAAATCCCCAGAGCCACCGTCTCATGTCACTTTCAGTGGCCCTCCTGCCTACTGTAGGTTCACCATGCTGCTGTGTCTGCCTTCAGCCCAGTGCCTCCATCAAGCTCACTGTCACAGGACCACCTGAAAGGGAGATATAGACTTAGACCCCCACCAGACTCTCTGTGGGTGAACCAGAGACACAGCATGCTCACAAAAACCTACGTCATATCTTCAGAACATAGAAGATTCAGGAATTCCAAACCAGCTGTTCGTGCAACATGTGAGCTGGGAGGTTCTCCAAAGCTGCCTTGCCCACTAGACTGTGATGGCCAGTAAGAACCCTAGCCTGGGCTAACCCCACCTCCCCTACCCGCTCCCCTTCTTTCTACTCTGGATAATAGAAAATGTAACCAACATGGGTTTCTGGTGTCTTTCCAAGCCACAGTCCCCATTCAGGAGGCCAGGGACCACTGGTGCTTAGGCAAAGATGGAACTGGGCCTTTCTCTACCTCAGTGGGCCCTTCAGAACTCCCCAGACTAGCCACAACTTGCAAGTGTACAAACAAGCTTCGAGAACATGGCCATTTCTCCAGTATCGTGCCAGTGCCCGAAGGAGTCCAGGCAAAGGGACCAGAGGTGTGGATGGCAGTGGATTCCTGTGGGTGTTGTCCCCACAGAGGAAGTTAAAGGGCCCCACAATCTGTTTTCTTTACTCTGCCAAGGCTCCTTGGTGCTGGGGCTTTATTGTTCCAGGGCTTAAGTGTAAATAGTCACAGCCTGGTGTGACTGATCCCTACCACTTGAGTTGGTGCTTTCTGTTATTATCACAGTGAGAGGTTGATAACCACCCATTAGATCCCATCTAGAAATTATAGAGCAAAAATCCTGCACACTTGTGTTTAGGTCTTGGGTGGAGCAGTTCCTTTTGATTGACAGAAAGGGCAGAGTTCCCAGCATGGCTTTCTCCTCTTGTCACATTCTGCAGTGCTGTAATAAGTGCACTAGGACTGCTGGGACAGCATTGATATCTGTCATTAACAAGTCTCTACCATGAGCATGGCTCTATCCGGGGTCCACGCTAGTGTCATGGGCTCTGTGGGTTTGGACAGATACAGTGACATCCCTTCACCATCCCAGTGCGATCAGACTGCTGTTAGGGTTTCTCAGTTCATTCCTCTCTCCCAACCCTAAACTGACGATCTAGACCCGGTTGGCCTTGAACTCACAGAGATCTGTCAGCCTGTGCCCCAAGTGCTTGCACTAAAGGTGAATATCACCTCACCCAGCACCCACTCACCAACAGTCACCAGGTTTGCCTTTTCCAGAACGCTATAGCGGAAAGCATGGGTTGCCGCATTTCCACGTTGGCTGCTTTCCATTGGGGACATGTGTTTAAGGTCCCTCTGTAGCTCTTCAGGGATTGGCATCCAGTTCTAGTTAATGCTCAATCATCTTCCGTGCCTGGGAATGTCTCCATGTCCCCATTGGAGGCACACAGGAGGATTCTCCTGCCTCATCTCAATCCTTCAGGTCCATCATGGCAGGCTTTGAGCCAGGGCCTCAGGGGCTGTGGTGCATTTCACTTGACTCCTTCCAAGGCTTTCTCTGTCCAGGACAACTGACAGACAGACGGCAATGGCTCTCCAGCATGCACACCTCATACACAGGTGCCTCCCACATGCAGCCAGGTGTGACGGCCTGCCAGCCTGGAGGAAATCCCAGAGGATTCCCCAGAGGCTGAGGCACAGGGAAGTGGAGGTGGAGGAGACAGAGAGGTCACAGGTCCAAGGAGCCTGTGTCCAGGAATGACAAAGAAGCTCAGACGTAGCCACCAGCTGTGACCCTGAGAACTGGAACTAGGGGTGACAGGGGGCACTGGAGATTGACAGGCACCGAAAAGTGATAGAGATGCCCAGAGATGAAGCTGGCACCTGATGACTCTGGGAGTGTTGATACCTAGTCAGCTGCCCTTCTGGAAGACTCGGTGGATGCTCCACTCTGGACCAAGCGGCCCAAGGGTCCTATTCCATGGCCCTGCTGACCACAGGCTCTAGAGCAGCCTCCTGCTAGCAACCTTCAGCCCCGTGAAGCCCCTTTCTCCCAAATCAGACCCCAATGGAGCAGGATGTAGACTTCTAGATCTTATGTGATGCCTTTTTTTCCCAAGGGCAACCCACTAGAGAGTGGCCCTCTGACGGGACAGCCAGAGTTGGGTCCCTGGCATATACCTAGCCAGAGTCACTGGGATAAGCAGCTATGGGAATGATTCAGAATCACCAAAGACATCTAAAAAAAATAAAGAGATAATCCTGGGCTCTTTGAACCATAGGCCCTGGCATAGGCCTCGGCATAGGCCTCAAGGTTGTGCCATGCAGGCTCCCCACTCCCTCTCCTGAGTTGCTTTCAAGCCTTGGCATGGCTGACCTGGGCCCATTCAGCTGCTCTTGGCCTCAGGTTACTCTCTTGTGAGGTAGGCACCATGCTGGCTTCACGGGAGTGTCAGGAGGGTTGAACAGACATCTTTGCACCCAGTGTGTCTGGAGCTAAGCAGAATGTTAAAGAGAAGGCAGCGGGTTCCACTGTTGTGCTCCCTGGTGACTTACTTCACAGAGCCTGAGCTGGAGCCAGGGAGGGGGATTTGTGTCCAGCTCAGCCCAAGCCAAGCAAGGAGGACAGGCGACGCCTGCCTCAGAGGCGCCTAGGCCTTTGTTGGCTTTGTTTGGGTACTTTATTAGTTGGAAAAATTGCTTTTTCTTAACAGTTATGTGCCCCAGCTGCCAGACGGACTTTGACCTTCAAGGACAGCTTGTTCAGATTTGCTCTGGGCACTTCTATATTTGGAGTGGTTTCAGAGAGGCAGGGTCACTGGATGAGCCACACCAAAGCCCTATATCCTGAGTCCTCTTCCTTCTGCCTGTATTCAGCTCCCTGTCCCCCCATAGACTGCTCATACAGCGTAGGACAATTGGGGACTGTTTTCCCGATGCCCTCCTGTTTCAGAGGCCTGTCCTGTTTCAGAGCCTCAAGTCATCCACAAGTAGCCAGAGATGGCAGCACTCTGTCTGCTGCTGTGGTTTCCTCTAAGCACGGCAGGAGATGGGCGGAGAAGGAAACAAACAGGCCGAGCAGGCTTGCTGTTCCCTCTCCGTGGGTAGGGTATACATGACCTTGCTATTCAGCAACTGCCCCAGGTTCTAGGAATGAATCCCACTAGGGGCAAAAGGCCCACATGTCTAGTCTGCAGTCAGTTCACCAGCTTGATGGGAAGCTAGTAGAGCTTTCCGGTATTCCTTTCTTGGGAGGCCCATTCATGATGCAGAGCTTGCTCTATCCACCAGAGGGCAGCACCACTACCGTGCCCACAGCTCCAGGCTGTTCCAGTGGGCAGGGTGGGATCTGGCCAGCAAATCCACACTCTTAATATAGCTCTTCCCTCAAACCAAATGCATATCCAGTAACTTGGGAACTGGTGCTAGGGATGAAACCCAGGGTCTTTGCATGCTAGGCAAGCACCCTACCATTGAGCTGCACTTAGCTCCCATGTATTCCTGAAGGGAAAAAAAAAAGAGTTGGTCAGTGTTATGGAACATTTCAGTGTTTGCTGGGCTGGTTGCTAAGTGAATCACTTTGCCCTTGATCTAGCTTTTCCCCAGGACCAGGGGATGTGAGCAGAGGGTGGGTGGATGGAAAGGACAGATGGAAGGACAGATCGAAGGCAGAGGGTGGGTGGATATGCAGGGACAGATGGAAAGGCAGCTAGAAGGCGGGGTGGTGGGGTGGTGGAGTGGTGTGGACAGGAATTCTCTCAAGGTCACAACCCCACAAGAGGCAGAGCTGAGACTGCCTCCCAGGCTAGCATAACCCTACAGCCTATGGTAGCCCCAAATCTGAAAATGACGTCTTACTCCTCCTGGCCTTGAGCCAGATTCCCATCACATAATCCCTGCTTTGTCTGATCATGAGAAGATGCTGCCCATTGTCCTTTGTGTCCCGAACTGAATGGATATAAATGTTCTGGAGAGCCACCCCACCATGCATCACAAGAGCCCCCCAGTGACCCAGCTGTGCACAGCTGTGAGCAACTCCAGCTGTGCTTCCTATACATAGCTGAAAGGCCTGGCCATACTGAGCCTCTCCAAATCCAGCTGAGTCAGACTGCCTGGCTCTCTGGCCTCCCACCGGCTTTCTCTAGTGTGAATTGGTATTTCTGATCCAATTCAGTAGGGATGGGACAGGGCTGGTGTGGTCCCATCATGTCTGAGGTGCTGAGAGGGTGTGAGGATGAAGGGGAAATGGCTGCACACGATAGCAAGGGATGTGGGCTGCATCCTGTCACTGCTGCGGGGACACCACTGCCACTGTGGTCATCAGAGTGACATAGGTCCCAGAAGGTGGGAAAAGTCCTATGGAAGATGGAGGAGGAAGTGAGACCCGTGGAGGATAGCAGTCTGGGTAGCCTGAAACACCAACTCAAGGCAGATGTCTGAGTGACAGGTTATGGGTAATTTGGCTTCTATAGCTGGTCCTAGGTAGGATGCAGAGGCTAAGGTCAGTGAGCAGTCACATCCTGGCCTTGTTGGATCATGCTGCAGAGGTGTGGTTTAGCCCCGGGCCATTACTGGAGATTGCAACTGCCTTCTGCATAGCTGGCTGTGGACTCTGGTGGTGTGGTGGGTAGAGCCGGGTTCCCTGGCATGTGACTTAAGGGGGTGGGTCCTGCGTCTGTGGTCCCTGGACATGGCTGCACATTTGTTCTCAGTGTAATGCTACAGACAGTGGTTGACTAAGAATACCCTGGCGGGCCGCTGTGGCTAGTGGTGGTCCTGCCTACTATAAGGGAGAGAGGCAGATGGCCAGAGTGCTCCATCCTGTCCCCTGCACCACTTGCCTGTGTCCTGTGGATGCAATAATGAAGGTGAGCAGTGCTGGAGGACTGGGCAGATTTTGAGCTGAGGTTGCAACTATATTTTTCTGTAGCTGTTGATGGAACCTTCACCTCACCTCTGCTGGCTTCTGGAGATGCCAGCTCTCATGGCTTCTGGTCCTTCCTTGTCAAGACTAGCTATACTGTACCTCTTTGACCTGTTCCTTAATCATATCTTTAAGAAATGTCCTTTGATGTCACAGAACCATGCTGAACAGCCAAGGACCTTTCCTTTGCCTCCTTAGCTCATGTGTAAGCTCCAGAAACCCCATGTCCCACACATAGTCATAATGTTCCAACATACATCTGGGTACAGTGCTGGGATAGCGAGGTCTGTGCATTGCCAATTGTGTGGCTTGTCTAGGCCAGGCCCTAGCCACCCCTCCCCTCTGTCTGAAGCCCCAGGTGATCCCTGTGTGGTAACCTGGGACTTGTGGCTCTTTAGTTCCTCCAGTCGACTGATTTTTCCTTCAGGCTAAGACCTGAGAGTCTCTGGACACTTCCCAGTTACAGGACAATTGAGGGGTAGACCCAAGACTTCCATATTATGACCCAGTCTCCTGTGAGCTGACATCTGCAGATGCTTTAGCAAGCAGTGGGGAGGGATGGATGGTCACGCCTGGTCCTGGGACCATAATGTAACCCTGGCTCTTGAACTTGTGGTTTTTAATTTTTCCTTCAACAGCCTACCTGGCTGTGACTGACTCTCAGGGGACACTAACGATGTCTACTCCCATGTTTTGGAACCCAAAGGAAATGTAAAACTAGTTCTCAGAATGTTGCAGCTGTTTTTCAAGAAGAGGCTAAGGGTCCCAAGGCTGAAAGGTTGCTAGGTTCTCTGGAAGTGATGTGACACAGGGTGTCAAAGTTGTACCAGGGGGATGCAACAAGGAGGGGACAGGAGTGGCCTTGTTGTTCTAGAGGTACACAGGGACGTGTTAGGACATCATAGATACATGTGCAGAGATAGTGGGCAGAATAATCACAGACAAAGTCCACAATGGGTTTACCAGATGGTTTGGGCTCTCAGAACTCTCACCTGTCACACAACTGGAGTGTCACTTGATCCCGTCTGGAAGGAGGGGATGGACCACCACCTTATGCCCTATGGGACCAGCTCTGTGGATGGGGCATGCTGGAAGGCCTTCTGCTTGCTCACCCTGTGCTGAGTGCCCCTCACTTTAACGTGGCTCCTTTCTCCCCACAGTGTCGCAGCCTCAGGCTGCTCATGCCCCACTGGAGAAGCCGGCCAGCACTGCGATCCTGTGTAACACCTGTGGGAATGTGTGCAAGGGAGAGGTGCTGCGTGTGCAGAACAAGTACTTCCATATCAGGTGCTTTGTGTGCAAAGGTAAGTGTGTGTATCTGGTTCTGTGCTTGGCCACAGCCAGAGTGCCCCAAACCAGGCTTCCCAGACACCCTTCTCAATCTTTCTCCATCCAGAAAGCTCTCTGGACACACCGAGCTTCTGTAGAGTTGTGAGCCATCTGGTGTGGCAAAGGAATCCTCAGGGTATGTGGGGAGAGAGACTCTGGGTCTGCGGAATCAGAGAATCAATCCTGGAGTCACTGGGACACTACCCAGAGTTTCAGTCCCCTTTGCTGGCTGTGCAAAATCAGTAGTTGGGGTTCAGGGGAGCTCGCTACACCAGATACTGCTGCATCTCTCAGGTAGTAGCACTGAAAATCGTTCTAAATGAAAGTCATTGGTTTTTCTCTGCTTGTAAAAAGAAGCCTAAAAATACAGTGGTTTTTAAATCAAGGTGAGGACAAGAGGGGTTAAAGCTGTGAGCCAAGCCTTTCCAGGGGATGTGACCAGCCTTGAAGTCTTCCCCTCTGCCCTGCATTTTGTGTGCATGCTGGGGACCAAGCACATCTCCACCTGACACCCTGGAAATGTGAGAAAACCCACCTACAGGGTACAGTGGGTAGGACTCACCCACTGGACATGGCGTACAGACCCACAGAGCTGGCAGTGTTAAAGGAATGCTGGTTTGCAGCCCTATGCACATGGCCCCAGGCTTGACAGTGGTGATCTCCTGGGCTATGGGGACTGGTACTGCCTTCACCACAGGGACCCTCAGTGAAGGGAGGGAGCATTAACTTTACTGTTTGGATAGAAAGAATAGGAGTCAAATCCTTGGGATATGGAGGTTCACAGGAGAGTCCAGAGGCTTCCAGAAAGGAGTCCACAGGGGAGATACATTTGGCTGTGACTTGAAGATAGAAATGTGCCAGGCAAGAACTAGGCTGCCCTGGGTAGGAGGCGACACTACCAGGTCAGCTGTGGGGAGGGGCTGGTGACTGACCTCAGATAGGGGAGATGGAGTTAGGAGCTTCTAGGGTCTTAATTCCAGGTCCCCCACGGCCCCTGAGCCTATAGGAGTGCCTGGGCATTTGTCTGTGGCGCTCTGCTCCCTGGTCGCTTGGTTCAGCTTCAGTGCATAAAATCCTGGTGTTTGAAAAGAGGATTTTCTGCAGAAAGGGCCACCCCAAGCATTTTTGGTAGTGTCAGCTCTGCATCATCAGCCTCCATAGGAGACGCATGGTCTGTGGGGTAGTGACAGGGATAGCCTGAGCTAGCTCTTACCTTATTCTTGGACCCTGAGGGATCTGCCTTCAGCTGAAGCAGACACTAGCCTTCAGAGTCCTCGTCCTAGGGCATGGGCAGTTGGCTTTCGTTGTTTTCTCAAAAGCCACCAGGATTGAGGGGTTTCTAGGCATCCCAGACATCTTGGCCCTGATACATTCTCACATTGACACCCCATCTTTCTAGTCCTTTCCCGACTACCACACATGGCAAAAACAGGCAGAATCCTTTGTGGTAGTGACCCCAGGATGATGAGTGCAGCTGTTTGGAAAAAGAAATGATGACGTGGTACTCCACTCCCAACATAGCCAGGAACAGCCATGCCTCAGGCCCCACAGAGTGGACATGAGTTGGAGGTGTGAGATCCATCACACAGAGAGTCTGCCATTTCATACAGCTCCAGACCATCCCTCCCCAGAGGAAAGCACACATTAGCTCTGGGGAAACTTCTTCAGAGAATAGCAGCCACTCTCTGCAAGCCTAACACCTACGGAACCCCAACACCTACGGAAAAATCTAGATGTGAGTGTGCATCTGCTTAACCCAGTGCTGGTTGGTAGGCAGAGACAGGAGGATTCCTGGAGCTCACTGGGAAGCCAGCGCAGCTGAATCTGAGAGACACTCTCTCAAAAACAAATTTGGAGGACAACTTGAGGAAGACACCTAGTCTTGACCTCTGGCCTCCATACAAACATGAACATGTACAGATTAGGAAAGAAAGAATGAGTGAAAGAAAGGGAGGAAGGAAGGAAGGAAGAAGGAAGGAGAGAAAGGAAGAAGGAAGGAAAGAGAGAGAGAGAGAGAGAGAGAGAGAGAAAGAGAAAGGGCTCCAGGAAGTGACCGTGACACTGACCCTGCCTTCTTACCCACTGCTGCCAACCCCTGTGTTCCCCAAACCCTCCAGGCCTCTGAACTTAATCCTTTTCAAACTGTAACATGATAGAGGCACATTGTCTCCATGAGGGACTTGAGTTACTGGTGAACTTGGACTTTTTATTTTTAGGAGCAGAGGTCTGAGATGTCACTGTCTTAGGGTGACCTTGGAATCCTTAAGGCAGCCAGGACCTATCAGGCAGCAGGGCCAGGAGCCGTGGAGTCTCTCAGCTGTCTGTGTCCCTCTCCCTCTGCTGCAGTGTGGCTCACTCGAGTCTGCGTCTCTGCCCTTGCACACATTTCTCCTCTAAGGACTGACCAGTGTTGTCACAGCTGTGACAGGCAGACACAGCCCAGAGTCAGCACCTTGAATATTTGTGACACTGTCTTGTCTCCAAGGCACTGCGGTATAATCCTGAGCAGCTCCGTCAGCCCCACGGCCTGTTCTTGTAGAAGGGATATTTGTTTGATCTATGGTAGGGTAAGATTAGACCTTGGGTTTCATTCCCAGACTGGGTGTGGAGAAGGAATCCAGCATGGCTCCAGGCTGGCATCTAACCTTTGGTAGAAGTGATGGCAGTGGCGGCCATAGGCTGGGATAGCCGGCTGTTAGGATGTAATAGTCTAGGTTTGAGATTGGCATTTCTGTGTGCATGCACGTGACATGGGGAAGGGGGGTCGGGAGGCTCTTATACCAGCAGCCACAGCTCTGAAAATGGCATTGTCATGGAAACTTCTAGGCTGTTCTATCTGAGCCATTGAATGGCTCACTTGCATGTGCTTCTGGGGCTGGAGGGTATGAGGAAGGAACATACGATGTCCTCAGAAGTTGACTGGGTCCCACCAGCTGTTGGTGACCAGTAGTCCCAGGGTAGATACTTCAATCCACAGCCTGCAAGCCCTCTCGGCTCCTCCGCTAGGCTCAGCAATCTGGGGCTGTGTGTTAGGAGAAGGGACTAGTGACGCAGTGAGCCTGTGGGTCTCCTTCTGCTCTGGATCTGGCCTTGCATATTACGGGAGTTGGGAGTTGAGGACTGTGGGAGTCCAGAAGAAAGGGGGAGGGAGTGGGAAGTTTCCTGTGGATTGGGGTCCATGTAATGGCTCACTTGTCCTCCATTAGGATCTCCATCCCAGAGCAGAGCATAGAGTGGAAAACAACCCAGTGTCTGTCTGTCTGTCTGTCTGTCTGTCTGTCTCTGTCTCCTTCGCCGTCTCCGTCTCTGTCTCTGTCTCCCTGTCTGTGTCTGTCTCTGTGTCTCTGTGTCTCTGTCCCCCCACTCATGTCCATACACACCCTGCTTAACCTCTTCTTCCACCACTGAAACAGCTTGGAGGGACTTGCAGGATCTCAGAGACCAAAAAGCCTCATCATATCCTAGCAAGGTTGGGAAGCTGGTCCTGTCCTCAGTTTCTCAGTGCTTCTTTCTCGAAGCTTCCATATGGAAAATACTCTTGACTCTATGCTAGTAGGGGAGCTTGTGTCTGTCCCTGGAGCCCCACCCCAGGTTAAATCCTTAGCTGTTTGGATTTGTAGAAGCTTGCATCTCGTGGGCTGGGCTCAGATCTCCTGGCCCCGAGGCATGAATTGGTCACTCCACTGACCCAGCCATCTATCTTCTTCTCCACAGCGTGTGGCTGTGACCTGGCTGAGGGTGGCTTCTTCGTGAGGCAGGGTGAGCACATTTGCACACGTGACTACCAGCGGCTCTATGGCACTCGCTGCTTCAGCTGTGACCGCTTCATTGAAGGCGAAGTGGTGTCAGCGCTTGGGAAGACCTACCACCCGGACTGCTTCGTATGCGCTGTCTGCAGGTAAGTGGTCCAGCCTCTGCTCTGCCGGCCTCTACCCCTCCTTGCCCCAGCCCTGGCTCCACTCCATCTTCACATATCTGAACCTCCTCTAGCCTCCCTAGCTCAGCCCCACCACAGCCCCTAACCCCTTACCTGGGCCCTGCTCTCCTACCCTTGACCATCCTTTGGCTCCTAGAAGCCCCCAGCTGCCCCTGCCCAAGCCCACAGCACACCCTGGCTACCTCTGGTCTCCAAGGCGGCCATCCCTAGCCTGTCCTTGTTCTCAGCTCTACTCTTTTTTAAACATTGCTTCCTGCTATGCCTGCCCAGGTGTTAGCCTGGCCCTGCTCTTCCACTCCCACGGGCTCAGACTCTATTCCCTGTGTCCTAACCCGCCAATGTCACACCCCTATCTACAGATGCCTCATGTATTACTGTCCTCAAATCTACCTAGCCGCTGTCCTGGCTCAGGACACTGCCCTCTGCCTCAGCCTCATACACCTTAGTCTGTCCCCAGCACCCCTGGAGCCTTGCTCCAGCTCCTGATCCTTCCTAGAGGTGTCTCAGCCTCTTACAGTCGTGTGTTCCTTCTTCCCTCCCTTCAATCCGTGGGTGCTGGCCCAGGGCTCCACCAGCATTGGCTCTCGACCTGTTTTCTCAGCTTCTTAGGGAAGGCAGGCCCTGTGGAGCACACACTGGGTCGCCCTTCCTCATCCCTCTCTCTTCTCCTTCCCTCCCTCTCTCCCTGTGTCCTGTCCCTCTGCAACCTGACCCATCCCAGCCCATGTCTATGTCCTGCCCAATACTGTGGTGTGATCTTATAGAGTTGGCTGGGAGAGGGCTGGGACTGGGAGGCCTGCTTCTGATTCCTGGTGCCTGGCATAGAGCACGTGAGCTTCCTGTGAAGAGTCTGAATGCCACCCTGGCAAGGTCTATGATCGCCTGTGCCTTCTGATCGGTGGCAGCCTCCCTGGGGCCTCTGGCCAGCAAACACAGGCTAGAGCGAAGAGTAGAGTGAGCACCGGCGTTTCCCAGCATCAGTTTCCGGCTTGTGATGTTTCCCAGTATCAGCGTGTCCGGCTAGAGATGTTTCCCAGTGGTTCCCAGCATCAGTTTCCGGCTTGCGATGTTTCCCACATTCTTTTCCAAGCAGCCATCTATGAAAGGCTAGAGTGGAGCCTTTGACCAGAAGACATCATGGGGAGGAAGCTCTACAGGGGACATTTTCCATGGAAGAGTTGCTGTGTGCTCTCTAGTGTGTGTGGATGGATCAGAGGTCCCCAGAAATACCTTAGTGATTTCCATGTGGCATCAGTCACAGTGGGCTTGAGAGCCCACCTTGGGAAACCCATCGTATTACAAGTGACAGCAGACAGTGCTGTTCAGGTTGTAGGTCGGGGTGGGGCTCCGCCACCGCACACACAGCCAGGCTAGACACCACACAGAGTTGGCTGCCAGCAAGCACACACTGGAGCAGGGTCCCAAGTTCAGGGGCAGCAAAGCACAGGCCAGATTCCTGCTTCCTGCTGGAGGTTGAATCTGGAGTGGAGAACAGAGTGATGTGTTTCCTGGCTGGGGTGAGAGGGTGAGTGGAAGGATGGTATTGGCAGGACATGTGAGACAAGGAGAGAGAATGGGCCCTGCAAGTCTCAGGCCAAATACCTACCCTGGCTCCATTAAGAGGACTTCTCTCTGTGATGACAATTGCCCAAGTGAAATGCTTTAAAAGGAAGAACCCCACCCCCATGGCTTCGAAGACTCCACCCACAATGAATGGATGTACAGTGGATGCACATTCAAGATGGGCTTCCCTTCTGGAAGCACTCTCAGATACAGCCAGAGGTGTACTGTAAAGGTTGCCAGATGTTTCTCAGTCCAGTCAAGATGACAATGAACATGAGCCATCAGTGGGCGAGGGCTGTAACCTCCCGGGGGTTACATGCCATCAGGTCATCGGGTTCTCTGGATGGAGAGCTGGGGAGATAAAACGGGGTGACGAGGGAAAAAACATGGACCAAGACGACAGCTACATACGAACCGGTTATCTGTAAAAGAAACTGGGGATGTATGGGGGCGACGGAAGAAACAGAGACTAAGACGACATGGCTGTTCAAAAGTCTGTCTTTTACTTGGGGAAAAGGACAATTTAAGTTTTGGGGGCGAGACCCTTCTCCCAGAGTTGTGAGTTTGCTCAGCGGGTCTTTGGCTCCACTGTTCAGAGAATGTCGGTTCCACAGGGTCTGCAGCTCTGCGGGAGATTGAGGTGTTATTTAGAAGGATGCAGGCAGCTGGGGGGGGTCACCTGCTTAATTCAGGAATTCATAGACCTGGAGAAACAAAGAACTTCACTCCACCCTAGGTGGAGCAGGATTATGGCTAGCACAGGAATTTCAGCTCACAGGCTGGGAGAGCAAGTTTCTGCCAGGCCACAAGACACCCCAATATGGCTCTCTACAGAGGGCCAACAAGGTTGCTGTGAGTGCACAGTCTCCAGGAGACACTGAGTTCTGAGCCCTGAGGACCTTGTTGGTCACTGCAGGGGTGGGCCTTATTGATAGGGTTCAGACAGCCCCAGGGCAGGGGCTGCTGTGCACCTACTCTTTAGGTGAAAGGTGAGCCTCCTTGGGATGTCCTGAGAAGCTAGCAACCTCCTAAGCTCAACCTCCTTACAGGAAGGTGTGAGAGCCCTGCACCCAGCTGCATAGAGTCTATGGCATCTTGGATTTGCTCAGAAGTGAAGACCTCCACATGAGACACCAACCAAAATCTGGGAAAAAGTTAGTGGAGACCACCAGGGTGACATCAGTAAATATGGACATGAGGACAGCCATGCCCACTCTTTTGCTGTTTCATGGACAGTGTGTCCAGAAGGCCATCCAGAAGCCAAACATGTAACTCCCGAAGTGATCAGACACATGTAAGAACTGACTGGAAAATCCAAGTATGGCAGGAGAGGCTTCCACACTGGTACACAGGGGAGTGGGTGTAGAGCCACTGTCTGCCTGTCCATCGATCTATAAGTCTGTTTGCCTGCTTATGTAGCCAGGGGAGACAAAACAAAACAAAACAAAACAAACTCCTTTTAAAATAATGGATGAAGATTATCTAGATTTGCTGAAAGTTAGAAACCTACAGCCCCAAAATCTCAGTGACCCTAAAACGAGATGTTCACAGGCAAGAGAGAACCTGGATATTCACAGTCAACCTTTCAAGTACCCAGATGTTCACAATCAACCTTGCCTATGACATCCCAGCGAGAACTGCCCAGTTATGCACAGCCACACTGCAAAGATTTGCAAGAAAAAAAAGAAAGAAAGAAATCTACAAACAACAGGAAAAATACAATTCTCACAACAGAAATCACCCCAAACCCACTGTGTCTGCAGAGGAGCTCAGACCTCCCCCAGGAGCTATGCATGCTGGGAAACAGTAAGAAGATGTCTGTCGGTGCCAAAGGAAAATAAAACCCACCAAACAATGCTGTAGTTAGCCAAAACCCTTCTGAAAAAGCAGGCCAGACTTGCAGCCCAAGGCCACTCCGAGGGGAACAAACTGATCCAGAGTTGACCTTGCTGATTAAGATGCCATTTTAAACGGCAATTGCAATGTTCCAAAATTGATCGTGGTGGTGATGTCATGGCTCTGGGTACAGTAACCTTGTTGGATTATACAACGGGGCACGAGAATAGTGAGCATCAGAAAACAGGCACCTTAAAAAAAAAGATAAAGACAAAACAAATCTTTATTGGACACACAAGAGCTGGGTGAATTTGGCCCCAGTGGGCCTGCCCTGCCACAGAGTAATGGTTTTGCAGGCTGGAGGGAAATAATGTCAAAAGGTATCAGCAGAATCTCAATGCAGCCGGGCGTGTCAGCACACAACCTGCAATCTCAGCTCTGAGGAGCTTGAGACAGGAGGATCCCCGGTTTAAGCCTAGCCCCGGCTCTAGACTGAAGTTCTGCATCAGAGCAGGCAAGCATAAAATCTATTGCCGTAGAGAGCGAGGGCTCTGAGGATAGACCCTGCTGTCCTGGGTAAAAATGTTCCCCCCAGAGGCTCATGTGTTTGGACATTTGGTCCCCAGCTGGTGGTGCTTTTTGGGAAGGTCATGGAACTTTTAGGAGGTAGAGCCTTGTTGGAGGAAGTGGGTCACAGGGGCATGTGCTTAGACTTTACAGCCTGGCCCCGTTTCCTAGTCACTTCGACCTCCTGACGCAGAACAGTGTGAACAGCACTGTCCACTCCTATCTCCACGCCTTCCCGCCATGATGGACTGGCTTCTACTCCCAAACTGTGAGCCAAGATAAGTTGCTTCTTGTTGGACATTTTGTCATAGCAACAAAATAACCAACAGAGATCAAATATGTGAGCAAAATGGCTTATCACATACATACTTCACCAAAAAACATACACAAATGACCAAAAGATACAGAAGGCATACTTACATTCGCATCATTAGCTGCCGGGGACACTGACCAAGGCAAGTGTGAAATGCTGTGCCCACTGGTAAAGGTACAACATATGGTGGATTGTAGCAAGGGCCAGCAAGGCCGTGAAGCAGGGAGACATGAAATGGTACAGTTTCCTTGGAGACAGAACCACATAGTTGGAGACCAGGAATTCCACTTTGGGAAGGAAGTCCTGTGATGCAGGTGTCATCAGAACAGCCCAAGTACCCTTCAGCAGATGCAATGGAGTAGTGCTCAGCCCTGAAAAAGGACAGACTGGTGGCGTGAGAAGCAGCCACATGGGCAGATCTTGGCAATATGTTGCTGAACAAAACACTCATATATGACTCTGTTGTCTGGGTGTGGAAAGTAGGGTCGGGGAGAGAGCCACGGACCTTTGGCGCTAGCCAGCCGACGAGAGCGCATTCCATATCACAGCGAGGGTGATTCCACTGCGTGCGCATCTTCTAGAACATATCTCCATTTAAGCTTGTAGATTGGATGGCTGCTGGGCATTCACAGCCCTGACATCTGAGGTAGCACGTTCCCTAAGGGATGTCTGACTGGATGGCAAGCCTGTGACACATACCCATAGTCTTCCCTTGCATGCAAGCTACAGGAACAGAGAGACTGAGTAACGTACTCTAGAGTGCACAGCTAGAGTATGACCGACAGCACATTAGAGATTGTCAGGGGCTGCCTCTCAATCCTAAAGTCTCCTTACCTGGGGCGATGCATCATGTTACAACATGGTATCTTTCAAACCACACTATTAGCAGGTGACAGGTGTAGGCATCTATGAACTGCAGGGGACACGGGACCGACAAGAAGGTTGCAGGAACCAGCCAGCAAGGTGGGGGACCTGGGCCCAGCCTAGTCTGCCTAGGTTCTTGGTCCTCTAGAAAGAGTACTGTCTGCTGAGTCAGGAAGCCAGGCATTGACGTGATAGTAGGAGAGAAGGATTGGAGGTGGCCGACAGGATGTCCACTCTCATTTCAGGCTGCCCTTTCCTCCTGGGGACCGCGTGACATTCAACGGGAAGGAGTGTATGTGCCAGAAGTGTTCCCCGCCCACGTCGCTGGGCAACAGTGCTCACGTGGCCCAGGGCCTCCGGAGTAAGTGTGACCAGGCATCTGTAAGGGCGGGTGCTGAGCTGCAAGCTGGGGTGGCTTCTACAGGACCTGGGATGGAGCCTGACTTTGTGGGGCCTGCGCAGTACTAGAGCACTGAATGCTGGGAACCCAGTAAGAAACACTCCTCCCCCACCCCAGCCTCCTGCCGCTAAGCCACCTCAGCTTTTCCTTCTCATGTCCCTTCCATTGTCACCCATCTCTAGGTCTACTCCCCCAGGAAGCCTTCCTAGTCTCTTCTCTTGTGGTGCTGGCACAAGGTCGGGTCCACCTTGATGACAGAGCCATATGCAGTGTGCAGAGCAGGGACAGCTGTCTCTGGGAACCTCTGAGAACCCCTGTGGGTTTCTCAGAGACTAAGATGTTTGTTATCTGTGGCTGGCAGTTATAGCTGTCACAGAACTGCTCTGCCACTGGCAAAGCCATGCAGGGCTGCCAGGGCACGGGGGCTTTCACAGTGAGCTCTCCATTCCAGGACAACACTTATTCACCTTGCAGGGATATAGGTGGGGGTTGTTGAGAGTAACTCCATGATGGCCCAGAGCCCCAGAATCCCTGTGTGGGGCCTAGGCATGGAGACCCAGACAGTCCTCCACTTGCTACTCTAGAGTGCCAGGCAGGCTGGTGGCAATGTTGCCAGTCATGCCTCGACCGCTGGAGCAGCCCCAGCTCTGCTCCCAGCAGCAGTTGCTAGAGCAGAGCCAGGCTCTCGGGTAGATATCATTGGTACCTGTCTTCCCTCATTCGAACCACCCGGGACCTGTGCTTGGATCTCCTCTCTAGTGGGTCAGAACTATTATTACCTCATAAGAATGTCACCCTTTCCTTGGTATACACAGTGATTGCTGGTGGTTATGTAGCATGTGGGAGACAGTCAGCCGCTGAGTCTCAGCAGCCTCACCTGGAGGTTGCCTCTCTGATGCCTGCAGGAGGCCTGTCTTCTGGCCTTCACAGCAGTCTGGTGTGGTATTGACCACAGGCCAGCCATAGCTCAGAGGAGCTGCTCAGACCCAGGACTATGAGTATTTGGGGCCATGTCTCTCTGGTGGCACTGTATGGTGCAGCTGGTCTTTGCTACTTAGAGCGTTCTGTGTCCCACCCTTTGCTCCCCTCCCCCATGTCACCCCCTAACACTAGACAGGAGAGAAAGAAGGATAGAGGGGAGAGAGTGGTAGCGATCCCTGAATCTCATTCCTTTCTTCTTGTCTCTTCTTTGGGCATGACTACTAACAAACTGCAAACAGCCTCCCCTGAATGACCTACAACCACCAACTCCACCTATGGGGTCTTAGCATTTGTATAGCCTCTGAAAATTCCCATAATTCCAAATGTCGCAGAGTTGCAGAAGCTGTCAGCAGCTGGCAAGACCGCATCTCTGCCAGAGCACGAGGCAAATCATAGTCAGCTGATGCGAAGCAGCCCCAGATCCCACACCCGGAACTAAATCAAAAACATATAATATTTCTGTACTTTTTAAAGAAAACCAGAATTCCAAATAAAACCCTGAATAGTTGAGTGTCCCTGGAATCCTAGCACTTGCAGAATAGAGGCAGGACGATCACGAGTTCAAAGCCATCCTCAGCTGTAATGAGTTTGAGCCCAGCATGTGCTACCCTGTGTCAACAAACAAAACCTAAAACTGTCAGTACTGAGCATGTGCAGACATCTTCCTTGTCCTTATTCCCAATGAGTACAGTGTGGTGACTGTTCACTTCGTGTCCGTGTACTCCAGATATCACTGGTCAAAGAAACTTTAAACCTGTGGGAGATGTGTACTGATGTGCAGACTATGCCTCTCTCTAGACAAGACTTCAGTGTTCAGGGGGTCTTGAAACCCAGTTCTGGATACTAAGAGGCAGTGTATCCTCACAGGCTATACACAGCATGTAGTATCCATATGCATCCTGGCACAGATACACGCACATGTGATACACATGTCCCCACAGTTACCCCTGCATGCTCACCCTGCCTGTTCCGATTTGCTAATAGATCCCACACATTCTCCAGTGAATGACAAGGACCTCAGTGTAGAAGCTCCCTGTGTGGAGAGACCAGCTAGCTTAGCAGAACAGGGCCAGGACCTGAGGCCCAGGGACCCCAGGAGCATGGAGCAGGGCTAGGCACAGCTGGGAGAGAAGAGGCTCCTGGGAGTCTGAGCAGGGCTCAGACCAGGATACTACCACACAATGAGGAATGCTGGCCTTCATGGCTGCGATGGGGTTCAGAGAGAGAAAGCAGAAATGAGCAGGACAGGTGCAGAAGGAGTTGTCTGGATCTGGGATAGGCCTCTGCAGACTAGGGGTCAGAATGGAGAGCAGAGGGGAAGAGATCCCAAACACAGTGGCCCCAGAAAGCCAGAGGAGAAGCTGAGATATGTGGATCAAAGATTATCTCCATGAGGGGCTCTGGGCAGGTAAGGGTGGAGTGGAGAAGAAGACTGGGACTCAGACCTCTCTAGGAGGGGAGTCCAGGCAGGTGGGAATGTAGGGCCAGGAGTAGGAGAGGCAAGAGAGGAAGGGACTCAGACCTCTCCAGAAAGGTCGAGTCTCTTAGGTGAGATGCTGTATTATGGTTAGGTTTACCATTCTGCCTCCAACTAAGGATGGATTTGGGGTTGGTTTACCAGGTTTACACCTGATCATGCATGCCACTCTGCAACCCCAGGCCAGCCTAGACTCCAGTACACCATGGTGTAACGTGATTCTGTGCCAGATCCAATCTTTTAGGAGGCTGGGTCTCATCTCCACTGGTTCTAGTCCAGGCTGCACAGGGTCAATGCTCCTCAACACGGAATCAAGCCCCACCATGGGCTATGCAAATACACCCTTCAACTTCGAGACAGGGTCCTTGTAGCATGCCACTGTGTCTGGGCCTCTCCTCTAGGGCTGCCCTGGGTGAGTCTGTGGGGCCTAAGATTCTCAGGGGTTAAGTCCAGGTCATGCTGAGTGCCCCTGGGGGTTTTGTGGGGCCCTGCAATATGAGGCCTCTGGGCCCACAGTGAAGGTATCTGTGTTTGTTCTCTGTTTCAGGCTGTGGTGGCTGTGGCTTAGAAATCAAGAACGGCCAGGCCCTGGTGGCTTTGGACAAGCACTGGCACCTGGGATGCTTCAAGTGCAGGACTTGTGGAAAACTCCTCAATGCAGAATACATCAGCAAGTAAGTGTGGTGGGCAGAACCAGCCCAGAAAGGCCTTGCCCGATGCTGCAGGTGGGGCAGGGGTGTCCAGTCCTGGTGCGCTGACTAGTCCTGCTACTGTACAAAGAGCAAGGGTCAGGACTTGCTCCGGTCCCCGTAGCCTTCATCTTCTTTCCCAGCAGGTGTGGTGACGCACACCTTTAATCCCAGCACTTGGGAGGCAGAGGCAGGCAGATCTCTGAGTTTGAGTCCAACCTGGTATAAAGAGTGAGTTCTAGGATAGCCAGGGCTACATAAAGAAACCCTGTCTCAAAAAGCAACAAGCAAACACACACACAAAACGCACCTGCCTCTCTGTTGTAGGATGTTACCACCTGCTTGGTGCCTGGACATTCCTGGCATGATGCCCTGTGGAGCACATAACAGCTGATAGATACTAGCCCCAAGGACTCACAGGGCTGGCTGCTCGTGTGGGAGCATGGGAGCCTACAGGTGGATGCTCTGACTGCAGAGATGGACTTTGTCTGCTACCCACCGACTCTGTGCTCTCCCAGCATGTTGTTAAGGGGGTGACAGTGCCTGAGCATTCGCCAGAGGCTGTGGGACCATGTCATGAGCTGGGATATATTTTAACCCTGGGATCAGGGAGGTGAGGCAGAGGGTCCCCACAGTGTAAGTGAAGTGATATGGGGTGGGGTAGGGCTTGGAGGAGTCCCCCCAGCACAGGAAAGCCCTCCTTCATGCTCCAAAACTGGAATCCACATAGAGGTTGATTGGGTGAGAAATGTTCCCTATATGATTACATAGAGTGGAGTGTGTGTGCCCAAATGCACGCATAGTCTTGCACACATAGATTTGCACACACATATGTACACATGCACATGTGTATGCACACATACATATATATATATACATGCATATACACATATACATATGCATCCCTCCATGCATGCATACAAACACGAACATATGCATGTACATGCATCCTCATGTACATACACACAAATGTCCAGGAGCACATGTGTAGAGAGAGTGTCAGTGGCCAATATGTTCATGCTGGCACCCAGGTTGACAGTACATTCTGTCACCAGGGTCTGAATAGGGAGTAACAGGGACCTCTCTGTGTTCCTGATTATAATACCATGTGACCCATTGATCACAAAATGAAACATTATCCCACAAACCAAAGTGAGCTTCCTTCAATTCAGATGGATGACTCTGTAAAGCCTGACTCCCCTGGCCTCCATCACAGCCATATTGTGGGGAGGGACTCAGGCAGGCAGCGCGCCTGGTGTGCAGGACTCTTTGAAGAAAATGGCAGTGTTGCCCCCCCATCAGGTGCCACCCCACACAGGGCGTTGGTAGCTCACCCACATCAGCATGTTACTTAGCAGCCTCCAGAACTGAGGGGGAGATCGCAATGGTGTTGCCATGGAGATAGTATCTAAGAACTTCCTGGGTTTGCTGAAGATACACGGGCTCGTGGGGTCTCCTGGTCTGCATCCTTCCTCCCTCTGGGAGGCACCTCTGAGAGTTGAGATCAGTGAAGGAGAGACACCCATCCCTGGAGCATCCATTCTGGGGCATCGTGAGGGTCCAGGCATTTTGGGAAGGAGTGTGGCACTCAATTTAAACCCCGAGTAAGCTTGTCCTTGTGGTGGGGAATCTAGATAGAGTTCACAATAGCTGCAGCCCCCCCAAGTGGGCATGCTTTACAGTGGCAGATGTCCATCCTCCCATCACCTCCACACCAAGTCCTGGGTGGTGACCCGTGACTGAAGACAACCACAGCAGTAGTCTTGGACACTGTCGAGTGCTTTCCTTAAGCCGGTCCCCAGCATCACCTTGTCTTAGGATGACAACCTCACTCTCATTGCTCCCATTTTACTGTGGGAGGGAGAGACCGATGTTCACTGGTATTAAGTAATACATTGGGGACATGGTATTTGGGTCCAAGGCTGTTTGCTTGTCTTCTCCCAGCAACCCCTTCCTGTCCTGAATGTGGCCACATACAACCTCCTTGTCTCCCCAAGCTCTCCCTTCCCTGTGCCCTCTCTCCCTACCTTTGTGGCCCTTCATTTATTGCTAGGCTCACAGTTTGGAGGAAAAAGAATAGATAAATTAGGAGATCTCCTGTCTGCATGGTCTCTCCGTGATCCTGGGCTGATGGCTAGCTCATTTAATACAGAACAGAATCAGCCATTCTCCCGAGCGCAGCTTCCAGAACACCAGCACCCTCCACACCGACTCCTGCTGCGCTGGGTATACAGCCACATTTGAAAACACAGGCAGAAGGCAGGCTTTACCTCAGAAGCCTCCACCTACAGCCAGAGGTGCCCTGAGCCCTTCTGTTTTGTCACACTTGCTTCTGGCCTTCAAGTCACCCCTGTACCCTTGTCCTCAGGGTGGGTACCCCTTGTTTTGCACCCTCTCTAGCCCCTGGACAGAAGGACCTTGGAGGAGAGCCAGGTCTGTGACTTAGCACATTTCCCTTCCCAGACTGCTTCCGTTCCTTATCCCAGTCTCTGGAGCCCTCCCTTTTCACTCTGTCGTCCAGTGGGCAGGTGGCCTGGACCCTCCTCCTCTGTATAAATACCAGGGAAGTACGTAGTTGTCTCATGTGGTGGCAAATGAATGCTACCTGCCCAGAAATTGTCCCCTCCGAGTAGAAGGAAGCCGCCCTGCCTCCATGTTGATGAGTTTTGTTACATGTTGGGGGCCCAGTGGGTGACCCCATGCCCTCCTGACTGCCTGTCTCATTTCAGGGACGGGCTGCCCTACTGCGAGGCTGATTATCACACCAAGTTTGGCATCCGCTGCGACAGCTGTGAGAAGTATATCACTGGCCGGGTGCTGGAGGTGAGAGGCCTGTGGCTGGCTGGGACTGGCACTCTCTCAGGTCTAATTTCAGAAAGAGCTGGATCCTCTAGCTGTCCCTCCCCTGTGCCCAGAACCCTCAGCACACTCTCAGCCTGTTCTTGTCCATACAGAGTTCATGTTGACACTTAGCTCACCCCCTCACATGGCACCTGGGATGTGTGGGTCCTCTTGTTAGGCACAGCATGCTCTGATTGCTGTGGTAAATAAGACTACAGTGAACATCTTTTTCCCAAGGCTTCATTGGTTCTCCTAGTCTTCCTTCAGAAACACGGATGTTAGGTCAAAACTGCAAACGCTTGTACAATTCATGGCAGTCACCGTAAATCGCTAGCTTTTAGGTTAGAGCAGTGCTTCTCAGCCTCCTAATGCTGTGACTCTTTACTGCAGTTCCTCATGGCGTGGAGACCCCAGGCCATAAAATTATTCTTGTTGCTACTTCATAACTGTAATTTTGCTACTGTTATGAATTTAAATATTTGATAGGCATGATATCTGACATCCAACCCCTGTGAAAGGGTCATTTGACCCCTTTCCAAAGGGGTCGAGACCCACAGGTTAAGAACCTTTGGGTTAGCATCTTCTGATGCTCTCCCACCCCAGCCTTTGCTGACCTGGCTCTGGTGAGGCTCTGCCTTTCCCCAGCCCTGAGGCAGGCTGCCAGTTCTGCCTCTCTTTCGTTAGCTTTGCTTGCTTCTGCACTGGGATCTTCAAGCTGTTGGAGTGGGTCGTGTAGTAAGATTGTGACTTTGGTCTCCTGCGGGTCCTGTGAATCTTGTCCTGGGTGGAGAGCACAGCTGGTATTAATGCAGGCATATCCTGGATCAGGACAAAAGACCAACCTGTCCCATCACACATAAGCCTGGTCCCACCCCCCGTTCCTGCTTCCCCTGCTTCTCCCTCCCCTTGCTCTGCCCACGAGCCTTCCCTGTTTCCCTCCCTGAGCAAGAGTTCCTTCTCAGTGGTTTTTGTTTTCATTATTTTTTTTTTTAAAAAATTGGGGTCTCATGTAGCCCAAGGCTGGCCTTGAACTTGCATTGTTGAGGTTGACCTCCAATTCCTGATCCCCCTGCCTCAATGCCATGTGTCTCCAGAAGTGTTTAAAATAGCTTAAGAGTTACCTGTTAGAAAGAGCATCTGCCAGGATCAGCCTGGACAGAGGCCCCCTGGGACGGCTGCGACTGTAACAACTGTGTGGTTTCACATCCCTAGACAGCCCACCTGACCTCCCTGACTCTGTGTCCCTCCCCATAGCACACTGAGACCTGTACTCTGCCCTCCCACCCAGGGCCTTAAGCTCAAGGAACCATGTCTGTCTTCCCTTACAGGCCTGGAGCTCCTCCTCTCCCTTATACCTTGGCACCCATGTACCTGGCCGACCATACAACTGTCCCCGTGGTCAGCCCCCCCACCCCTCCAGCAGAGCTTCACACTGACTGTCCTAAATCTCCTGTCCTCAGCCAGATAGCAGACCTTGGGTGGCATGGCAACCTAACCTTGTCTCACCAAGTTGACTCTGTGGGCTCATGTCGGGGCATCTGATCTGTCTCTGCCATTGCTGCTGATACTAAAAGCACAGTTTGGGAACCTGACCCACATCACTGCAGAGGCTGGCAGACCCTCAGTAGAAAAGCTAGCCTGGGTAGGCAGACCTGGTCCAGTACTGAGAGCTGGACTGTGAGAGAGTTGGTGAGACTTGTACTATGACACGTCCCATGTCTCAGCTCCGAATTGCCCCAGGACGTCCTTATGAGGCCATTGGGGTCCCCATGCATGATGAGAGTAAGCACATGACCTCATCTGTAGCACGAGCATCCTATTGTGTGTCTCTGGGCCAAGTGCAGTGAAACCCCATTGGTACACTCTATTTGGACCGTGAGAAGGGGTTGTCCTAGCTGACAGGACCTGGACAGTCCTGGCTTTCCTCTACATTCTACAGTGGAGGAGAAAGGGCTTCCCCAGGGGTTGCATGCTTTTGGTTTTGCCTTCTCTGGGGGCGAGTGTGCTGCAGTGGTGGTAGGCGGAGGTGGCACGGCTGAGTCGTTCTGCGGGCTCCGCACAGCTCTGAGAATCCTCCTGGCGGGTGTGAGGTTGGAGCTGCCGGTGGAGACAGCCAGCTCTGCAGAAGGGAGCCCGGCTGCAGTAGCACTGCCTGAAGCTGGCTCAGGCAGGCTGGTGCGCGGCTGGTGATGCTGCACTCTTGGGGAGCTGCAGGGACGAGTGACTTATCGGAAGAAAGAAAGAAGGACAAGAGTACGGAGGCTGTCCGGGGGCAAGGGTGACACAGGCAGGCCGTCCAGTCTCCTGCGCTGAGAAGGGCTGGGGACAGACCCCGTGCAGGTAGGAAGCCTGGCAGAGCTGTGCCAGGCCAGGTGGGTGGGCCGCTGGCAGTCCCTGCAGTCTCTCTTGCCCCCAGCTGTCCTCTCTGTGAAGCCCAAGCAGGAGCTTCCTGTATCCCCACAGCCCCCACAGCAGGCTCATTTGTGCTGTGACTGTGTCAGGCAGGCACGGTGCCATCTTAAGCTGCTGGTGCCAACAGCACCGCCTCAGAAATGTGTGTTCCTGGTGATGGATGGTACTACTCCTCTTCTTGTCCTCCGTCACTCTGAGGAGCCTGCTCCGTGGGGACCTGTGTGGTCACAGGAGGGGGACTAGCAGAGATGGGCAGCTGAGAGCAGAGGTGCTGTGTGGGCAGTGGGGCAGAGCTCACACCTGGTTACAAGGCTACTGCCCTGAAGTGGCTGAAGTCAACACGTAGAGAGCTGCAGTTTGCCGGCAGATTCATGAAGCATGTCCTTTGGAACTGGGTATAGGAGAGAGGTGTGTGTGTGTGTGTGTGTGTGTGTGTGTGTGTGTGTGTGTGTGTGTGTGTTCCTCACAGTGCTTAGAGCCTAGTCCTTAGCTGCCACCCTATTTCCTCTCACTGCAAAGGTGGGGGTAAGCATGGTATGGGGGTGTAACTTGGCCACACTCTCTTAGCCCCGATGGCACCATCGTTTGAGGGTCACTTTCAGTGCAGTTTTATACCTCTGGCTGTTGCCGTGGTAACATGGAGCCCAGGGTTCCTTGGGACCACTCATTAATTCCTTCCTTACTTCTCCCCTTCCTCCATTGCTCTTTTCTTTCCTTCTCCATTACTGGTATTAACTCCTATGGGACTCACTGGGTCCCACTGTGAGCTGGAGTCCTCACTGTGAAGGATGTGTGCAGGAAAAGAGGCCGTCCGGGTTGCTCTGTCCTGGGTCAGGGAGCCACACAGACATTTGTTTCCGAACACCATTCCCTGTCAGGAGCGGATGTTGCTTTCAACTCCTCACTTTGTATTCCCACGGGCACATTCCTCAGCACTCCTTACTACCAGCAGAGAACAAACTGTTTTCAAATAGTTGGGAGCATTTTAAAGGTGCAATGAAGACAGCATCTCAAGCCCCTAAAACCAGTGGGCTTATTTTGAAAGTGTTTTCAAAAAGACGTACTGGCTTATGTAAAACAAACAAACAAAAACGCTCCAATGAATGCATTTCAGGTATACACACACACACACACACACACACACACACACACACACACACACACGGCAACCCACAGACTTACACATGGATATAATACCTAGAGACACACAGAAAGGCACAGGCATACAGCATGCCACATATAAGCACACGCACACAGAGACATAGGCATATATTGCATACATACACACACACATACACACACACAGATAAAGGCACATGTGTATATACCACTGTAGGCCTGGGTCTTCAACTGTTCCCACATGTGTTTGACTAGAATGCTCTGTCCTCAGGGAGTACTTGTGCTTGACCATGGACCTGTCTGAGGTTCCCCTCAGAGCACCTTTCAGGGATGCATCCCTGGGTGGGCCCTAAGAGTGGACACATGGGTAGATGACACAGCTTCCCGAGAGGACTTCCTAAGTGAAGCTGATGGTGAGGACACAGAGGGAGGTGGAGATAGGAGCAGCCAGTGGGCCTTGTGTGTCAGTATTGGGTCCCGAGAAGTGGGGAGCCAGTGGAGTGTTAAGGGGAATGGGCACAGGCACAGAGCCAGAGTCTGGGAAGGGACTCCAGACCTCCAGGACTTTGCTGGGCATGCACTAACTTGACTCTCCCTTTGAGAATAAGTGGTTCCCACAAGGTGTCAGAAGAGCCCCAGGAACCCAGCGCCACCACGGCCACCAGATACCTCTGGGCTGCCTGGTACCCACTCTTGTGGGAATCCAGCGCCACCACGGCCACCAGATACCTCTGGGCTGCCTGGTACCCACTCTGTGGGAACCCAGCGCCACCACGGTCACCAGGTACCTTTGGGCTGCCTGGTACCCACTCTGGTTCTTTCATTCCTTGCCTTGTGAATTTCATTTCCTCATTGCACCATGGCAACATCTGGATTCTGTTTCTGAAATCCACAAGAAATTTGCAAACCTGGCATGGTGGTACCTGTCTGGAATTCCAGTATCCAGGAGCTAGAGGCAGGAGACTTATAGGTTCAAGGCTAGCCTGCACTGCAAAGTGAGATTGTCTCTACAGACCAAAGGCTGGGCTATATAGCTCAGTGGGAGAACAGTTGTCCAGAAAAGGCAAGACTGTGAATTTAAACTAAACACTAAAAATAAGCAAGAATAAAGGCATATATACTTTTGAGACTGGCCGAGGAATGTCCCCAGATACAAGCAGCCACCTGCAGGCCAAGCTCTGCTTTCCATGGTGCAAAGGAGAACCTAGGGACAGCAGGAGGCAAATCCAGGTCTCTAGGTAACCTGTTTTATCAGACTTAATAGTTGAGTCTGAGGAAGAGGGTACTGGCCTTGGGTGTGGGAGGCTCAGTCAGGAAGGTGTGGATTTCTGCTGCCCAACTGAGTAGAGGTTCCTTGCTTCAGCCTGCAGAGGAAGAGAGGCATGTCTCAGGACATGAGGCATCTACCCCACCTTAGTACCACTGACCCTTCTACAGGGATGCTGGGGACTATTTTCAGAGCCCTGCCTGCTGGCCTGGCCCTGTGGGGTTGCAGAGGCTCCTCGTCCTTATAGGCCTCTCACATCTCCATTGCCAGCATTGATGTTTTGCTAAAGATGACAGTTGCTTGTTGGAAGGCATACAATATTTTTCTGAAACCACACAGTGCCAAAACCTCTTGGGTTTCTGATGCACTGTTCAGATCTGAGCCATCTTGAGCCCCAAGCAGGCGTAAGGCTAGGCCATCTGCCTGCTGGGGATCCAGGGGTAGTGACACAGATGTTTAGTGTTGAAGTGACTCACTCTTGATGCTTTAGGCCTTCCTGTGGGAAAACCCTGTTTGAGCAGATAACTGGAAGACACCTCTCTGTGACAGTAGGCTATGACATCAGCAGTGGAGAGACTTGCATTTGACTCTGATTTGACTCTGTAGGCCTTACTTATGTTCCGTCTGGAGGAGGGGGGGAGAGGGATAGGGAGAGGGAGAGGTGTGGATTTGACATACACGAGTGTAATCATGAGTCAAAGAGATCTGGGGTCCTACTTCAACCTCTATTTTATAGTAGGGGATACTGAACCCCAAGACAGGTCACAAGGCCCAGGTCACACAAAGTAATTAAAGGTCTCAGGCAGCAGTCATCCCCTGACTTTTGCTGTGACCTGGGATGGGTCAGGTGACTTGAAAGCTCATCCCCAGTGGGCATCACAGCTAAATGGTGTTCTGTAAGACACCTGGGACAAAGGCTTTCCATTTTATCTTTCCATCACAGATGGATTGTTCCAGAACATAGAGCGGTTTTGAAACGTGGCTCAGCTGTTATCTGCCATGCTTTGCCGATGAGTGGTCCCCAGCAAGAGTGAGGACAGTAGTCTCTCCTAGCTGTGAGGCTGAGAACATCAGTCTCATGTAGTCAAGATGTGTGGTCAGTAGGGGAGGGGTGGTGCTGGGAGCGATGGCTCACCTGTGGCTCTGACTTGGGTTTGGGGCTTGGTAGTAAGTTAGCCATGTGCTGTGTCCATATAGGAAGCCACATAGTACTCAGTAACCACCTCCCTTTCACCACGTCCATTACCCTATAGTACCACCAGGTATAGGAACTGACCATGTGAACAATGGGTGTGTGGAGCTCAGCCACAACCAGTCTGTAGGCTCTACGGCTGTGACGCCATCTGGGGGGTAGTATCTGGTCCAGGCTGGGAGCTTGTCAACCTGGCTAAAGCCCTGGCTCTGTCCTACTAGTCCTCAGGCCTTGGGTAGGTCTTCTGGCTTCCCCGAACCTGTTTCCCCATCTAAGCATTGGGTATGGTTGTACCCACACTTGGACATGGATGCATAGAAATCTCTGGATGTGTTTCTGACGCGTGCCTGACGGTGACAAGTACACCACCAGGGGCCAACCTCTGCCAGATGCAGAGGAAGCCCAAACTGCGCAGTGAAGAATACACTAAAGCACACAGACTCCAAGGCATCCTAAGCTTCTACAGTAGTGTTCAAATCTCTGTTCACTAGTTCTGTAGCTTTTCCATTCCCATAAAGGAACCTTCCACACACCTCTGGTCCCTGGCTGCCTCTGTGGCTTGGCCTGTTCTAGGTGTTTCTGGGAACCACACAGCTGGCCTTATGTGGCTGGCTCCTTTCCTTCAGTGTTCACAGGCTGTCCACAGACTGTTGCTCCTGTGGGTGCTTCCTCTATTCTATAGCCATGCAGGATCCTACGGACGGGCGTGCCGCACTGTGTCCTTTATGGTGCACGTATGAGCTTAGGAGCCATCGGCCAGTGTGTGCCTTGGTGTTGAGAACTGGGCATAAGAGTCCTTGCTGTATTTTGGACACCAAGGAGTGACTTTGTAATTTATATGGTGAGTGGGCACAATTCTCCACAGGCCTCCTACACTCTTGGTTGTTCTCGTACACTTAGAGCTATTTTGATGGGTACAAGATACCTTGTCCTCAGAGGTCAGGAGCTGCTTTGCAAGTTCCCAGGACAAGTGACATGTGACAGGGGCCATTTTTTCAGCTCCATCATTTTCTTACCATCTTTAGATAAATGTCTATGTTGCTCCACCCCCACCCCACCCCCACCCCATGATGTATGTAAACATGTGTGCAGGTGTGCGTACCTGTGTTCAGAGACAAGGCAGGTGCCAGGTGTCCTCCTCTATCACTCTCAGCTTATTCCTTTGGGACAGTCTCTCCACAGACCTGTCAGCCGATAAGCCCCGGCCCTACTCCTGTCTCTCTCCCTGCCCCTGTATTACCAGGGTTTCAGGAGCACGTGAGAGTATGTTCAGCTCGTTACCTGGGTGATGGGATCTGAACTCAGCTTTCTGTGGCTGCACAGCAAACCCTTAAGAGCTGAGAGATCTCTCCAGCCCATTTCTTTCTCTCTCTCTTTTTTTTAATGGCACACTTATTTGATCTTAACAATAACCAAACCAAACAAATAATCAACATTTTGTTGGAGATCCACACAGTTCCCTAAAACAGAAACCAAACAACCTGTTACACAGACAGTCACAGGTTCTGTCCTAAGTTCACAGTCTGTTGTCACCTGTGGCTTCCCTGTCGCACCCCTGGCTCTCCTGTCCTGCGAGACTTTGTGTCCTGCCTGTGGCTAGAACCTTGTGCTCCTGCAGTGGCAATGCTGCTCTGGGTCAAGCAGCCTTGGCTTCACAGTTTGGCCAAGTGTTAGGATCCTCCATTCCACAAGGCCACACCTTCTGCCTCCAAATTCCTCCCATCATGGGTCCAAAATATGGAGGTTGATTTTTGTGATTTCTGACCTTTATGCAGTTGCTGCTGCCGCCACTTCCTCCTGTCCTCCATTATCATAGCCACTTCTGCCATAGCCCCACCCACCACTACCATAGCCTCTGCCTTCTCCAGAGAGACCAGGACCACCCCCTCCATAACCACCATCATTACCAAACTCATTAGGGCCATCGACGCTGCCTCCACATCCACCAACACTTTGGTCCTGGAAGTCTCCCCCATGACCCAGATTGTCATTGTCTCCCAAGTCCTCTGTACAGTCACTACCAGCGTTTCCAGATGAACTGTGTGGGCCCACATGAAGCCCTGGCCATCTCATGTCTTAACAGGGCTCACCTCTCAACTCTCTCAGTGTGGGAGCCACTCTAAGGTGACCACTGACGGTGAGGCGTTTCTGAACGACAGCCTCGTCCTCAGAGCAGAGCAGAGCTGTTCCTTTCCCCGATGCCTTTCATAATCCCTTGCCGTGGCTTTCCCCAGTGGTGGCCAGGGTGATGGTAGCCAGGTCGGTGGCTGAGGCACTACAGTCAGTGGCTGCTGTTGTAATGACAATGGTGACGTTGGCTATGGTCATAGAAGGAAAGTTCTTTTCCATACATAAGAAGTCACCTCATCTTTGATAATCTTCTCTCCACTGCCTTTGACTTGCTGTTCATTTATACATATCACATGGCTTTGTATTCATGGCTTTATCTCCCTCCAGCCTGGTGCTGGCCGTGAGTGTGTTCTGTGGTTCCTCAGACATTCAGAGGTGGTTTTAAAGCCCCGCCCTCTGATAACAGCTTGTTTTCATACTTGTTCAGACTGTTAGAAGCCTGACTTAGACCCAACAGCAGGGAGCTGAGAGCTTTCAATGAGACCCCGTTTCATCCACAGGCAGAAACTGCCATTCCCGTCTTATCTGGGTCATGTCTTATTGAATGGCAGCAGCTCTTTACATATTCTGGATCCCATGCCCTTACTAGGTATATGACTTGCAAAGCTACCCTCTCCCTTTTCGATTTGTCTTCTTAGTCTTCTGCCAGGGCCATTTGCTGAGCAGGAGATTTTGTGGGTTGCTCACAGTTCTGCTGTCCAGTCTAAGTCTCCATCCAGGTAAATGTGGGCTTTCTGCCAGGATTTTATTGGATGGTTTTGCTGTTTTGGATCTTGTAGTTAGGTCCTTCCGTCTGTTTATGGAACTCTTACACCTGGGTGAGACACGTGGGAAGGAGTGGCCAAGTGCACCTGTTGGGATAACCTTTTTCTGTTGTTTAACATTGTGTGAAGCTGTGTCTCTATATTTTCAGTTGTTAATTCTGAACTGGCAGAGAGCAACATTCTAGCAGGATCTTAGTATTGTCATTTCTATGGCCCATCAGAGCCATAGAAATACTATCCTTATAAATACTTGTCCTTCCAAATCTGCTCAGATACTTAAAGGTCAAACTGCGCTCTATGCCTAAAGGCAATCTAGAATTGTGTCTGAAGTTGTCTCACTGCTGATTGGTTGTAATAAAGATCTGAAGGCCAATAGCTGGGCAGGAAGTAGGAGGAGGAACTTCTGGGCAGAGAGAATAATGCAGGGTAAAAAAGCAGAAGCCGGAGACTCAGAGAGTGGACTTGGAAAGAAATAGACATGTATTGCAGTGGAGTAGAGAGGTTTAGAGCTAGCCAGATAGCTCTATCTATCTATCTATCTATCTATCTATCTATCTATCTATCTATCTATCTATCTATCTATCTATCTATAGATTAATATGGGTGGGTTGTGGGCAAGATAGCCGGGATAAATTAGATGAGCTAGCTGGGAGCCAAGCAAAAGGCCTAAGCTTTAATCTATATAGAAGACTCCATGTCATTATACTGCTGGCGAATCCAAGAAAGCCCTACTATATGTACCTGGATACACTGCCACAAATCAGACACACTCAAGTAACTGCACCCAAGCTAGGACCAAGAGCAGACCCAGCCTCTGCAGACACCTTCCTGTCACCACAGGATAGCCACCTCCTCGAACAGTTCCTCTCCCTCGGACCCTGACAAACCCGAGTCCGGATCCTCTGTGCTGGCATCTCTCCTTACTGTTCTGCATCCTCTGTTCTTTGTTCACGGCATGAGGGTTGAGGGGATATGTGACTATGTGATCTGCACCCCAGAGTCCAGGACTTTTGGGTAGGGTTGGGAGCCCGCAGCCCCAGTCTGAAACGTGTGCACTTGGGGGCCCACTGAGCAGCTATCTCAGCTCCACCGTCTTCCCACAGGATGATCTTGCTCAAGTCCCCATGCCTTTTATGACAGTGAAGACCTATACCCACGGTTCATTATCTAAAGGACTGCCACAGAACTGAAGGGGGCTAGTATGTGTGGAACTGAACAGTATGTGTGCAGAGTAGCAAGTCACAGACATGGCAGCAACTGTCTGTCACCTCACTCTGTGTGCCCCTGTCTCTCTCCATCTCTGTTTCTCTTTGTCTCTCTGTATTTCTTTCTCTTCCTCTGCCTCTGTCTCTCTGTTTTTCTTTCTCTCCAGTGTGTTTATATCTCTGTGCATGGAGCTTGTGTGGGATGCCTGAAGAGGACAGGATAGCTTGGAGCTGGAGTTACAGACAGTTGCGAGCTGCCCAACTTGGGTGCTGAGAACTGAACCCAGGTCCTCTGGAAGATCAGCAAGCTCTCTGTACCATGGAGCCAGCTCTCCAGCCCTGAGCCTAGTGTTTCAGAAACTGTTCCCACCAGCCTTCTCTGTCCCTTTCAGTTCACACATGGGCACACGTAGACACACACATGGGCACACGTAGACACACACGTGGGCACACGTAGACACACAGGGCTTGTTAACCCTGGGGCTGTCACAGACCTGCTGGGAGGAGGTATGGGGAGCTGTGGAGAGCTTGGGGGCAGGTAGGAAGGTCACAAACTGAGGAACATAAATTCTGGCAATAAGATGACTTTTTTTTAAAACTACAGAGCAGTTTTTGACCTTTGCTCAGAACCCAACACACAGTGCCTCCTGCCCACTCACAGTGCTGTCTACTGCAGTCACCAATGACCCAGCCCCTTACCCTGTTATTCAGGCTGACACTGGACATGACCAATGTCCATGAAACACTTAAGTCCTGGAGGGACCCAGGCACCCAGCCCTGCCAGCAAAGCTCAGTGTGATCTGGGAGGAGGAAGCCTGGACATTTGCCAAGCAGCGAGGAACGGATCAGAAGGGATATGGTTTGGGGACATCAGGGACACTCCTATGAAGGAGGTGGCTTTGGGAGAAAACAAGGTCATTTGGTGAGGCCAGGGGGCCCAGAGGATTCCCAGGTAGCAGGTTTAATAAGAACCAGGGCTGGGACTGGGGTCAGTCACCATGGATGGGGTTGTTCCTCTGCCTTGAGAATCCCTTTGCCCGAGACATGAGCATGGGTGTGGGCTGAGCTGATAGCTGGGAGGGAAGCTACAGAGTAGCTGTTGAGGTCTACACTGGAGAAGAACACATTCTAGAGCCTCCTCTCCCATATGCAGAGGCCTTGGCCTACTTTTGTTCTAGGGAAAACACAGGCAGGGGAAGAGAGTGAGGTAAGGTGTTTTTAAGACCCCCCCCCACTCCTTCCTATTCAGGAAGGTGTCGATTAAGATTCAAGTTCAGGAGTGGGCGTGGTGCCTCTTCCCATTTTAGGATGCTGTGAGATGCTGGCTTCATTTCTCACACTTAGCAACAGGCCCACCTGCCGCAACCTGGGAACAGCGCTCGTTCTTGAGAACAGTGGAAATAACTAACATTTTAGAACTTTTTTTTTTCTTGGCACCATGAACAAGTAAGCCAGAGGCGAGAAGTTACAATTAGTGTAATCTGTTTATTGTTCCAGGATTAAAATTTGTAATCTAATTTAACAGTTAAGAATTGCTAAGCTAGGAAGTATTGGTAGAACAAATTGAGGAATTCAGAGATCAAAACAAAACAAAAGCCAAAACCCCCCAAACTTTCCTCCCACTCCCATCGCCAGAGAAACGAAGCTGCCGTCTCCCAGCTCCAATCCTTGCTGCCGTCTCTTGTGTTCTGAGACATGCAGAGGTGAAGGGACCAGGCCCTCCTTTGATTCTCACCGGTCCACAGTCACATCCAGGAACAGTTGGCCGTTCAGCTGGTCTCCAGAGGTCAAGGATAAAGGGTGGCATTAGGTCTCCCAGGCTTTGATGCCTCAGATGCCCTGGTGTCCCCTGTGTAGCCTGTGCAGATCTGTAATCCCGGTGGGTGCTGGACCTTGGATGTGCTTCCCAGATGTGTGCATGGACAGATGCCCACCCTGCACACCCAGGCCTGCAACACTTACATGTTCTGTGCTTTCCCCAGGCCGGAGAGAAGCACTACCACCCTTCATGTGCGCTATGCGTCAGGTGCGGCCAGATGTTCTCAGAGGGCGAGGAGATGTACCTGCAAGGTAAGTGTTCGCATGTTGCCTAGCACAAGCTGTGCTGGGGGTGAAATTGGTCATAGTGTTGCTAGGAGCTGGTACTGCCTCTCTCTCTCTCTCTCTCTCTCTCTCTCTCTCTCACACACACACACACACACACACACACACACACACACACACACACACACGGTCTGTGGTCTATACTCAGTCGAGTCACCATTGAGAGAGTGAGTTAAACCTGAGTGAGTGAGATCAGGCTGCTGAAGAACAGGCCGTGAGGTCCCACCATGGCCCTTCAGGCCTCATCCCCACTCCAGGATACACAGACTTTTAGCCTTGGCTTGTAATGCCCTGGTCACACTACAGCAAGACCAGACTTCCTTCCCGAACTACAGGGAGAAGCAGCTTTCTAACATTGAAAGCAGAGGGAAATTGGCAGACAGGAGCCCTCTAATGCATTTATGGGAAACCCACCTACTCACCTTTAAAAAATCATATTGACAGGGCAGGCTCAGTGGTTAGAAATCCCCTGCTGCACAAACTTTGTGACCTGAGTTTCATCCATGGAAGGTGCAAGGAGAGAGCCGACTCTATGGAGCTGTCCTCTGACCTTTACGTGTGCACCATGGGACACATGCCCCCACACAATGCCAATAAAACAAAATAAATCACAATAGTAGTGTCAAGATGATAAATAACAGTGACACAGCTTAGAGGCCTTCACAGCTAAGTCTTATTCTAGAGCCATGCGATGTTTCATTCCCACAGCCGAGCAAGGGCATGATGGTGTAGACCTAGTGAGACTGTAGATGGCTGGGGTGGCAGAGAGGTAATAGCATTGCCAGGTCACTTCCTGTCCCGGGGCAGTATGGGAGACAGAGCAACCAACTGAAGCTGGTGGATGGATTAACAGCAGTCATACAGGCGGCTTAGGAGCATGCCAGCCCAACAGGCCTGAGGCGGATGCTATGGCTAATCCCCTTCTAGTCCTGCCTCTTAGAAAGTCAGAGAAACAACTTGGTGTTATCTCCAAACTCTACTGGGAATGACATCATTTGGGTGAAGATGTTCGGTAGTGACCTGGTGCAAGCGTGGCTAGAAGTCATAGCCTCGGCGACTGTCTTCATGGGACATTACAGTGTAGAGGAGAGGGGTCCTTGGGGTGGCCCAGCCGTCTGGCATCTCCTCCCAGATGAACCCTTTCAGACAGTGTCTTGTGGTTGCTTTTTAACTCCGATTGGAGCTCCCAGTGTTCCCTTAATTCTTTCCTATTGGTTGAAAGCAGAGTAGGGGAGGCAGTGACCCTTGTAGGGGAGGAAATACAGTTTTCTCTTCACCCTTGGGGACTCCCGTAAGGGAAGGTAGGCAAAGAGTAAAGGGCAGACAGAAGCAAATGAATGAGTGTCCCCTGTGTATGCACAGGAGAGCCAGGGTGACAATGCATCTCCAGGGGGCAACTTTGATTTCTGGCTGAGATACCACGTGCTTAGCCAAGAGAAAAGAAGGTCAGGAAGATATCGAATAGAGGAAGGAGACCTAATGGCACCTCCCCAGTGATGGGACCCCACTGACTCCCATCTGCCAGGTGAGGTGTAGTCTCACACGGAGAGCCCTATACAGACCTGGATTTCCCCCTCTGCAGTACTCCCCTTTCTGTTGTATCATTCTTGAGTTTTTTGTGTCCCCAGGTAGCCAGCTCAAAGTGCTCTTTCTGTCACAGAGGCCATGGCTGTCACATGCCGCTGCTGATCACATGTTGGGGTAGCAAGTTCTGAACCCCTTGATCTCAAGGGAAAAACTATGTTATTCTAGTTTCATTTCTGCTGTTGTGATAAAAAAAATATCCTGATCATAGAGGAGGAAAGGGTTAATGGTTCATGACTCCAGGTTGGTCCATTAGTGCAGGGATGTCAAGGCAGGAACTTAAATTAGCCAGTCACACCCACAGTCAAGATCAGAGAGAAACAAATATGCACGTGCTGCCTGCTTGCTTAGAACTCAGCTAGCCATCCCTGCTCTTATACGGTTCAGGACCCAAAACCAGGGAATGATGCCCTCCCATGATGGGCTGAGTCATCTTACATCAATCAAACTGTAAGACCAATCTGATCTAGACAATTCCTCAAGTGAAACTCTTCTTGATTCTAGGTTGTGTCAAGTTGACAAGGAAAACTAACCAGCACATGCATCTAGGGTGGTATCCTTACTGAGATCAGGACAAGGCTATCTCCAGAGATGAGCCAGAAATATCACCCATCAGTGACAGTGGCCAGGGGTCTGGAGGGAACGAATCTCAGTGACTTGCATTATTCTGGCTAAAACTGGGCTAAGTAGGAGCAGAAGTCAAGGATTAGACAGAAGTCACAGCCTTGTCTAGATTGGAGTTTAATTAAGGGGCAAGAGTTTGTGTCTCCCAGTTCCAACTGAGTGCTGGCAACAGATAGGGCAGACAGGCCAGCCTGCCTTATAGAGCCGCAGCCAGAGGGAGCTGGTGTGAGGCCAAGGGATCCAGATGTGCCAGCAGTTAGCTCAGAGTGCTGCTTGGAGGAGGTGTGGGCAGGACTTAGCTTGTCCACAGATGAATGGGTAAATAGGAGGACAGAGAACCCGTCAGGAGCCTACATCTAAGCTGAGGATGACAGAGAACTGGCTAAGTCTGGTGAGCTGGTCCTTAACAGACTAGATGCAGCAAAAGGAGAAGAGTTCACCTCTCAATCCCTGCCCAGGGCTAGAAGGAAATATAGAAGGGGTGGCTTGAGAGGCTTTGCTTCATCCCAGAGGAGGTGACCAGGGGACACTGGCATGAATGGGATGCTGGGGACTAGCAATTGGGTGGGTATGACCCATGGGCTAAGTGTTGATATTTCACTGATTCTTTCTCCTGGGGTCCCAGGGGCAGCTGAGCAGGGCTAGGCAGGGTACCGATCTGGTAGCAGCTGTTTCTGTTGCGTGCTGCCCACAGACCAGTGCTGAGTAATGACAGAGAGGCATTCCAATCTGTGTGTCAGACAGGCCTCCCTTTTCTGAGGAGACAAGCCCTGGGATGATGTCAGATGTGACAGGCCTTTCCCCACTGTCGC
Source organism: Tokudaia tokunoshimensis (assembly GCA_036184795.1). Taxonomy (NCBI): domain Eukaryota; kingdom Metazoa; phylum Chordata; class Mammalia; order Rodentia; family Muridae; genus Tokudaia; species Tokudaia tokunoshimensis. Next base: position 70,477,797 of record BTHU01000014.1, on the reverse strand, counting down.
CTCTTGTCCCCAAGGCGAGATCCTGAGAATCAGGCCCGCTACTGTGGTTGCCCAGTTGGAGGCCCTCTGCAGAGGCTCCACTGTAACTGTAAATAGTGCCCTTAGACAGAGGGGTGGCCAATGCCAAGCACGGATAGTGGCTCCAGAACGTGCTCACATGGGGGTGCCATCATCTCAGAAAACAAAGATTCCCTTCACCAGTCTGGACTGGTCCAGTCGTCGCAGTGGGACCTGCCAGGGCTTTCCGTGGCATGGCGTCCAGGCTGCCCTCTCAGGCATGGTTTTTCCAAACCTCAATGAGGGTCTGGCCAGCCTAGGGGCACTTATTTCAGCTCTGAGGAGCTGAAGCCTATGCCAGGGCCTTGTGTGGAACCCTACCATTCCTGGCCACCCTGAGGCCCTCTGTTTGGCTGCCCATATCTGCTCTCTGTGAAGGTGGTGTCTGACATGTTGCTGATGCTGTGATCAGAGCTCTGGCACATGTGTGTGCTGTGACCCTCATGGTGTCCTGGCCATGAGAACTTCTTCCCCAGCCCCACCTCTGTACTTGATTCTACCTCTGAGAATACCCCTCTGGCCATCTTAGGCTGAGTTGTGTGCCCAGGCTCCCTGGAATCTCCGTGGCCAGCCTTAGGAGTGACTGGCCCACATTGGGAAGTTCTCCCCTTTCCCTCATGCCCTTGCACATGAGCCAAGCTTCTCCATCACAGGTGCTATGATCTCAGTGTCACAGAGGGGAGGCGTGGAGCCTGTTCAAAGGGCATTGAGCAGGTATTCATGCATGGATTGCAAATCCAGAACTATGCTCTGATCACCTCCTCTCGGGAATCTGTCTACAGGCTCCTCCATCTGGCATCCAGCATGTCGACAGGCAGCCAGGACTGAAGACAAGAGCAAGGTTAGTGAGCTTTGTGGTTTCCCTGTGTGTCCTTCTCCACATGCAGGTTAGAGGGAGAGACACAGGCCAGTCCTCCCATGCTTCTCAGACGGTATCATAGGACAGCCAGGCTCAGGGGACAGAGGGTCACAGGTGAGGGAGCAGGGAGAGAGGGAGCCATCATGCAGATCTAATGGGGCCCCAAGGAGACCAGATGGCCCAGCCCTGCCAATCGTCTTGTCCAGTCAGTGAATGAAGATGGCCATGACAATTTGAGGGACCCCAGATAGTCCCTATGGCCACCAGAACATTTGCAGGTCCAAACTATACCTTGGCTTGACAGCTCCCATACCTGCATTGTTGGCTGGCCTACCTGCCTGCCACAGGGCATGTTCTTGAGGGCAGGATGGTCAGAACACCCAGCAAGTCCCAATGCAAAAATTCTACTCTCTTTCTCCCTGTGGAGGTGGACATGTCACGTCCCTGCTCATATGTAGGACAGGGCACACAGAGCACTGCCAACCAGGCAAGCTCTGTGCCTGAGATTTCACTGGGGCTCTGGCAAAGGAGTTGTGTGACCCATTAATTCCACATGTCAACTGCTCCTCTGTGGCCTGAGGCCCTTGCCCTAGGGTACAGGTTGGTCTTCCTAACATGGCCACCCAGACCATGAGATGATCCTGTGTGGCCAGTCCTGTCTGAACCCAGGGGCTGCTGAGGTGAGAGAAATGTGACCTCCTAGGAGCTGAAAGCAAAGGTCAGCTTCTAGGAAGGGCCAGGTCCTGAACCCCACAGATGCCCTGCTGTATGCAGCAAGGTTATGGCCAAGAGATGGAGACACAATAGCCACTCTGGGTGGGAAGGAGGCACAGCACTCGGAGGAGGGTGTGCTAGAGCCTGTACAGAGATCTGCCCTGGGAGCAGAGCTCAAGAGATTTCCAAGGTGGCGCCTTCCTTCTTGGGTGGTTATGGTACAGAGCAGTAGGGAGGGGGATGAAGAGGAGTGGGAGGAGGAGAAAGAGAAACAGAGTGAGAAGGGGAGGAGGAGGAAGGGGAGGGGAAGAGGAGGAGGAGGGGGAGGAGGAGGAGGAAGAGGAGGAGGAAGAAGATGAAGGGAGGAGGAGGAGGAGGGAAGAAGAAATCTGTCTGTAATAGAAGTAAGATAGGCAGGCAGCAGGGAGGAGCACAGAGACCAGCAGGGCGCTCTCCAGAATCCTTTCAGCAGCTCTGCCTTTGACTGTGAGGAGTATATACACCACCCTCCCACCCACCCACCCACCCACCCCACCTGCCCCCATCCCCAGCCAGTGACTGCCTCCCCGCACTATCATCCTATTAAGCCTTTGCTGTGGCTTTCCAGGTAGGAGGCCAGCGAGCAACCCCACATTGCATGCTCTGTTTTCCCCAGGGGCGGGTTCTCTCTGCTCTGTGCCTCTGCCACCCAGGGCATCCCTGCCCTTAGTCACGACTAGTGATGATGTGACCATAGCGTCTAACTCCATCTTGACTGTAGGGTCCCCTGTGCAGCCCAACAGTTCAGAAGAAGGAGAGAGCCTGGCATGCCCAGAGGCCCCAGACACACTCACACATGCATGTGCTCAGGGAAACATCCTGACCTGTGGCTGAACAGAGCTAGGGAAGAGCTGGTTCTCTGCCTGCCATCTCTTCCTTGTCCAGCCAGGCTCAAGGACAGGGGAGGTGGCCCGTGCCCCACACCAGCTGCAGGAGACAACAGCCTTCCTCACTTGCTCTGGTCCCTGGCCAGATGGAAGGCCCTGAGGAGTGGGTGCTGCCAGGCCGGGGAAGAAGGCAGCCTTGTTTTCCTGGGCCTGTGCAGGAGGACTCTGCTTCCAGGGCTGTCTGGTCTGTACTGCTCTTGAAATGAGTAGTTTAGAAATGAAAGTTGTCTCCTTCAGCCAACATTTGGGGCAGAGGCTGGGTATCCTGAGACCAGCTGCTGGCTTCTTGGTGTTGAGCCCAGGCTCTCCAGGGCTGGCGGCTTCTGGTCTGGCCTGGGGGTGGAGGGGACAGACTCGTGCCCTCTGTTGTTCCCTATGTGAGCATCTCCAGAGTCAGTGTAGTCAGGCTCTTCCTGTCCCTGAGGAACAGGGCACCTGGAGGTGGTACCTGTGTTATCGACCCTTGAAACCTGTCAGTGTGTGGAGGCGGCCGCCTCCTTTCTACCCGGAGATAAGAAAAGGCTTGCCTGTCCTGGATTTAGTAGTCACTTTAACAAGTGTTTCTTGATGAGGGCCCTTGGACATCTTCAGGATACTCAGGGGACTCATTCTCCAGCAAGACCCTGGCTCTTGATTGGTCTATCTATGCAGGGCCAGGCCAGCAGGAAGAAACACGGACCTTCCTTGTTGTCTGGAAAGCCACAGTAATTGCATAGCTGTCTCTCCTTCACATAGGCAGGGGTCGGGCAGGCCCCCTGAGTTGGCACCTGTCAGTGTAACCCCAAGCTGAGGGTCTGAAGGCTACAGGAAGGGCAGAGCTTGGTGCCGAGGGGTCCGGAGCACAGGGCCTACAGAGGGGATGGCAGTGATCTCGAGAGCAAGCTTCACGCCATCCCTCCTCTCTCCCTTCTAGATGCACAGCTCTGTTTGCAACCAGCCTTGCCCGGGCACCCTGCCCTGTGCCTTACAGGTTTGTGCCTCCTCCTGCCCTGTGTGGCACGTCTGGTGTCTGCCTGTTGCTGCTGGTGTCATGCTGTGTAGGAGGAGCTCAGGAGGGGAGGCCTCCTTCAGTCAGACTTAGTTCCTCCAGCCTGGAGGCTTCAACCCTCTCCTGCTTCTCTGTGGTGGGAGTCAGGGCCTCAGGTGATGATAGCAGGCTGGCTCCTCCTGAAGCCTCTCTGCTTGGACTTGACAGCAGCATCTTATCGTTTTCTCACATGTGTGTGTGTGTGTGTGTGTGTGTGTGTGTGTATTTGTGTGTGTATTTTCAGGTTCTGAACTCTTTTTATGATGACCCTAAGCAGATTAGCTTAGTTCTACCCAGTGGCCCAGGGTCACACTGAGGTCCTAGGGTTGGGCTTCTAGGTAGGAAATTTGGGGAAGCCACCTTGGCTCTTAAAAGATGTTAACTTCCGCAAGAGCAGGAACATGGCAGTCACCAGAGGCAAGGAAGAGCTTTCTGAGGAAAATGTGGCAGGGTTGGTGGTGACACTGGTCACTGAAGACGCACAGTGGAGGACAAGAAGCTAAAGGTCAAGGGGTCAGAACTGCCTTCTGCGAGGCAACGACACTGGTGAAGTTCACCTCTTAGGTGAGGTGAATAGGAAGCTTGGAAGACAGGGCGTGGCTAGGACGTTCGTTGGAACTGGAGAGGGGTGTGGGGCAGCCAGGTGTGGGGAGTTCAGGAGGTCCGTGTGCATGAGGGGAAGGAGGAGCTAGAGCTAGCTTGAGGAGGGCTGTCTGAGGAGGACTGGGTCACTGTCAGACTGGGAGGAGGCCAGATGTGAAGTGAGTGATGTCACTAGAACAGAGTGTAGGTAGGAGAGGAAGGAGAGCTGAGAAGGGCCTGAGCGCCACGTCAGGGAAGCAGAGGGTGTGGCTGGAGGACTGAAGCTCATCCAAGGAGAGGAGTAACAGGTTCCCTGTGCCATGGAGATCAAGGGGTTGCTAGACATGCCCACCAGCCTCCATCCCCAGAGATGGGATCACGTCACCTCAGCATCCCTTGGAACGTTTCGAGCTTTCAGTGAACATCGGTGTGGACACCTCACCCTCACGTGACCTGTTGTGTTTGTGGTAGTTTCAGTGTGTGTTTGTTCTGAGACTTCCCTCAACCCACAAAAAGAGAAAAACTCTACCTGCTGAGCTCACTGGCATTCCTGCCTGCGTCCTAGAGACACCTCCAGAAGATTCCTGAGGGCGCCACTCCACTCCAGGTCAACCTGTATGTCTCTGTTCTAGGAAACCAGGACTTCCTCGGAGAGCATTGTCTCTGTGCCTGCCTCCAGCACGTCGGGGTCCCCAAGCCGTGTGATCTACGTAAGTGAGGGTCATGGAGAGTGCCATGGGATGCTTGTGGGGTCACCACTGTGTCAGTGCCGTGGGGACTACAGAGTCTGCTGAGAGTGGTCACTCAGCACTTCCCTGGGGAGGAAATGGGTACAGACTGGAGAGTGACTCAGAACCTTTGTGGCCTAACACATGGACCTTTCCTCCAACTGACTGGTGATGAGAGGAAGACCATCATGCATAGATGCGGCCATAACACTGCAGGAGGGCGTGGCTGGCCTGCACTTAGAGTGAGCCACCGGCACTTGAAGGAAGGATGTTGTTTGCCTGAACCACTGTGCAGGTCCTCGCTTGTGAACACAGAAGGTTCCTGCTCAGCTCCTCAAGAGAAGTGTACTGGTGATGCATGTGTGTGTGTGTGCGTGTGCGTGTGTGTGTGTGAGCAACCATCCAAGTAAGTATAAAAAAGATTGGACCCATTTTAAGAAGTCTTTAGAATAGTTGCCTCAGAGGGCAGGTTAGAGACAGGAGGGCATTGGTGTCACAGCACCATGTGTGAGTGATGAGGTTTATCATTGAGAGTCCTGAGGCACAAACTGAAGGGCTACATAGTGGCTCAAGAAGCCCCAGGACTGGAGGGAAGCAGGAGACAGAGGCAAGTCCCTTCTGCTACCCTCCCCTGGCTCTCCTGGCCAGGCCTTGAATCTTCAGTAGCAGGGTAGGGAGATGAGATTTGCTCTCCCCCACCTGTCTTCAGCCCATATCCTCCCTTAACAGTTAGCAGAGGGTCATTCTGATGGTTGGTAATAGCATGCCTCTTTCCTGGGGTCACTGTGACCACAGTGTGGAGGGCGTGGGTTCCAGAGCCCTCTGAGCCCACTTGTGCTGAGTCTCAGTCTGTGCCTGTGAGGTCTGGAGTCTGGCTCTGTAACCTCGGCAAGGTGTTTCCCTCTGTGGGCCTCTGGAGGCTTATTCATAAGCTGGGGTGAATCCAACCCCACTGGTGGTCCAGGGTTTCCTCAGGCTTGGCATGTGAGGCTCCCTGTACAGTTCCAGGACCAGAGAAAGGACTGAGAGAGAGAGAGTATGCTTTCACCTCCTGAACACTGGGATTCACAGGTGTGTGCCACTCTTGCTGACATATGCTGTTGCCAGGGACAGAATCCAGGCCTTCGTACATGTTAGGCAAGCCCCTAGCAACTGAGCCACACTCCAGCCCTGGCCTGCTGTTGTTTACACAAAATAGCAGTGGCCAGCAGGAAGGGGAACATGATCTCCCTCATTATCCCTCCAGCGGGCTCTGCAGCTGGGGCTCTCGGGACTGGGACCCGTGGTTGCTTTTCTCACAATAAGTGTGACTTACTGTTCAGCAATGGGAAGCCACAGTGAACAATATCTTGATGCCTCTTTCTGGTGGCGGCCATGGACATGAAGTGAAAGCCCAGTCACCGAACACTGTATTACCGTGGAGTGTATGCATTGTGGTGTCTTAAATGGTCATCTTTTTAATTTGCTTCACAGGGTGTAAAGAAGAAAGCAAAAGGGGAAACCACACACACACACACACACACACACACACACACACACACACACACACACACACCAATAGCCTTCACCAATTAGAAAGCTTAACCCATTGTCAGGGCAACCATCTAAGGTCTTTGCACAGAGAAAGTAACTAATGCCATAAGCTATTTGCCTACCACTGTTTGCAGCAGGTAGCTTCTAGGTTTTGGGGGGCCTAGGTTGTACAGGAGCCTGAGAGAAGAGGGGACTACCCAGGATCAGGTGACCTCCTACCCATGCATTGTGGGCTAGGTGCTAGGTGAAGATAGCCAGGGGACAGGTGAGTTGTCCCTGCTATGGTTACATCATTCCTGGTTACTCAGGAAATGCAAGTCTACGGGGTGTCCCACTGCAGCCTGCAGGACCCTCTACAGAGCATTTGAGTGAGATGTTCATAGCAGTCAAACAGCGCATGAAGCACAGTTGATGGCCCAACACTATAGGAGGCAGAGGCTGGGGTGCTCACCCAGTCTGTGCAGATGCCTGGTGGCTCAGCATGAGAAAGGGTGACAAAGCCAGCAGGGTCCTAGAAACTCTAACCATGACCCTGGAATGTGGAAGAGGACATACAGTCCACAGAAGGGCAGCCCTCCCAAAAGAGAATCTGACCTGGTTGGAAGAGACCTCCATGAGTGGGACTAGCATGTGATAAGCCCTCAGATGAAGGATGGAAACTACACAAGCTGAGGGGCAGGCAGTGTGGAATCGGGATGGAGGAGACCAGGATAAAATGATGTTTAGGGAAAGATCTTCTGAGCTCTGTCCAGAACAGCTAGACAATCTCAATGGGATGGTCCATAGTGATCGCAAACCCTGGCTTCAGACTTGACCTCAGACCTTTTGAGGCTTGCCCTGGGCCCCAGAAGGAACAGCTAGAGGTGTAAAGCACTAGACCTTCATTCATAGTGCACTTCTCTCTGCCACATGTCTCAAGGGAGTCCTGGAGTGAGCCTATTGGTCAGGAAGGCTTCCTAGAGGTGATGGGCAGGGCTGCTGGGCTCTGGAGAGCTCGATAGGTTCCTGAACAATTAGCGAAGATGGGAGTGGCCCAAAGGTATCATTATTGGGAGAGTCACTTAATGACTGCAGCTGTAGCTAGGGTGGGGCCTACAAAGGGAGTACCAATTAGGGGAAGGGTTCTAGGGCCAGGTGGCTACCATACCTTCCTAGGTGAGCGACTCTGGGTACATTGCCCAACCTCTCTGAGCTCTGGCCTCTTCGTCTGTATAAATGGGAGTACTGTGATCATCCCTGCCACAGGCAGCTGAGAGTTTCTGGGTCTGATCCGGCTCAGTATCTGCAGTGGCTGTTGATGCTTTGTCTCAGAATCCCAGCAGGGGAGGCCGCACAAAGGCTGATGTAGAAATTAGACTTGAGTGGGGAGGGGTTAGCCCAGAGCTGGGCTGAAGGCTGGAAAGGGCTGAGGTGCCCCTGGAACCAGAGGGGGGGGTGGGACTACAGAGTGAGTGTGGGTGCTGGGGACACTGTCCAAGGAGGGTGGGCAGAATGAGCAGGAGCTGCAGCAGTCAGGAGGACCTCACCTGAGTCAGCATGGCGGCTCACAGCATCTCACAGTCAGGGAGTCCAGTGGGCCACACCCCAGCACCCTGTCAAATGCTGAGCCACCATCTTGCTGCTGTTTCTCTACCTGCTCAAAACTGCGGAGGCGAGGGGAGAGAGGATGAGAACAGGGGAGAGAGGATGAGAACGAGTGTGCAGATGTGGCTGTGGGTGGGATGTGTTATGCTAGTGTGTGTGTGTGTGTGTGTGTGTGTGTGTGCGTGCATGCATGTGTGCATGTGTACATGTGGCACATGCACATGTGTGCAAGTTTGTAAGAGCCAGTCTTGGTGTGCAAGCAGCTGTGCATATGTATGGGACTGTGTTGTAAGCCAGCTGGTGTGTGCCATCATGCGGAGTGGGTGTTACTGGTACATCCCCTTGTCACCTTAGACAGGCTGGCTCTGTGTGTGCTCTGATGTGTGCCGGCAGACCTGTGTGTGCATGCATGGGTGCGCATTGGTGTGAGTAGGGGACTGTGTGCATGTACATCTGTGATATATGTTCATGTTAGATACCTGTAACTGTGTGTGGTTCTAGGTCAGAGTCTGAGTCTCACTGTCAGGCCCTGCATCAATGCATTATGGGGACAACCGATGGCTTCAGTGTCTGACTCTAGGGCCATCCTTGTGGCCAGGCCCTTGGCTTTGAATCCCCACCCCACCTTCACTGGGGGCTCGATGTGCTCACCATGCTGGAGCCCTACAAGCCCTGGCCATCCTCACTGCTGACTGTGGAGTGGCTCTGGCCTGTCATGTGTCATCAGTGTCCCCTCCTCTGCTCTCTCTTTCATCAGGCAAAGCTTGGCGATGAGATCCTGGACTACAGGGACTTGGCTGCTCTTCCCAAAAACAAAGCGATCTATAACATCGACCGCCCGGACATGATCTCCTATTCGCCCTACATCAGCCACTCGGCCGTGGGGGACAGGCAGAGCTATGGCGAGGTACAGCTCTTTGCCATGTGTTGCATGCTTTCCCCATCGCTGGCTCGTGTGGGCAGAGTCTAGTCATTGCCAACACGCTCAGCTTCTTCACCCCCAGATAACATGCCCAGCTTATTTAAGGCACTCCCACTCAACCACGCCCCCTCACGGAAGAAGCGAGTCCGAGAGTGAAGTGGAGGCAGCGAGCAGGGCTTGGAAGAGAGACACACACTCTGCCTCTGAGTGTTATGTGATGATGAAGTGTGTTGTCTTCCCTTTCTGGACCATATGGCCTTGAGCCCACATTCTCAGGCCAGCATCTCCTCCATGGGTTCCTTGAGCCCCACCCCTAGGTTGACTGAACAGTATGTGTCATGATTCCTCAGTGTTCCTGAAAATAGAAAGCATCTGTCTTAAGAGTCTCATTGCTATGAAGAGACACCATGACCACCGCAACTCTTATAAAGGAAGATATTTAATTGGGTCTGGCTTACAGTTTCAGAGCTTTAGTTCACTGTCATCGTGGGCATGCAGGCAGACATGGTGCTGGAGAAGAAGCCGAGAATTCTACATCTTGGTCAGCAGGCAGCAGAAGCAGAAGTGTGCCACACTGGGTGTAGCTTGAGCATATATGACCTCAAAGCCAGCCTCTATAGTGACATACTTCCTCCAACAAGGCCACACCTCCTAATAGTGCCACTCCCTATGGTCAAGCATTCAAACACAAGAGTCTTTGGAGGTCACACCTATTCAAACCACCACGGCATCTATCGGTGATGTTTTTAGGCAAGCTACCTGTTTCCACTGAACACAGTTCCTATTGAGTCTCATTTCCTTCTGTTAGATTTTAGTGTGGCCTTGGCTGTGTGTGGAGCTCAGGACAAATGATTAACTGGAGCAGGGACATGGTCATTTCTAACACATGCTCCTTTGATTCCCTTCTGTGGCTTCAGCAAGATCTTGTGGGGCATGAGGGCCAAGACCCAGGGGATTGTATATATGTAGCAGTGTTGAGTGTTGAGCTTGGCCCTGCATAGGTTATAGTTCCCAGACAAGCCTGCAGGCTCTGAGGACCACTCGGGGACCAAGAAGAGCAAAGGAGCTAGCAGGTGGCCCTCCTGGCGTGCAGCTTGAGGAGGAAAGGGCACCAACCTTATGATTCCTGTACCACCTGTCTGCTACCTGAGCTTACTGTGGGCTTCACCAGCCTACCTCTAGCCTTTGCAGGCAACTGAAGAGGGTCAGTGGGTAAGCAACTTAGCTGTATCCCTCTGAGATCCAAAGCCTGACTTTTCTCCCCTAAAGTCCACGCACTGGCTATTCCCTGGCTAATCCTCAGGGACATGGAATTCAAGCTTCAGCTTGGGTTCAAATCCCACTGTTCTCAGGCCCAGGATACCAGCAAGACCCTCTCTGAGTGGAACATTGGCATTCCTTCAGTGGCCTCAGGTAGCCATGGTAGGCGGGGAAAGCTGCAATGAGCAGCATTGATATGCAAGCCCGCACACTGTTGACAGCATTGTCCTATATTCATGGTACACAGCGTTACCGCTCAAGTGTGTGGCATAGAATTACAGACACAGGGTCTGGAAACCTCTGAGGTTTTTTTTCAGCATCTAAGACTACACCTTCGAAATATCAAGACCCAGATAGTCCTGACTTAAAGTTCTGTCCTTCAGAGGGCAGTGGGGCTGCATGGGAGTGTATGTATGTGACGCAGGTGTCACCCTCTCCAATATCTACCCTGTTGCAAGCTTGTCCCTTCTGTCATACTGCTTGTGAGACCTGCCTCAGCAGAGGTCAATACCTAGGCTGCCCTGGGGATGGGGTATTCCCACTAAAATACTACTTCTTCTTGTGGTCCAGGATGGTGAGGGATGGGACAATACAACATAGAAAATCTCAGGATTCTTGTCACATACATCACATACAGAGTAGCTGATGGCTTCCTTACTGTCTCTATACCTTATCCCTCTAGACCAGTCTCATAAACAGAGGTGGGGGAGTGGGGTGTTGTTTTGTTTTTGTTTTTTATTTCTATAGTCCAGCCCCTGGGAGTGATTTTTCTCAATCTCACCTAAAAAAATCCAGGGCCAAATAAGATTCAGCTAGGACTCACATTGGCCCAGGTAAGCTGCCTCTGGACCCCACTCTCTGGGTGTCAGGAATGACATGGAAGTGTCACCCTACTAGCAGAGGAGCCATTGGCTAGAAGCATAAGGACTGGAGTCACTTTTCTGAGCCTTTGTCTCCTGACTCTCTCCCAGCCTGTGGCCCCAGCTACCCTCTTTCTGCTGAGCCCCACTCCACCTCTCCTCTCCAGAGAAAATGAAATTGATGAGGCCAGGGGTGTGGCTACAGTGGTCCAGGGGGTGTGGCTACAGTGGTCCAGGGGGTGTGGCTACAGTGGTCCAGGGGGTGTGGCTACAATGGTCCAAGAGCCACCAACTGCTTTTTGAATTCATGGTCTCTGTGGAGAGTGTGGATGCGATCTGGTGGGCTTAGTGGAGGAAGGAGCTAGCTCAAACAGCACCAAGTCACCTCTTGTGCTGGGGCTCCTTGTTAGAGCCACAGGTCATGAACGTAGGTGCCTACGTTGCCTGTGGTTACCGAATAGCCCTTGTACCCCAAAGCAATCCTGACACAGCGCACTAACAGCTGCTCTGTTGTGTCCACAGTCACCTCAGTTGCTCTCACCAACGCCGACTGAGGTAACCACCACCTACGCCTGCGCCTTGTGTGCTCTTGGTGCTACCGTCTGCGGGGTTATAGAGATGACCAGCACGGCACCCTGAGGGTCACAGGGCCCTAGCCACTTCATTGGGGGCCTCTTCCTGCTGGCTGTTTTTATAATCATATCTCATTGCATGTTCCCCCGTGTGTGTGCAGACAAGTTGTCACCAACACTGGGGATGTGGTATTGCCCAGCAGATCCTGGCCTGGGTCATGTCATCCGTGGGTGAGCTGGGGTCCACTTCTTGTCCCAACTAGATATACAGGAAGCTCTGGGCCCTTGAGGCTGAGTACTCTGAGAACTGAGCTATGAAATAAGCTTCTCAATACCAGCCTAAGGCTTCTCCTTTTTCTCAGATTCAGTGGTGCAGGTTGTGGCCCCTCAGACTCTAGTCTGTGTGGCAGAGCCCAGGACTGGAAAGGGCATAGGAGCATGGCACACTTTTGAGCCTTCTCTCTGTGCCGGGCACTGTTGTAATCACTTTATTCCTAATTCTTTTTCCCAGATCAACACCCAGAGGTAGTTTCTAGGAGTTTCCTATTTACCAATGGAGTAACTGGGGCCCAGATGCTAAGTAATTGGTGCCGTTTGCTTCCTGCCCTCCTCATCCTTGGGGAGTGTCCCACTCCAGCCGACAGACGGTCCCAAGACTGAGGATGTCCTCATCGTCTCAGACTGAGGAATGCATTTCACTTCTTGTAGCTAAAGCAGGATCTATGGCAAGAGCGTCTGCCTGGTCCCTCTACCGCCTCCTCAGTCCTTCTTATGGGAAACAATGCTTGGGACACTATGGGGACCCTGCTGCTGTGGGGTGCTTGGGGTTGACATGAGGCTAGGAAGGCTGGCATGACCCAGGCCACCAGGTGACATTAGAGGGATGGGCAGTGTGATTCTGGAACCATGGTGCCGTGTCATCTCATGCTGCTGTCACCCACTCCGGCTGCTCCCAGATGCTCCTCTTCCTGCTAAAATAGGGACTGTGTCATCAGCGCTTGTGGTCTTGTTGGCTTCTGAGTCCCAGAGGGCACCTTCATGCCTCAGAAGGTGCCACCGAGCACCTAGAGCTTTCCTCACACGTGAGGAGCACATCAGTGTTTTCGAACTGTTCCAGGGGTCCAGAGTGCTGGGAAGGTTTAAGAGGGAGGGAAATAGGTAGGGCAGGGAGGATGCAGGTATGGCCCTTCCACCACGTCCTAGAAGTCCTAGCACCAAGGAGGGTCAGATGGACTGGAAGGGTGGTATCCAATGGGCCCATACTCAGGTCAAGGGGTTTGCTAGACCTGCCTCACTGTCCAGACATGCTCTGTTTATGCTCGAAGACTCTGTTTTAGGGTTACATTGTTTCTGCCCCTGGGATCTAGAGAGCAAATCCAGTGGGGTCGGCGAAGGGCAAGCTGTGCTTCTGACCCAGGTCTTCTCACACTGTCTTTCTACCCAGGGGGACCAGGATGATCGGTCCTACAAGCAGTGCAGGACTTCCAGCCCCAGCTCTGCTGGCTCGGTCAGCCTCGGACACTACACTCCGACCTCACGGTCACCCCAGCACTACAGTCGTCCAGGTATTCACCCCACCCTACTTATCTTAACCCCTGATGAGGTTGTACTTCTCAGTGAGGTTGCTGATATAAAATAGCTTCTTTATTCATTGAGAAAAGTGGCAGGGGTGGTGCTGGTGGGGCCACGGAGTGTCCGACCACTTAGATGTACCAAAAGCCTGCCTCAAGCCTAGGAACAGGCAGCTGGTCACCCTGAGGCAGGAGGAGCTGTCGAATCCACAGCACATCCTGAGATGCCCACACAGAGCAAGCAGGTGGGCTTCTGGGCAGTTACAGAGCTGTCAGATGTGAAATAACACATGAGGTAGGAGAGCATGCCGCAGTCTGTTGTGAGCCCATGGTAGATTGGGAGGACTTCAGCTGAGGAGTTAGAGTCATTGGCCACAACAGCCAGTCGCAATGTCTAATGCTGTACCTATCCCTCAGTAACCCTAAAGATAACCATCCTGTTAAAGAAATTGGCAAAGGTCCCTATGCCCTTCCAGCTGGGAGACACCCCTGTGCAGGGCCTCCCACCCTGTTGCCTCATCCCCCAACCCTTCCCACTTGACTCCCAGTTTGCATTGTGTTCCTCAGCTTTGAGCTGGCATGTGAAAGCCACAGGGACCATGCACAAACGCGCTGCCTTTTGGAGGGATTTTTCCAAGCTGCTTCCTTCCTTTCAGTTGTGCATGACCCATTTTCACACCTGTGGACCATAGCTCTTATTTTCAGAATCTTTGTGGAAAAATCAACTTAGTTGTTTGCAGTCATTTTCATTGATTCCTTGCAATATGCCTGGTCCATCCTGCTCAGTAAAGAAAGAAATTGCTTCAAAGAAAGAGGGTGAATGAGTGTGTGCATGAGAGAGTAAGCGAATGAGTTAGGGAATGAGAATGAGTCAATGAATGAGTGAATGAGTGAATGAATGAATGAATGAATAAGTAAATGAATGGGTTAGTGGATGGTTGAGTAAGTGAATGTGTGAGTGTATGTGTGGGTGAGTGATTTAGTGAGTGAATGAATGTATGAATAAATGAATGGGGTTAGTCAGAGTTAATGAGTAAGTAAATGAATGGGTTAGTGGATAATTAAGTGAGTGAATTAGTGAGTGAGTGAGTAAATGAATGAATGGGCTAGTCAGAAAGTTAATGAGTAAGTGAATGAATGGGATAGCAGATGATTGAGTGAATTAGTGAGTGAATTAGTGATTTAGTGAGTAAGTAAATGAACGAATGGATGAATGAATGAATGGGTTAGTCAGAGAGTTGATGAGTAAGTAAATGAATGGGTTAGTGGATGATTAAGTGAGTGAGTTGAAAGAATGAGCGTGTGAATTAGTGAAAGATTGAGTCAGTAGATGGAGATGCGCTAATGAGTGAGTTAAGTGAACGAGAGGATGAACAGGTGAGCAGGTGTGTGGACAGCAGTAGCTTTCTTGAGCCCTTCCCCCAGGCCCCTTGTGACTTGACCCCTGACTTTGCATCACCAGGAGGGCCTGGCTACTGACTGCTTGGTCAGGGGTAAAGCCCAGAGGCCCAGCTTTTTATCTGAACTGGCAAGTGCCATGAGAATGCAGGTGACAGATCACTCTTTGACCTCTGGAAGCTGCCCTCCCACTGTCCTTGATCACAAGGACACCCCAACGTGAGCCATGGACAGGGCCAGAGATGTGTCCCAAGCTCTGGCTGCCACCCTGTGTCTCAGAGGCAGCATCTCCTGACCCCACCTTAAGGAGATGGCCCACAGCCTTCTGGGTGATCCTCTTCAGGTGCCCCAGGAGAGCAGAGGGACAATGTCCCTGGCCAAGTGGGGACTAGGGCAAGTTGGTGGCTCCGGGGTGGAGGAGCCCAGGGTTACTGACTGCTCTCTGTTGCCCGCAGCTGGTACTGTGAGTGTTGGTACCAGTAGCTGTCTGTCCCTGTCCCAACACCCAAGCCCTACATCCGTGTTCAGACATCATTACATCCCCTACTTCCGAGGTAAGGCGTGCAGTGCACAGCGGGGGGTGCTCGTCCCATGTCTCTGCATGGCTTCCAGAGCCCTGTGTCTCATGCCTGTGTACTTCCTGTGTTGTGTGTGTCTGGCTCTATTCTTGTCAGTGTGTCCATGTTTCTGGAAAGAAAACAGGGTGATTTGTCACTAAGAGTACAGCTGGAGGGAGCATCTCAATGAACACCTTGCTGGAGGTGGGGGAGTCATTGTACACATCCCCCATCAGTCCTACATGGTGCTGTTAGTGTTAGCCTTTAGGAGCAGGAGCTGAGCTGTGGAGAGGTGGTGATGTCCACAGCCTCAGACCCCAGGTGGCTGGGCCAAGACTCAACCCAAGTGACTCCAACCCCTAGGTCTTTCTAAACCATAATACCAGCCATAATCCATGTCCTGTAGACCCATATATGTGAATGAGGGAGTGGATGCCCTTGGGATTTCTTCCATGCTAAGAACTGGATTATGTGTACCCCAAGTTCACGTATTGATGGCTGAACCTCCATACAGCAGTATTTGAAGGAACAATGTTAAGGCAGATAGGGTGACAGGTAGAGCGAGGAGTCACAAGGTGGGATTCTCATCCACTGGCCTTGTAAGACGAAAAGGAGGGCTTGGGCATTGTCTGCATATTTAAGATTTAAGAGAAGCAGTCAGCAGGCCAGGATGAAATACCACTAAAACAAAAGAAAACAAAACCAAAACAACAATCACAACAACAAACTACTCCTGGGCTTTGAACATGACTCCAGACCTGTGAGAAAATGAGAGACTGTTGAACTATGAGTTTTGTTACACAGCCCAACTGATAAAGACACAACAAATATTGCTTAGGGATTTAGAGAACATAGTGATGATTTTCTCAAGGGCTCCTAGAGGGTGCATTAAGTTCACTGCCTCTTAGAGCCATACAGTGGGTACCCATGGAAAGTACCTTCCCAGCAGCTCCCATCACTAGCAGTCAGTAAATGGCCTGTTCTCCTCCATCCTTATCCTCATCCTTTGCTGCTCTCTTGATCCACCGGGCAGAGCCCTCGGCACTGTCATGTCTTCCTTGTATTTGATGGGCTCTCCACACATCACAGTCTCTAGCAGGGATTAAGTTTCCAGTGATGATGCACAGCCCTGAATCCCCAGGGCAGCAGAGTGACTTCTGGGGCCTTAATTCATGTATGTTATATGTCTGTGGTAGTCTCAGAGTGAAGGGTGCTCCCAGAACATGAAGGGAACCTGATCACTTTGGGGGAGTCGGACAGGTCTCGGAGTCTGATATCTTTCTTCCCTTTGCCCAGTGGCCCCGGGAGGCCCTGCCTTTGGTGGGTCTGATATACTATGGTCAGCCTGTGACCAAAGATGTGCTAGACTTTGGTGCTCCTGTTCTTGATGGGAGGTGCACAGAAACCCATAGTTCTGCCCTTCAGTTGACTTCCATGGCAGACTGTGACCTTGGGCTCCCTAGCATCTTTCAGAACATGAGGAGGTAGAGACCCCGAGATGAGTGCTTGCTTGAGGTTCATAGCAAAGCCCAGACACAGGTCCTTCCCTAGAGTCTCCTGAGGACCAGCCTGCTCCTAGTCTCTGGACACCCTGTCCATAGCACACAGCAATAGCTGTGGCATCTGCCAAATCTCTGGAAAATTCCTTCTCACCCCCATGAGTGCTTTGCAGTATTTAGAACACAATAGAGACACCTCACTGTCTGATGCTGGTTGAGGGCTCCCAGGTAGACAGGCCATTCTGGTCCAGCACTCTCCTGACCTAGATAGTGGCAGAGCCCCTCTTCCCTCCCCTCTTTCCATCTTCCACCCAGCACAGACATCATACCCTCCCACTGAGTCTCAGGACCTGGAACCTCACTGCCCCAATGACCTACAGTCACGTGAGGGACTGGTGAAAGTCACTGGCACATTACTGCCAATTTCAGACCTTGGTTGGTCTGAAGGTATAAGGTATAAGCCTGACTCTTACTTGAAGCAGGTGAAGAAGCAGGCTGCAAAGATGGGAGACGTGGGTTCACAAGGGGACTCCAAGCTGCTGATGTCACTTTTCTGGGGTCTAACTGGAAGATATGCCACAGTACTGGTGGCATGAGCAGGAAGAGAATCAGAAAAATCAGGGACAGAGCCTCATGTCAAAGCCCTAGCATGCACTGTGCCCAGTAGGTGATTCTCATTTGCCAAGGGTCCCCTCCCCAGTTCTAAAACAGTTCCCTAGGCCCTGGTCCCTCAGCTTCGGGAGCTGTGTTCAGTATTCAGAGGAGGTTCTAGATAGAAACTACACATGCCTTGGCTGTGGACCTCAAAGGGTCATGACATGTGGTTGTGAGTCATCTGGTGTGACTTTGGGAAAGTTCACTCATAGCTGGCCTCAGCATCTTCAAGGCGAGAACCAACTGTAGCATCTTCAAGGTCAGGGCCAATTACAGCATCTTCAAGGCCAGAGCCAACTGTAGCATCTTCAAGGCCAGGGCCAACTGCTGCCATAGCAACCAGAGTTGCAACAAGAAATAGATGATAAGTCTCTGGTTCACAGATGACACAATGTCCACAAATCTATACCAAAAAGACCAGCTAAATAAGAGCACGAGGGAATAACTTCTGCACAGAATGCCCCAGAATTTGTATAGATAGTGGGTCACAGAGATAAGCAGGTCTCCCTCCTCTGCCTAGCCAAGTGTGTGCTAAGACCTCGAGAGGTGCCGTGTCCAGGCAAGGCATAAGGTATGACTCCAGGTCGTGAAGGCAGTAAGTGCCCTGAGGCTGATGCGACAGAGATGAGATGCCACCTCTGTACCTTCCTCCTAAATCCGTAACCCTTGTCTCTCATAATCCCAGCTGAGGGATAGCTCCCCTCCCCCTGTCAAGATTCTAGGAACTGTCATCTTCAGTGGCAAGGGATGCTGGTCACAGCTGCAAGAAGCCAGGATGTGACAGTGGGTATGGTGTGATATCCTGAATGGGTCCTGAGACAGAAAATATCTCAAGTAAAAGTAGGTTAGACTCAAAGTGTAGTTAGCATGACAGAATGGTTCCAGGTCCTGGAGGCGTGTCAGAACTCAGATGCAGGCCTGGAGTGAGGGCACCTTCCGGAACCATCTAAAACCATTCCAAAGCAAAACATTGACTTAAAAAGAAGCCATGGGTTGCACTAGAGCTGGGGCCACCCAGCCCTGTACAGTGTCAGAAGTGTTCTTCAAAGAGAGCCACGAGCCTGGACAAAGGGGCCTCCATGCCTGTCCTTGGGTGACAGTGGGGGTCCCGGGGCCTTATCATTTAGGAACTGTGAAGAAAGCTGGTTTCCAAGTAGTCAGTGTGTCCAGTTCACATGGCATAGTGCCCTCTACGGGAGGCGAGACGGTGCCCGCTGTGTGGGGCTGACACGAACATACCATGAAAGCACACAGCAAAGCCTCAGGCAGGTCTGTGGGGTCAGGGTCAGCAGGGTGTTTTCTCAGCCACATCAGGCAGGCAGACAGGCTTGCAGAAAAGGAAAAGGCCCCATGATGGCCGGGCCCTCCTGAGCATTTTGTCAGCCATGTGGATCCTGAGCCTAAACTCAGGAAAGTCTAGATGGTGTGGACTCTGGGAAGAGCCTTGCAGGTCAGACAAAGGACAGAGAAGACTTGGTGGCAGCATCTCAGGCAGGGACCAAGGCAGCTGGTGTTGAAGTCTCCTATAGTAAGTGAGACAGGGTCCTTGTGGGTCATCAAGGCCACCACACTGTGTCTCAATTCCCTTGGTATTGGCCCCTCTGAACAACTGAGAAACTGTAGCCTCTCCTCTAGTGAGTACACATGGGTACAAGCTCTGGAGAGGACAGGGATGTTGGACACTTTAGAATCCTCAGCCAACTGGGTGAGAATGACCAAAATGATCATGAAGTCAAGCTAGAGAAAGAAAGGCTAAGCCACAGAGGCACAGCTCAGGGATGATACCCGGTAGTGAGTCTCCATCCCTGGTAGAGGGCCTACAGTTGTGTTTTCAAAGCCGCTGTCTGTCATGACTTATGCGACATATCGAGACATGGCATCATGTGTAGAAGGAGCCTGTGTTTTCCATCCCCCTGAGGCGAGGTTCCAACTGCTGCTAGGAGGAGCAGAAGCTTAGGCAAAGCCAGAAGGGTCTATATCATTCTAGAGCAAAGTCTTTAGTCTCCAAAGCCCCATCAGTGTTTACAGGTGACATTAGTGACCATGCTCAAGCAGGAGAAGACACCCACTGGTGTAGCCCTTCTCCAGCCAGCCCCCCCGCCCCCCGTCTGTGATGTCCCTTGCTGTCTCCAGCCCATCCAGGCCGGGTTTCTGTCCCATGGGCTTTAAAGTCCTGCTTGATTTTTGCCATTCAGAGGTTCTTAGATCTAGGGAGCCCGTTCCTTACCAGCTACTGCCAAATACAGCAAGTCTAATGGAAGGGAACAGTTGTGCCTTGGGGTGTCCTGCTGTGAGCTGTGCTCCTCATCCCATGTCCAGTACCACCGTGTTCTGTCTATCACATCCTGCATCGGTGGGAGGCGGGGCATCCACTCAGGTCACCAGGTGTCTTTGGTGGGTGATTTGATCATCCAGCCTCCTTCCCAGAACACAAAACATTTCTAGCCGAGAGAGGTTGGATGCAGTAGAGTATCCTCATTTTGCTTGCCAGAAGCAGTCATATCTAGGGACTGTGGAAGTTGGTGGATGCTGATCCCCAGCTCCCCACACAGGCGGAGCCTCCACTGTAGTTGTGAGGGATGCTTTTGATCTGTTCCCACACCTTAGTCCTATTCGCACAGTCAATCAGTGGGATCTCCAAGCAAGCAGGACCTTCCTGCACAAGCTACATCAGGGAGGCAGGAATAACGAGCCTGCAGTGTGTGTTCACACACACTCTGCCCACTGCCCATGCACTAATATGCTCTTGGCTCTCCAATCACTGCCCCTTTGTTCCTTACACCCCCTAGAGCCAGGCACACTCCAGATTGGAACAGAAGTCATAGGGCCCAGGCTGGAAGGCTCTGGCGTGGGCTTCCTTCAGGCAGGAGAGAGGGTTCACTGCAGATCAGTTCTGAAACCTTCTGCTTTACTTTTCTGTCCCTCATATGCTGTCTCTGCTCTTCCATCTGGAGGCAGCGAAAGTGGCCGTAGCACCCCGAGTCTCTCCGTGCACTCCGACAGCAGGCCTCCTTCCTCTACCTATCAGCAGGCTCCGAGACACTTCCACGTCCCAGGTAGGTTCACAAATGTTTGTCGGCTCCTCATGCACCATCTTGGCCACACCTGAATTGTTAGAGCATCCTCAAACTGAGTTTCCTTAAAAGCGACTCCATGGAGTAGGGTATAGTAGTGCATTCCAGGTATCTTAGCACTGAGATAGGAGTGGAGTCAGGAGGGTCACAAGTTCAAGGCCAATCTGGAATAGAAAAAATTATCTTCAACTCAGCAACACAAAACTCCTAATGCCATGTGTTTGCACAGCCCCCCCCCCAAACTGATATGTGCTTGGGTTTTTCTCCAAGTCTCATAAATACTGAGAAAATGCTTTTGTCCTGGGTTCAAAGTGGAGAGAAGGGTCTGAGTTAGCTGCATCCCAGTGACCCAAGGTTTTTGCTTGCTGCCTTCCCTGTCCACCTCCCTTCCTGTCCCCTTCTGACCTGCGGTGGTGTTTAAACTGGAGGATGCTTGGTGGAGGTGTGGGGCTTCAGCCTTGGCCACTTGCAGTTTTGGAACCTTTCTGGTAATTCCGGGCTGGGTGAGCCAGGAGCTGACAGAAGCCACTGGGTGAAGAGCATCACAGTCACCTTCCTGCTCCCCCTCACGTTCTTTCCTTCTCTTTCCTTCTTCTTTCCCAGACACTGGCGTAAAAGATAACATCTATAGGAAACCCCCTATCTACAAACAGCACGGTATGGTCGGTCTGATGGACTCCGCTGCCGTGCATTGCCTGCATGTCTGTTGCCCCCTCTCGCTTCTGAATGCTTGCTCCTTTTGCTGTGTCCTGATCTGAGGCTCCAGGAGGCCCTGCTGTCTGAGCATTAAATGCACACTCAGTCGTAGGCTCCTGGGAGGCTTTTCTTCACAAGAGAGGAGTCCTGTGCCAAAGCCAGTGCATGGCAGTTGGGGCTGGGGCTGGGGTTCGTGTGCTAATTAAGAAGCTTTATTTGTGTTTTTGATGCCACTATGAAGGGCCCAGTCAAGATAGCGAGGGACTGGGGGCTTTTTACCCATGCCCTGACACAGGCCTGATCTTTGAAAAATAATGACTTGGAACCAGTCACAATTTAGGGAGACTTTAGGCCCCATCTTTTGAGAATATCTGTGATACAATGGGATGCTTGCATTGTGTAGAAGCTAGAGGTGGTTTGCAGCAAGGGTGTCTCCTATTCCTCAGACCCCTAACATCCACATGGACCTGCCTGGGACAGATGTGCAAGGAGAAGATTACTTGAGCTGTGAAGCAGGACTCTAAAGGAGTCAGAGTTTGGATTTCTGGGTGACCGGAAAGGTCATTGTAGTGCCATGAGCCTCGATTTCCTCATCTGCAAACCAGACTCCCCTCTTGCTCTGTCTTCCACCTCCTCTGCTCCATTTTGTTCCCCTTGCCCTTTCTGTTTCCTTTGCCCTCATTCCTCCAGGACTGGGCATGAGGTGCTCATAGAACAACAAGTGTGAAACAGTTCAAAGCTGTAAATGGCTGTGCACAGTGGAGACTTAAAGTCATCACTAGAGATGGAGAGAAGGGAGATTCCTGTATGGATGGCCCTTGTTCAGATGTGCCCAAGGAAAGCCCCCACTTCCCACACTGACAAGTGCTAGCCAGCTTACTGGAGGTCAACTGTGTTGGGTTTGGTTCCTCGGTGGTGGCAAGAGGTCCTGAGCTCTGCCTTTCCTCCTCCTCTCAGAAGGAATGAAGGGAACAGAAGTCCTGGATTTAGAATCTAAGGGGACTGCACATGCATCCCCAAGGGATGGGTGGGGGCAGTTAGATTATGACACCTTTGACTAGGAACAGAACTACAGCAGCCTAGTCTTACAGGGAAACTGAGGCCCAGGCAAAGGAAGGAGCACCCCATTAGGTGACCCCTGCAGTACCATGCTGGACAGTCTTTGAGAAGGTCCATGATCTCTGTGCTCTCCAGAACCCAGAATAGAGCTTGGCTTGTGGAACCTTAATTAGCCACTGCTATCTCTCCATCTCCACTCGCAGCTTAACTGTGTGGTTAAAATCCATGGTCCAAGCAGAGTTGGCCTTGGCAAGAGGCAGGGTTAGAAAATCACCATATGAGATTGACCACCAGTATCTGATAGGGCCACACTGAGGTTGGTGTCTACATCCTGAGCCCCCAGGGGAGGTCAGCTTCACAGTTACCAGCCACCAGCCTTGTATAAGGTAGAAGACAGTTGCCTGTGTCTGCAGGTTATCCTGCCTTGAAGAAACCTTAAGCAGTTACCGGAGCCCAGGATTCTGTATGTTGATTCTGTAAAGAATCAGATCTTAGCACTGCCTCTGCCAGGCATTCAGCAATGCAAACCCACGATAGGAAGGCAGTGAGCCATGCAAAGTGACGAGAAAGCTTTAGCAGCGGAGAAGCTCCTTTAAAAAACCCCTGGGAAATACAGCTGTACATGGTGCCTTTGTTTTCCGGTTCATGCACTTGAGACCTTTGGCATTCACAAGCCCTCCCCACCCCCAATTTTGGATGGGAGCGTGTGCATGCATGTTGTGTGCATGCATGCTTGTGTACATGTATGTGTGCTTGAGCCCCTCTCCCCCAAGCGCTTGCTCCACCAAGGTAACTTGACCACAGGCCTACCCCGAGGAGCTCAGGAGCCTGGTCTAGGCATGAGCAACTTTATTTTAATCCTCACTTCAGCTTGAAACAGGCCCTGGGGCCATCTGAATCACAAGGCTGTTTCATTAGCTTAAGATCCTATATTTAGCATATAAAAAGCAGCCACGCCTTTCCCCTGATGCATTTGCTCTCATTCCACTGCCAAGTCACTAGACAGGGATGCTTCTGGGTTCCATTACTGTTATTCTGGAAACCTGAGTCTCATTTCTGCTTTTGAGAGCCACGAGGATAGCCAGGCCTCTGTGTCCACTGGATGGAAGTGACACTTGGTGTGGAGAGCAAGAGGCTTTTGAATCCATGGGGCAATCATGAATGTACAGCTGGCCTCTGTCCTTGTCCCCTGAAGCTGTCATTTTTTGACATTTTGGGACCTTACTATATTTCAATATCAGTTCCAGCTCTATTTGCTTGTTGCTTACTGGTTAAAGAAGAAAAAGAGAGGAAGCAACATAGGAAGTGATGGAAGGGGAGCAAGCAGGGGCGAGAAAGATCAGGAACATCCCTGTACCAGCAGACATTGTGAGAAGAGGACCTGCAGTGACTGCCAGGCAGAGGCACAGGGCACTTGGCAGCTGCTCAGGATAGAAGCTTCGATGGTCCGCACCTCAGGAGCAGCTAGGGGCTGTTGTGTTTCATGTGAGAGTAGAGTCACATGCACACACACGTGTGTGTACACACATACCTGTACATGCACATCTACTTGCACAAGCACACACATACACCTGTGTGACCACATATGCCTACATTCATACATGCTTACACATGCACCCATACCTGCATGCACACAGACATACACAACAGCATACACACTTATCTACATACATACAACTACATGCACACATATCTGCACATGCACAAGCACACAACTGCATGCACACACACTTGCACACATACATACACACACTCATGCACACACACTTGCACACACACATACACACACTCATGCACACATACCTGCACATACACACACATGACTGCATGCACACATACCTGCACATACACACACACACACACACCTGCATGCACACACACCTGCACATAGACACACACCTGCATACACAAGCAGCATCCAACCATGTCACCTATGGGTAGAAACACGGATGTCCTCATCCAGAGACTTAGCAGGGAGACATGCTTCCTCCCTCAGATTCATTCTCTTCAGAAACCTGGGATTAAGCTTTGCGCCTCCTAGTGCTTTCAGATAAATTCTGAAAATGGCAGTGCTGCTTGAGCAGAAGGAACTCTCTGGACGCTGTCTCTCAAAGGAAGGAAGGCCATCTGTTTTCAGACTGTTGTTTAGTTTGTCTTCCCATTGCCGTGATAAAACACCCTGACAAAATCAACTGAAGTGGGGAAGGGATTATTCCAGCTCACAGTTCAAGAGTGTGGTCGGTCTTAGCGGAGACGTCAAGGTGGCAGGAGCTTCAGGTACCTAGTCACATCACATGCACAGTCAGGAAGGGTGTCAGAGGACAGTGCTCGGTGTCATTGCTCCTTTTTATACAGCTTGGAGAAGGAAGGGTCACCCACTTTTACTGTGGCTCCTCTCACTTCAGTTAACCTAATTAACCCTTACCTCACAGGCATGCCCGGAAGCTAATGATTCCTCAAAGGCATGGCTGGAGGTTCACTTCCTTATGAATCCAGATCTGGTGAGGTTAACTCTCTACAGTGGCCATCACAACTATCCAGGGCAAGTGGTGCTTCCTCAAAGACTTCCTAAGAAGCCTGACTGTCTCGGTGCAGAACAGAGCCACAAGTTCACCGTTTGATTTCTAAACTAGGGCAAGCCCGAGACAGAGTGAGTGCTTGGGGGCCTGGCAGGCAGAGGCCCCTCCTGCAGCTCCCCTTGTACCACAGATTCAGGCAGAAGATGCTCATCTGGCCACCTGTGTTCTCAGTGCCATCGGAGGGAGGGCCGCCATCCGAGTAAGACAGATGTATTCCCAGTTCTTTGGTCCCTGGTTGAGGATGGGGATAAGAGCTTGCTGTGCCTCTCAGGGGCTTCTTTCCTAGAAGATTGAGTCTCGCTTTGGTTTGAGATTTTCTAAGATGTGGTGAAATACCAGGTGTCAGGTAGGCTCTGTGTCCACAGAGAGCATTAGAAACTCAGTACTCCCATGGATCAAGTCTAGCAGAAGTCCTCGAGGGACATGGGACATGTGTGGTAGGAAGTGAGTCTTTCCAGAGAAGGCTTTAGGCACAGGACTGTGGGGCTAAGAGGAGCTTCTCTGTGTCCTCTGAAGACATGACAAGCCCCTTTCTCTGGAGGAGGGCCAGTGGGTGGGAGAGAAGCCAGTGGGCAGAGGTGCTGGCTCCCTATCTTCCCTCTGACGTCACTGTCAGTTCTGGCAGCAGTCAGCAAACAGATGCCACTCACTCAACTTCACGGAAGGAAGCCAAGTGCCGAGAGATGCCAGGGGCTTTCACCAATTTACCCAAAGCGTAGTCTTTGAGCATCCACTATGTGTTTGGCTCTCCTTCAGGGCTAGAGACATAACGATGGCCAAGCACAGCCTGCCTTGTGAAGCACAGAATTGTCCCCAGTGTGTGACCAAGTACATCCCTGCCTTGTGATGCAGAGAATTCGTAGAATTGCTCCCATTATGTTCTCTCTCTCTTCCCCTCTCCCTCTCCCTCTCCTCCTTTTTCTCTCTGTCTCTCTCTGTCTCTCTGTCTCTGTCTCTCTCTGTCTGTCTCTGTCTTTCTGTCTCTGTCTCTCTCTGTCTCACTCTGTCTCTCTCTGTCTCTCTCTCTGTCTCTGTCTCTGTTTCTCTCTGTCTCTCTCTGTCTCTCTCTCTCTCTCTCTCTCTCTCTCTCTGTCTCTCTCTCTCTTACACACACACACACACACACACACACACACACACACACACACACCTTCATTCTTAGTGTAATTCCAAAACAATTTAAACTGTATAGGTTGATTTGTACTGGGCAAGAGAAGTCCTGCCCATGGGTCTAGTTCTCAGAGACCCATCTGGACCTGAGTAGAGAACCAAGACCCCTATTGTCCTGGAACCCTAAGGTCTGGGGAGAGACTTCAAGCCCCTGAGCACTCCCCCATGTGTTGAGAAACTTCTTCCCTTAAGAGAGATAGCATCAACCAGGTGTGCTTAGGGCCCAGCTGTCAAAGCCTGTGCTTGGACACTCACAGGGTGACACTAGACACTGGCAGGGGTGACTCTACATTGATGGCAGGCAGAGCTCCAGTAGAGACCAGAGCTGAGAATACCTGGTGGCCACAGACTGCCCCTGAGCACCCTGTAACAGTGTCGGTGGCCATCTGGAAGCCAGAGCTATGGAAGGGTAGGTACCACCTGAAGCATGGTGCTTGCTTCCTGTGGAAGCCCTGGGACCACTGTGCTGTTGCCATTTACTCTCAGTGTCCACTTATCTGTTGGAGGTCAATATTTGAGTCACTGGAGGAAGCACCAGGCACATCAGATGTTGCTGTGACCTTGAGCATCTCCCATCAGTTGCTCAGAGGGGACACAGATCTGTGCCCAGGTCCCAGTGAGCAAAGGTTAGTTAGGCCTTGTAATTTATACTCCTTTCAGGGAGAACAAAGTCCGTCAGCGGAGGCAGAAAAGGATCATGTCTGTTTCTTGTGTTCTTGTACTCAGGACAGAGCAGGTACACACTGTGTGTGGGGAAGGACAGGGTGAATACCAAAGGGTTATGTGGCAGAGACCCATCATGATGAGGGACAAATAGATCAAGGGCTGTGTGGATGAATGGATGCATCTGTGGACAAAGGAATAGACTGAAGCAGACAAAGAGAGGTGTTCATAGGTGGGTGGGTGGGTGAATAACTGGAGAACGGTAGATCCAGAGATGAGGCAGGCAGGCAGGCAGACAGACAGACAGATAGACAGACAGATAGACAGACAGACAGGCAGGCAGGCAGGCAGGCAGGCAGGCAGACAGGTAATAGATGGCTTGATGGGTGGGTGGTTAGTGCATGGGTGGATGGATAGAGGAATTGATGATTGGTGGATACATGAATAGATAGATAGATAGATAGATAGATAGATAGATAGATAGATAGATAGATAAATAGATGATAGATGATACATAGATGATAGATACATAGATGATAGATAGAGAAATAGATAAGAGCTTGATGATAGATAGATGATACATAGATGATAGATACATAGATGATAGAGAAATAGATAAGAGATTGATGATAGATAGATAGATAGATAGATAGATAGATAGATAGATAGATAGATAGACTTAGTGGGTGGGTGGGTGGATGGATGGATAGACAGATTGATGGGCAGGTTAGTGAATGGATACATGAGGAGATGCGTGAGTTAGTGTCTGGGTGAATGGGTGGATGAGCAGGCAGATGGGTTAGTGAATGAATGGGATGTTAAGAGAGTAAGGAGGTAGAAATGAAGAGATGAGCAGCTAGAGATACACATATGTGGCACATCAAGGAAGGAGGGAAGAGATGCCAGCAAATCACCTTCACGGTTGACCTCTTGCCAGTTCCTAGCATTGCAGACCTGTAAGTTGCCCTTCATTTCCTCAGACATTATCTTGCCTGGTCCACACAAATTAGAGGGGTATGGAGGTATTTTCCCATTTTACAGATCAGGAAACTGAGGCTCAGAGTTGTTACAGAAGCAACTTACCAACAGTGCAAAATGCCTGGCGAATTTGGCTCTGACCTGGCAAACTGCACACCTGCCACAGTCTATAGTGTTTGCAGAGGACCTTGTTAAGTCTCCACAGAACATTCCCCTCAGCAAGTGGAGGATTACTCTGGAGCCCTGGGTGGCAGTGTACTAGAGTGTGTCTGGCTAGTGTGTTATCTGTAGCTATCTGAAATCTTGAAAACTCCATGGCCTGGGCTACTAGGGTGGGATTTCACATCCCAAAGAGCCCCTGCCTGGAGCCTCTGGCACAGGTCGTGGGACTGAGCTGTCAGAGCTCAGAGTGGCCACAGCATGCTTGTCCCTGTACCTTAGCCAGTGCTGCTGGTAAGTGACAGCCATTGGCTGAGCAGCAGGAGTCACACTGCCCACGTCTCCGAGTGCCTCCACTGAACCTCCCAGCAGGTCTGTCGTTCATTGGCCTCTGGATGTGGAGAGAGCAGAGGGTTTATTTTCAACTAAAAAAAAATTATCAGTCTCTCGTACTGGGAGATACAGCAGCCACCGGGGGAGACACAGAGTCAACATGTCTAGAATGGAAGTACTCAGTCTTCAATTTTGGCCCTATCTTGTCAAGGTCCTGTAGCCCAGTCCCCAATGTCCAAGCTCTCTGGCCTGGTGTCAGTTTTGTCCTTGGTGGTGCAGGAGGCAGGGCGCTCCAAGAGACGGGCAGGGCTGAGCCCACCGCAGGCTGCAGGTAAGAAGCCCGTCTGCTCTCCTCCCTGAGCTCAGCCCTAGCTGGCGAGGATCCCAGGGCTTCCAGAAATTGCTGTGTGCACGGGTCTGGGGTAGATCTTGGTAGGTCTCCCTGCACTGACTGGGTCCTGAAATAGACCAGCATGCCTTGCATGATTTCTTTGTTTACTCCTGGGAACAGGGTCAGCCCAGTGGGACGACAAAATGCTGCCCAGAGTCTTCTTGGTAAACACCCTGATGTGGGGGTGAACTCTTGCTCCGGGTGAGCTCATCTCCGGGCATCCTGTCACTCTTTGCTGATTATCAAGGATGCCTGCAGTGGCTGAGCTGAGCAGACAATGGGACAGGCAGGGGAGAGCCTGAGTTTATGTCAATCTTGGCCCCTCACCTCACTTCATGCTGGTCTCAAAAGTGAGGCACCTCCCTGAGCCTCAGTCTCTCCATCTGTGAAATGGGGCAAATCCCAGTTTTGAAGAGTTCGTGACAGGAACAAAGCAGTGATTCCCAAGAAGTGTGTACCTATGTCTGACACCAAGGTCACCAGGCCGAGACCTTCTGTCCTTTCAGGGTCCCCACCACCACCACCAAAGGTCAATAGTATGTCCATCACATACCAAGTGGCTATGCCTGAGGATGTGGCTCCATTTCTCCAGGTTGGGGGTGTGGCTAGAACTAGAGTGAGGCGGTACTTTGCTCAGGACACGCCCATCTCCTGGGCCACAAGCCCCCGAGGAGGAGGAGGCTGTTCTAGAGTGTCATCCTTCCAGCCTGTGAAAGGCATTCATTGTGTAGTCCTTTTCGTTGATTCCCCCCCCACACACACACACACTTTTGAGCATTATGTAAAGTAGGGCCTCAGGACAAACACAGGGTGAGCTGCCTTTACAGACTGGTTTTCCCTTCCAGCCGCCAGGCGATTGGATGTGGAGGACAGCAGCTTTGACCAGGATAGCAGGAAGGTAAGTGGGATGACCACTCCCGGTGGATCTCCATTCCTTCTCCCGCTCCGCTCCTGGAGTCCCAGGAGAGGACCAAGGTGGGAGCCACACCCACCCATCTCCTTTTACACTCAGTATGGGCCCATGTTCTGCCAGCGCCCTGGCTCTGCAGGGCAGCCAGGCCACGGTTCTGGGACTGAGGAGATATGAACATTGACTAAGAATAACCCCGGTGCATTCTGGGGCATTTGACATGAAGGTTCTAGAACAGCTTGGCAGGTGTTTTGTTTGTTTGTTTGTTTCTGTTTTGTTTTCATTTTTAAATGAATGGCCGGAGAGTCGAATGTAATAGACTCTACTGGCATACATACCTCTTTGATGTGGCCAGTTGTAAAAGTGGCCCCGAGAGGATGTGGGGGCCAGACATCACAACAGCAGCCTGTAGGCAGCATTTGGCCGTTTCTCCAGCTGCTTCACGAACTGTCAGAATGAGACGACGCCTTTAATGGGGAGACTGGTTTTAAATGTTTGGCGTCTCACAGTGGAGTTGACTTGTGGGTTAGAGGTACGGAGCTACTGGTAGGTTCTGGTGAAATTTTTTCACCATCGCAGATGACCTGAATGTTCCTATAACCTTTTCCTCTGCAGAAGACAACCTGGCTGCTCCTCAAGGGAGACGCAGACACCCGAACTAACTCTCCGGACCTGGACAGTCAGTCACTGTCCCTCAGCAGCGGGGCTGATCAAGAACCTCTCCAAAGGATGCCAGGGGACAGCCTCTACTCACGTGAGTGGCTCTTCTGAAGCACACCGGAGACCACCAGCGAAGGGCTCCTACTGAGTGGGCCCCCAAATCTCAGCTTTACTCCCCTTCCAAAAAAAAAAAAAAACTAAAAGCAAGAGACAGCATGATGCAACCCTAGCATTTGTATGACAGAATTGGCAGAAAGATTGCTGTGAGTTTGAGGCCAGCCTGAGCTACATAGTGAGACTCTGTCTCAAAAATAAAATTAGAACAAAACCAAGACCTCTCAAAGAACCTGCCTGCGAATGCGAATCAAGCCAGGTAAAGATCTGAGCCCTGGCCTCACCCACCGGCTCCTGGCAGGCACGTAGCTAGCTAATGTGTGCACAGCACCCCCTCGTGGCTCTCTTGGAGCAGGCAAGAAAGCAAAGAGAACAGCTCCCAGGGCCTCTTTTCCCTGGGGGCAGATGCAGTCATGGTCAGGAGGCAAGCACAGACCTGGAAACTGGTACAAGGCACTGTCCTGGTCCCTGTAACATCCTGAGAAAGCACTTGGAGGTTCCTAGGAGCTGTGGTCCAACGTCACAGGTGACAAAGCTGACATATGCTTAGCCTTGAGGGTGTTGTGAAGCCTGGCTTTTCCCATCCTGTTGTTCACTGAAGATGCTGTAGGTCTCAGGCAGAGCCGGCACAGGCTGCAGGTAGGCTCAGTCTCACAAGAAGCAGCCTCTGGTGTAAGCTGGGCAGGAGGTTGTTTTCCACAGCTGTGGCTGAGGTTGGAAGTAAAGGTGACGGGAATCTATGGTGTGAGACAGCAGAGGGAACCCCTGGCTGGCATCATGGTGGTACCGACTCTGAGTGAAATCTGGGCTCCCTGCTCACTGGCTTATGATAGAAGCCAGAGTAGCAATGCTGACGCTCGGGTCACTAGACACTGAGCATACAAGAGTGCTTTGCCTGGCCAGCAGTAGGCAACATGACTGTTATTACATCCCTCACTCCCAACCATGCCTGGCACTATTTAACCCCTACACACCGGAAGTGCTCTGCAGGGGAGGGATGAGTGGAGGCGCAGACAGCCGGACATCATGACCAACTGTAAACTGGAATGTTGTTGTGTGGGGAGTCTTTGTAAGCAGGTGGTGTTCCTTGCGATCTCAGAGCATGCCCACAAGGCTGATGTCAATGTAAGAAGGCATACCAAGTGGCCCCACGGGTCTGGGTCTCCTGTAGGTTCTTTTGGGGAAGAGCTAACTGAAGGCATGGTGAGAGGAAGTGGAGATTCCCTCATGTATCCTTTGTCTGCTGGGATGGCTACAATATCATGGTCCCTCAACTCTCCATCCGGAAACTTTGCACCAGGTGGTTGTCTCAGGCTAGGTGTGCTCATGTGCTTTGCGGGACTTCGGTTTGGGCAATGGGTGCTCCTCCACAGAGCAGAACATAGGCGTTGCCCATAACCCTTGCTGCCTTGTGTAGTGCCTCGCCTCTGGCATCCAGGCATTAGCTGGGGGCCAAAGTATAATGCTGATGTTTCAGGATGGTATTTTTCAGTGTTTGGTCCTTGCTCTGTTAAGGGAGTACTTGGTTCCATTCCCATGACTTCAACACAGACTCCCCCACTCCCAATGACATTCAGCCTGTGTCACCAGCAATCACCACTGGAACTTATGGACTGCCTGGGACTCAGGTCTGAGGGAAGCAGGACACAGTGTGGGAAGAAGTCGAGCTGTAGATGCCACCTCTCAGGGTCCTGCTTTGGTTGTCACCATACTGTGTGGCCTGTGCTTGTATCTATACCTCCCTGTGGAGGAAATACCTGTGTGGTATTTCTCATCTGCAGGGTGTTCATCCCTAGGGACTTTTGAGTGTGCTGGTCCCTGGGAGGCAGGCTGTATCAGGTGTCTTCACTGGCCATCCCCACAGTGACAAGGGCTTGTCTGTCAACCCCTTCCTCTATTACATCCCCACAGCAAGCCAGCGTGAGTGGTGCAGACAGGAAGCAGCTGCTAAGTGCGTGCACCTGACCTGTAGGAACCCAGCCACCTATGCTGGCACCTGTGCCACAGCTAAGGCGGGGTCTGCCCAGTGGAACCTTTAGAGAGAGTTTGGATGACTCCACCTGCCATGTGCCAGCAGTCATGACTACATTCTCCTGCCTCCACTTTTCTCCTGGTGTCCTGACGTCATGTCGCCGGAGCAGGAAACCCACAGGGTGTAGCATTGCATCTGTGCCTTTACCTTCATCCCCAGTGTGCTGCCCTGTGGGACTGCCAGGCCCTGCTAGCCTACCAGTGGGTGTACATTTTATTATAGACGTGTTTCCCAGCTCTGTCGGAGTGGTCATTCGTAACTACCCAAGTCTGTACAAAAGGGGACAGGGTTGGCTTTTGTTGTAAGAGGAGAAGCTCGAAAGCCTTAGAGTGAGACTTGATGCCCTGAGTCCCCTCCCCTAGCTTGCACCCTGTGGACACGTGGACCCCACATTCCTGATCTTTTTTGTCCTATCCTCTCCTTTGGGATCCCTTTTACACATGTGAGTACAGATGTGCACACACAGACACAGGCATGGTAGTCATGGTATAATTCAAGTTCCTGGGCCACAAAAGACACGACCCAGGGGTCTCAGTGGTTCCTAGCAAGGCCCCAAAGTTTTCATAAGAGTAAACCCTGGCTTTACATCACCAGGTTGAGAGGAAGTGGGGTGAGGGGGCTCAGGGCAGTTTGAGGCTTGGAGACAAATGAGACTCTCTGACTTTGTGATTCAGGGAGTACAAGGGGAACCTCTCAGGGGCCACTTCACTCCAGACTGCCCTGTGTCTTTGACGTTGGTGTTACCTCCATGTCCTCCAGCATGAGACCCTTGTGGAATATTGAATAGTGGATGTGCCAGTGTCTGCTGATTAGCTCATTGCCCTCCGCTCGAGCCATTCAGCAGCAGCCAGCAGCAGGACAGGCTTCTGTGGCTCTGTTCTTCTCCAGTGGAAGGGAGGGAGGGAGGGAGGGAGGAAGGAAGGAAGGAAGGAGAGAGGGAGGGAGGGACGGACAGACGGATGGAGGGAGGGAGGGAGGAAAGAAGGAAGGAAGGAAGGAAGGAAGGGAAGGGAAGGAAGGAAAGGGAGGCAGGGAGGGAGGGAGGGAGGAAGGAAGGAAGGAAGGAAGGAAGGAAGGAAGGAAGGAAGGGCCATACTTTGCCCTTCAATCTTTGACCCCTGGAGAGTTCATAGTGAGAAAGAGTTGTCCCTTGTTCCCTTGTCTGTGGTTATAAAGAGCAGGCTCCTGGCCTGTCAGTCTCCTGGGAGTACTGAGGATGGCAGCCAAGCAAACACCCTGTGGTAGAGCTGTGACAAGAACCTAGGTGACAGAAACCACAGGTATCAGAACTGCAAGATTGTTGGCATTTCCAGTACCAAATCGGGGTCCAGACAGGCAGGAGCAGTCCAGTCACCTAGCACACAGGCCTTGAACACCTTCTATGTCCCAGCCCTGTTCTAGGCAGGGGACCAGAGCTGGGCCTGACCTGTGGAGCTGCAGGGAGGTGGGGCCAGTCAGGTGGTATGTGAAGATTGGTAGCTAGAGTGTACTGGGAAGGGGGCTATGGAAATATAAGAAGTCCTCATTGAGGCCAGTGCCCAGCAGGCCTCAAGATGTAGTCCTGGGAGCAAGGGATTCTTGGGAAGGAATGAACCAGCCGAAGGCAGATGCAGGGCTAACAAACTGTGTGATTGAGTTACTGTTACCAGTCCCCACCCTACCCTGTGTAATGACAACCCCAAAGGACTTAAGGTTTCTCCTATGGGACCAAGTTGTCTGGAAGGTGACAGGAAGTGGCCTCCAGCATCTGTTAGAGAAGTACTCTGGGCAATGCAGAGTACACATGAGCGTTTGTAGATTGGCTTCTGCAGAGTCTCAGGGAGGGAGACAGTGGTATAGCTGGAGCGGGACTAGCCAGACACAAGATGGGAGCAGGCATGGCTTCCAGGAAAGATCTGAAGGCTACAAATGTGTCCAGGAAACCATGAGAGGGATTGACACAGAGCACTGTATCTGTGTCTGTCCAGCTAGTAGAGCCTCAGCTTGTCACTGCTGTGTGACCTTGGGTCCCCTAACAAGCTGTGATGGTATAAAATTCTCTCATCTACAACAAGACTGATCCAGGACCATCGCCTATAGGATGAGGCTCCTGGGTCCTCATGCAGGATGCCTGGGCATGCAGTCTCCTGAGGACATCTAGGTGGAACACCCAGATGTGCAAGCCAGTATGCAGTGAGCCTGCAGCCACCTGCAGACTCAAGCCTGTCCCACTGGCTTCCCCAGCCGGAAGCCCAGGCTGCTCGGGGACATTGAGTTCTGCTGTTCAGAGCTGAGAGGAAGTACCCTGCACAGAACAGGCCCTGGCAGTCAGTCACGGTACTGGACCCCAGTGAAGGGATGGTGACCTGCCATGAGTTGCCAGTCAGTTGTCAGAAGAGTGTCCTGGGATACTGTGACAAGCTTGCACCTCCCACTGTGCCGGGAACTCTTTTCTCCCTGTCACATGTCCCGAGTGTCTAGTAGCTACCCTGACCTCTTATGAGCCATCCTGAAAAGACCAGAGCCAAGGCCTTGTGCTCAGAACTCCAAGGGAAATCAGCAGCATGCCTCACAGTGGCTCTGGGGAGCTGGCTCAGGGGTGTGTAGTTAGGCAAAGCGTAGGCCTAGCCCAGGAGTTGGGGGTGGCCAGGGCCTGAAGGGCCGTATATAACCTAGGGTCACGCGCACACAGCTGTGAGCTTGCTCAGGGTCTTCTGTCTTCCATACCTGCATCTTCCTTTGCATGCCTACCTCTCTCTCATGGTCCCACGGTCTTGAAGGGTCATCTGACCTTATCAGACATACAGGTCCCTAGAAGACCTACTTGGGGCCATTTGACCTCAAGCTCCCTAGACCCCAGCTCTCCTGTGTTCAAGGCCCAGAGGTCCCTGAGTATGGGATTGAACCTTTGGATGTGTGAAGAGGTTTTAAATACAAAAGTCAACTGCTCTACTGCACACAGAACACTGGAAATTTTAAAATCAGACAATGGCAGCTCCCTCCCTAAGACAGATTAGCAGCTCCAAGGACTAGATCACCGTGGATACACCTGTCTGGCTCTCCCTGCTAGGCACACCTAAAAGGAGAAGGCTATAGCAAAGCAACCAGCCACAGGTGGGAAGGGGGAGGGGCTGGCCACCCCTGTAGGGACAGGGTATGGAGTCAGCAGGAGCCAGCAGAGAGGAGGCCCAGGAAGATGATCTTTATGTACTGCTAGCTTTGTCTGCCTCCCAGCTGGTGGGGCAAACACACAGGCAGCTGTGGCAGAGACTGGAGGGCCAGGGAACACCTTCGACCCTAAGCAAGTCAAGAAGAATGGAGTATCTTCTTAATCAGCACTCTGAAAACCAATCACCATAGGGACCAGTCTGTATGCCAGACTCCGAACGCTGGGCCCAATGGAACTGTGGCTCGCTAAAATGGAAGACCACGTAAGACCCCACTTTTTATTACAACATTTGGATACCCAGGATGCAATCAACAATGACTTGCAGCACCCAGAACAGGACGGTAGCATCTGAACAAGGATGAGAGTCAGCGGACTGGAACGGACGAAACCGGTGTTGACGTCATCTGAGGAGTCTAAGATACCTGACAGCAAGATGCTTCAGTGAGCAGTTGTGTCAAAACCGGAACAGAGAAAAAGACTCACCAAAAATCCACAAAGTACTTTAAAAAGGAATCAGCTGAAAACTGACATTGAACTGAAAAGTGAAACAATGTAAAACCCTGTTGGAAAGGTTCAGGGCAGAATGGCTGACTCTGACAGAAAGACCGACTCCGATAGCACGCCCACCCGAATCTTCATTCCAGTCTGGACAATGGCAAGGAGAATAACAAGCACCAGGGACCTGGAAAACGGTCTTTGTGACGTTGAATTCCCAGAAGGGGAGTAAGGATGAGTCGAAACCCTCAAAGGAACAATGGCTGAAATTCTCCCAGACTCAGCAGAAGTCATAAGCCTGCAAGATCAAGAAACTGAGTGAACCCCGATCAACAACAACAACAGCAAAAATAACAAAAAGGAAAGGAAAAAAAGTCCATATCAAGATATGTTACTAAACTTCTGAACGCTAAGGTTTAAAAAACAAAACAAAACAAAAAAACCAACTTCTTGAAAGTATGCAGTGAGAAGAGCAATGCCATCTACAGGAAGCAATAGTTGGTGGCTTCCAGCTACTTGTGGAAACTACAGGAACAGGAAGCAAGTAGAATGTCATCTGTATAGAAAGATGTACAGATCTGGGAGGGAGGGACAGGGACCTTCTCAGAGGAGGGAAAGCTGAGAGAAGTTGTCTCCTTAAAGAATGGTTAAGGGATCTTTTCCAGAGAGAATTTGGTAATTTCAGGCGCTCAAAACCTCAGAAAGGGAAGAGCCTAGGGATGGGAGATGGGTGGAGTGCCACAGCCACCCATCCTTCTCTTCTCAAGATGCTTTCTTTCTTTTTTTAAAAAAAAATCATTTTATGTGTATGGGTGTTTTGCCTGCATGTGTGTCCGTACACCATGTGCATGCTGGACCCACAGAGACCAGAAGAGAGTGTTACATACAGTTGTGAGCCATCATGGGGTGCTGGAAATCAAACCTGAGTTCTCCTAACTGCTTCAGTCCCATCCTCTTGGCGTTTTTTATGGCCAGGGCTGAGAATGATTCAGTAGATAAATACACTGCTTCTCTTGTAGAGGACCAAAGCTCAGGTGCCAGCACCAACTCTGGGCAGCCCATGACTGCCTCGAACTCCAGTTCCAGGAGATCTGACTTCTTGTTCTTGCCTATGGGCACCAGCACAGACCACGCCCTTACCCACTCCCATTCCCACACACATACCCATAATTAAACATACAATGACTATTTTTTTTTGGTTTTTTTTTGTTTGTTTTGTTTTGTTTTGTAATGAACCAGCCCTGTCTGGGATGGCTATAAGGATTGGGAGACATGGTGTGACCTATGGAAATAAGATTGCCACTGTGTGTGAGAGGTTGACCATTGAGCCCGGGGAGGCTGTGTGCAGTCCCCTGACTAGCAGTATCCAGAAATACAGTTGAGACATTCGCTGTTCGTGTTCGTCCAAAAGGCCTGGAAGGCTTGCAGAATCATAGATTCTGAAGCAATAGGGTCTGGGTGGGGCTGAGAACCCAGCCGACAGGCAAGTTCTTTATTGCCGCTGGCCTCCTCTTTGAGAAGCACTGCAGCTAGCACCTTCAGCTAGCAGAGGCTTCTGGGTCTCCACAATGGTTCCCTTGGGATGCCAGAAGAGACTTTGTGTGTAAACTGGGAAGCAGGTGTCTTGGGGAGGGACCCCTTGGCTTTGAGTGAGGAAGTCTCAAGTCCTTTCTCTGTAAAATGCAAAGAGCCAGCTGTGCATTGACCTAGGCCACAGAGAGGCAGGAAAAGCAAGGAGCGGCCCAGCAGCCTGGCCCAGTCTCCTGTCCTCCAGCTCTCTCCTGCTCTGTGCCTCGACTAGGACTTCATGATCCAACCGGGTTCCTCTGCTGAAAGAAATCCGAGAATAGTGCCCTTGAAGTTAGACCCCTCCCAACCACATCTGGAACCATCTCATGGTAACCTGGTGGCAAATGAGTGTCTCCATGCCTGGTCCCCAGCTGAGGTCCTGCAGGAACCTGCCATGGAGTGCCTAGCCAGCATGCTCAGTAGCAGGGCCAAGCAGGCTGGGCAGGCAGCTCTGTACCTGCCCCATGTCAGTCTTGGTGTGAATGGTGAGTGATGTGGCCCATGTACCCTCCCAGCCTGTCCCCGGCTGCCCAGCAGCTCCCGTGGCATTTGGCCCCACGTGAGAGCAGCAAGGATCCCAGTGTCTCTGCCCGGCCCATTCTATTTCAAAAGATGCTGGTAATCCCTATTTGAATTTGAGATTTCCCCCAACCTCTAAGATCCCTAATCCCATGTGGCTGGTGGTGGCACGTGGTGGCCATCACAGGATGGCACAGTCCTACATAGCCTACCTAGGAGGTCACAAGTCTGGGAGAGAAGCTAGCTAGGCGATGTGATACTGAGACTTATCCTGAATGTGGGTACCAGCTGGGCTGGGCCCCCAAATAGAAATGGTGTGGATAACTGGCTCAGATGTCACTCTGTTTCCTGGGGATAAAAGGTCACAAGCAAGGCAGGCAGATTATCTTTAGGGGTCTCTGTTTGTTGTCACCTGCCTAGTCCTGTCCCTCTGCTGGAAGTGTCATGGACCATGCCTTCCCCTGGCCGGGCTGAGTGCGTGACGAGGCTGTGCTATGTCTGTTACAGGCTTCCCTTATTCCAAACCTGGCACTCTCCCAGGACCCGGGAAGAATGGCCTGGACCTCCGGGTAGGTACTTGGACCCTCCTTACCTGTGGGGCACTAACCATTACTTGCTGCCTACCTGCACTGATTTTTATAGCTTTGTGACCTCATGGCAAGGAGAGGCAGGGATCCTGCTTGCCTGCCTGCCTCTGCCTGATGTTCTGCTAAAGATGCTTCCACTGTAGCTGTTTCCATGGCAAAAGTGACCAGGTTATGCCCAGCTATGCTCTGTTGTTCCCCAGAAGTCAAAGAATCCCCAGTGTGTAAGGCAGGGGAGCTGTAGGTCTCCCAGAGTGACTAGGGCTGCTTTGAGATGCTCTTCAGTTCCCACACCCTTCCCTGTGGCTAGAAACAGCCAAGTCTGACATCTTCCTGTGTCTATGGAGCCATGTCCATCCTGTGTACTAGCATGTGGTCTGTGGTCAGTCACTGGGAATGTGCTTTTATCCTCTTCTCAGTCTCAAGATACATGAAGGCAAGTGCAGGTGTCTCTAGCCTGACTGCCTGGTCCAGTGCGCTTTATGAGGTACCTATAGCCACGTTGACTCTCAGCAAAGATCTCTAGGCTGGGGTGTGCTAATGATCTAGAATCCCCAAGCTTCATATAGCACACAACCCCAGCAGAATCTCTATCACATAGGAAAATTTCCCAGTGTCAGGAAGTTGTATATAAATCAAGATAATCTACTTTTCAACAGAATGAAATGAGGTGTGTGTGTGTGTGTGTGTGTGTGTGTGTGTGTGTGTGTGTGTGTGTGTGTGTTGGAGTGGTCTTATCTGATGTGAACTCAGGGCCAACTGTCTGTATTGTCCTTCTCTCTATGGGACACTCCTATGACCAGGGAGGCATCTCCAGGGGCCACAAGCATTCTTTGGGGCTAGCCATTGTTTTCTCTATCTTCTCAGGCTCTGGTTTACTGTGCTTCTGTTCAGGACCCAGATTCAGGGTGTTCCCCATACAGGCGCCTCTGCATGGATGGACTCTGGAGGATCATGGGCCTCCCTCCCAATGAACCTTGCATGTTGCATGCTTTTGAGTTTTCTCCAGTGGAATCTGTCCCCCACAGGGAAAGTAAAGGGGCTGGAAACAGGACTCCTCTAATATCAGATGTAAGACCCTCCGCCTAGAGTCAGGGATATAGGGATATGGGAACTCTGTATGTCTTTCTAGAAGGTTCTCTTTTTACCTGGGACAGTTGCTCTCGAAGCAAGGGGCCCAGAGGTGCCAGTGTCCAGCTTGACCTAGCTAATATGTCTGTCCCTCCCATTCAAGTCAGGTCCTAGGTGTTTGATTTGTGATTGAGAGGAAAATAAGGACTCTGGGCTGTCTGTATGCCCAGCCTGTGTCCAGTCAGCACTCTAGGAGAACATATAGACAGCGACCACCTGGGAGAGTCTCAGCTTTCCTGTCACATTGGGAAATTTCCATGTCTGCAGAGGTCATGGTTTCTACCAGGTCCTCTTGAGATTAGGTGCTCTGGATCCTCGTGGGTCCATTTTCCTCCTGGAACTATTGTGAACATCATCTTAACTCTGCAGGACCGAGAGGCAGATCTTATGTGAACTAGGGAGGAGAGAGTGAGCAGACCTAAGTGCCCTGGGCTTGAACTCCCAAAGGCGGAGTCCATCCTCACAAGAGATCTGACTTTCCGCTTGGCTCTGGGATTCCTTGTTTCCTGCGCATGCTCCTTCCCATCCAATACCTGCACACCCATCCATGCATCCTCAGCAGAGGGCTGGCTATTCAGTCACCCAAACAGTCTGTTACAGCCATGCCCTTCTCTCTGGAGTTCCTGCAGTGCTTGCCCACAAACCTTTGCCAGCGACCTGCAGTGCCCCAGACTCAAATCATTCATTGGGTGCTTTGCTAGCAGAAAGGATTTGGGCGGGGGGGGGGGAGTCTGATTCAAAGCACAGACTCAGTGAGAGCAAGATCCAAAAGAGAGGGAGGCCTCAGGAGAAGGTTCCATCAAAAACACACAAATTGCCCTGCATGAGGAAAGCTACCAAGGCATCAGTCGATTTCCTGATAGCGAAGGCTGGTTAGTCATGACCATGAGTCTTTTGGGGGTCTGAAGGGACAGAAGTTCTCCTGAGTCCTGCTCCAGGAGGCGTTTGTCATAAAGACCTAGTGACCCCCAGTGTTGTGCATGTCAAAGGTCGTGAGAATGTCCTGATACCCAAACCTGCCTCAGGAGGAAGGTGGTCATGGTCCAGCAGACTAGCAGCCACCCGCTGCAGGTCTCCTTTAAATAAGTCAGTGATGATTGACGTGTGCGGCCTGGCCCAGTAAGAGAATAGTGACAGGCCACCTGAAGGTCCTTGAGGTAGCTCCTTGGAAGAAGTCCCACTTGGAAAAATGCTGATGTTACCTGTAAACAGACTAAATTCCAGCATAAGAAACAGGCTGTCAGATTGGATTTAAAAATTAGCAAGATGCACACTGAAAATGTATTCTTAGCAAATAAAAATAATAAAAAAAAAAGATTTGGGAGTCATGATGCTGTGACAGTGAAATTAAGTTTCAAATAGATAATATATGAAGAGAAAAGAACGGAGAGTGCCAGTGTCCCCATGAAACAGTGACAGAACTCAGAAACTTAAAGGCACCAAACAGTCCAGCAGTCACAGACAACTTATATAGGTGCCTTGTGCAGTCTTGAAATCAGACATAGATCTAGTAAACAAGAGTCACCAAGACTACAGAGTAACTCACCCACAAGCTTGAACCAGTAGATAAATGCAAAACCTTATTCCTTTTGAATCTAGTTTCCATGTGTTCATAAAACTCCAAAAATGTTTATGTCTGCTAAGCATGGCGATGCACACCTTTAACCCCAGCACTTGGGAGGCCGAGGCAGGCAGATGTCAGTGGGTTCAAGACCAGCCTGGTCTGGATAGAAAATTCAGCCTAGGCTACATGGTGAGACCCTGTCTCAAAAAAATGTAAATTTATATTTTTAAAGTGTTTAAAGAGACAAAGGGACCAGGAGTTTAAGACCAACCTTAGCTACAAAGTGAGTTCAAAGCTAACCTAGTCTCTATAAGACCTGTTTCTGAAAGGGGCATGGGACAGGGGTTAGGGGATGGGGGTGGTCTATCTGTGACTATAGATCTTCAGCTGAGATCCTGGAGAAGGTATGTGTTTAAATTAGAGAGTCCTGAATTCACAGCCATCTTGAAGCAAGCTATGTAACTTTCATAGTCTTTATTTCCTAGAACTAATGAGGGAGGGAAACGTGGTTCTTTTATCTGAGTGATTAAAAGAACACATATGACGATAAGATCTTTCCCTAAGCTCTAGATAATGGTTTCTACATGAGTCATGACTTCAAAAGCAAACCCCCAGCTCCTCTTCCACACCAGCATCTGCTGAGTCAGGCCTCTCATTCCTATGCGACTTCAGCAGGAAAATCACAGCAGCCAGTGTGGGTGGCTATGATCTCATTCCTACTAGCAACCATAGTGTAATCTTGGAAAAGCAAAGCCCATGGGTTCAAACTCCTACAGTCCTGTGCATTGTCTGTGTGAACCTAGCAAGATGCTTGACCCCTGTAAACCTTGGCTGTAAAGCCCGAGGGTGCTTTCCGCCTCGTGGGGTGCAGCAAGATTAGAGAATGTGTCAGTAGAGCTGATACGTGCCCAGATGGGCACGGTAAATAACATATCACTTTTTAAAACCCTGGTACTCGTTGAGAACTTCGGAGGAGTTAGGCAGGGCAGGGTCAGGCAGTACAGCCTTGGGCTGGTTCTTGTCGCTCAGTCCTGCTGCTCGACCGCACAGATGGTTAACCTAAGACTGAGTGGTCTGTAGAGACACACGGGGCATAGACTCCACGCTCTGCTCTAGACCGGTTCCTCCATTTGGAGGCTGCCCCATTCTGCAACCTTCCTCCCTTTCCTCAGACTTAGATGGCTGGACGAAGCTCCTTTTGCTTGTTGGCACAGGTGACTGATTGCTTGTGATATGAGATTCCAAGCACTAGGTGGCAGCATTCCTCCTTAGCATCACTCTGTCCTGGCTGCAAAGGTGGGACCAAGGCAGAATGGCCTCAACTTGCACCAGAGGCTCCCTGACAGACATGTGCGCCTGGGATGCTGGTCTGAGGCTGAGAAAATGTTCCCCAAAGCTGTTTTTGAAAACTTCTAAGGGGAAATAGTGAAGGTGAGAGGTCATAGAGAGTTACTGACTGATGAGAAGACCCCTGGCTAAGGATGCAGGGCTTAGGGCCCAGTAGGGCAAACTAGGGTGGAACCCTAAGATTAAATCATTGAAGTCATGTTCAAAACCCAGGTCTCCTGGACTTGGCGGTGCACACTTTTAATCCTGGCACTGGAGAGGCAGAGACAGGCAGATTTCTATGAGTTTGAGGTCAAGCCTGGTCTACATAACAAGTTCCAGACCAGCCAAGACATCTCAAGAAACAAACAAAACAAGAAATGGAAGGAAGGAAGGAAGGCAGGCAGGCAGGCAGGCAAACCCATGCCCAAAAATCCATGGTAAGCCATATATCAGAAATTTTAAACAAAGGCCTGTTCCAACCCCTTGCGTATATACTCACCCTCTCAACAGCCAGTCACAGCCTGCTGAGTCCAGCTCTGAGGCAGGAAGGAGGTAACAGTGTATCTCTGGGCCTCCATTTCCTTGTTTCAGATGAAGGGTTTTAGTGCGTGGGGTGTCTCTGCTTCCACATTCCCTGGGGTGTGTAGCCTGCTCACAGCTTGTGCCCCACTTTCGCCCGCTTTAAGGTCCATCGGAAGCAGTTTCCTTGTAACTGTATCTGCAGGCGGAGCACAGGGTGCCCCTACCTGCAGTGCTCCGCTGAAATGCAATCCCTGGGACCTGTTTCAGAAACTCTGCCCAACAGCTCTGACCCTGTTTCAGCCCCTGGACTGTGCTGAGCCCTGGGGTGCTGTCAGATATCCTTCAGGGAGCTCAGCTCACCCCACAATTCGGGTGTAGACAACAGGTGTGGCAGTGGCAGGAGTCCGAAGGGACAGGGATGGTATAGCCCTGTGGGGGTTCATTGTGCTTTGCAGTGGCAGGGACCCCATAGACAGGGGGTAGCTTGTACAGATGGGTTCTTCCACGTGGGTAGAAGAGAAAGAAAAAAAACCTTTAATGACCAAGATGGTTCTGAGATGACAGTTTGTCAATGACAGCCATGGGCAGTGGAGAGCAGAGCCTGAGTCAGGCGACAGTCAGCTGCCCACATCCTGTCTAGAATGTTACTTTTCGAGTATGAATATCTGAGCAAGGTCACTCTGTCCAGCGTACTAGGGGCTTCTGGACATCAGGATACTTTAGAGAACCTGGAGTTGTGGGGGTGACCATGGTTTCCAGAGGGAGGCAGGGGCCCCTTTTGTCTTAAAGCACAGACATTGGAGCTCTGGACCTCGAATCTGGGGACTCTGGAGATAAGAGAGAACAGTGCATAGCCCCCAGGAGGCAGTGGCCAGTGAGTGCCCCTTTGCCATCTTATAGGCACAGTGAGACAGGGGTGACTCTCAGGTCTACCTAGAGTGTGGCAGCAGCAAATTGA
This sequence comes from Tokudaia tokunoshimensis, assembly GCA_036184795.1. Classification (NCBI taxonomy): domain Eukaryota; kingdom Metazoa; phylum Chordata; class Mammalia; order Rodentia; family Muridae; genus Tokudaia; species Tokudaia tokunoshimensis. Next base: position 70,433,857 of record BTHU01000014.1, on the reverse strand, counting down.
ATCTACTTTTCACAAGGAGGAGCGGAGACACCACAGGCTATCCCTATCACAACCTTAGTACTGGAAAGGGCGCTGAACTGCGCTGTAGGCCATACCAGCTTCAGAGCAGGACCCAGGCACCAGAGCTCATATTTGATCAGACAGGTAGGGCAGAGTTGATCAGACAGGTAGGGTCCAAAAGCTTCTGAGGCAGGCGTGAAAGCCAGCAGCCCACAGGGCAGGAATCCTGGCTATTCACTTTCCAACGTTCAACGTTAGGGGACAACGTCTGTTTGTTACCTAAACCTGTCAAAAACTCTCCTCTCCCAGCTGTATGAGGACCCAGAATGCGTTGGGGGCTGTCTTCCAGCCCCCTACTGCCCACCCCATGCAACCTGCCTCTTGCCGGTCTCTCTCTCTTTCTCTCTTCCAGAATGCCAACCTGGCCCCTTGTGGAGCAGACTTGGATGCCAGCTGGGGCACGCGAGGTACACACAATGGGGACCCCTGTGGGTCTCTGGCTAGGCAAAGGTTTACCAGTCTCATTCTGAGACCACCCTTCCGGGACCTGCTGGCAGAATGCTCTGCACCCTGGATGAAGGGTCCCCTGGAGGGGTCCCTGGTACCCCTCAGCTCTCTCATTCTATGCTGCAGGGGCCTGTCATGGCTTTTTAGTGCTGTGTATCTCTTGGAGTACAGCAACTATAAGCAAACAGCTTCCAGGGTCTCAGCTGAACAGTGCAAGTTAAACCCCATTTTTCCCTTATCCACTATGTGTCTGCTGACATGTGTGTGAGTGGCCAGCTGGTCATGTGACAGGCACTCCGAGCTCTGAATGGGGTCATGCACTTGACCGTGCTCACTGTTACCCTCTGGAATGCTGGGGGGCGGGGATCTTGCTTTTGCATACACAGATGCAGCATCCAGTCTGCTCTTAAAGTGGTTGTCCCAGTCTCCAGGCTCAGAGCTGGAACTCCAGAGTCCCAAGGCGGAAGACCAAGGGCCTGCCTCATACAGGCATCTTCCTTCCAGAATGATTTTGAGGACCAGATTCTAGTGACCCTCCCTGTGTGTATGGAGCTCCTGCCATCCAAACCGTGTTGGCTTCTATCTGATACCTTAAGTCTAGAGCAAACCCTTGTCAGAAGGAGCAGTACAGAGCTCGGTAGTTTAAAACAGGAAGCGGAGCATGGTGAAGAGGGCCTAGGATGTGGCTTGGGTGGCAGAGTGCTCGCCTCACATACCCTGGATGTGGTCCCCAAGCACCACATAAGCTACATGTGATGGTGCCTGCTGTAATCCCAGCACTTGGGGTGGGAAGACAGGAGAATCAAGAGTTCAAGATCACCCTCAGCTATATAGTAAGTTCAAGGCTAGCCTAAGCTCAGTGAGACCTTGTTAAAAAAAAAAGAAAAAAGACAATTGAGATAGGGGACTGTGGTAGAGGGATGGAGGGATACATCTCGCTAAAGGCATCAGACTCCACAACACCCCTCAGAAAGTTTCCCTGGAGAACCCATTGCTTGTCTGGGTAAACTGAGACTGATGTCTTTCTCAGAGTAGCCTTGAACACCACCAGGAAAGGCATCTCCCAGCCGAGAAGCACAGTGCCGTTACACAGCTTCCAGTGTGGCCTGCAGCCTCCTGACCATGCCTCCTGCTCTCAGTTTTCTGTGGGAGACCCTTGAAATCTCTTAAAATCCAAGACCTGAGTCCTATGAAGGCTGCTTAGTGGACCAGAGACCAAGCATGGCCCAGCTGACTGGGGGTGGGAGTTACCTAGAAAGAGGATTGCTCTCATCCAGGGCATGGATTCTTTTGTTCCTAAGCCAATCCTGTGGTCTCTGCTCTTCTCTTACAGAGTATAAGGTAAGGGACCATCTTCACTGACCGACATCTCCTACCTCGCTGCAACTGCTCAGGTTAAAAGATCCTTTTTGTTGCATTTTCTCTATGAAATGAGCATGTCCACAGCCCACACAAGTATGTATCTGGGTTTGCCTTTTGATCAGCTCAGTGGTACTTGCTTCTCAAGATAACTCTTATGGTGTCTTTCCTACAGATATATCCCTATGATTCCCTCATCGTAACAAACCGAATTCGTGTGAAACTGCCCAAAGATGTGGACAGGACACGGCTGGAGGTAAGGCAAGGTAGGGAGGTATCTGCTGAGACTCCACAGATCTCAGCCCCACGATCAGGTTCCCCACACACACCAGGAGAGGGTGCTGCTGTGCTGTCAGCACAGGGCTCAGAACCCAGGACCCAGGAATCCTCAAAGGCAAAGGGACATGGCCACAGACCCAGCTATGTTGGCCTCGCAGAGGGGTGGGAAGTCTGGATAGCATGGTACACCAAGGAGCCCACGGTGGTCCCACACCACGTGTTGCTGTGGAAAGAGGGGCCAGCTTGAAGGAGAAACTTCCTGGCTTCTCTGCTGATCTCAAACAGGGAGTTCATCCGAAGAAGACAAGTGTGGGTCTGAAAAGTCCACGTAGCTGCAGCAGGGAAGTGTCTGTTAGTTCGTTCACTCTGGCCAGGGGAATACTGTGTTGAGTTCTCACTCCATGTCAAGGCTAGAGTGCCCTGTTCCATGGCCCTCAGTTCCTTCAGAACCACCCAGCAGTCAGTAACATCAGTGGGGGGATTCCCCTCTTGAACCTCGCATAGAGGCGCTGCCTTTCCATGCCTCTTGCTGTCGTGAGGGCATTTTCAGGCTCTTTTAGGCAGAGGCTACCTTCCACCTATGCCCCAGGCAAGTACTGAACTCTGTATTACCTTCTCATGGGGGGCAGTGGCTTCATGTGTGGCCAGAAACAAGAGAAATAGACATAGCCAAGGGGCCCCAGTAGGACCGGGGCATTGGAGGGTTGGCAAAGCAGAGACCAAGTACATTCACAGAGGTGGCCCCTGAGCTGGGACAGATGGGCCTGTGCTTGGGTACAGAGTGTGGAGGTCCTGTTTGTGTTACAGAGAGCAGGCTCAGGCTTACACTGGAAATCAATGAATTTACATGACTGAAGGGCCCAAGTCAAGAATGACTGGATCAAGAACTAAGCAGGATTTCACAGACTTGGTGCCTGAGTTTCCTCTATTCCGGCTCTAAGGAGACACCTTTTCCCCTCCAGAGCTCAAGGTCTCTGGGGGAGAAAGCCATCTCTCTTATCTGTCTTTGTGCAACCCACGCTGAGCCTCTGGGTAGTCATTACCCAACCCCTACCTCTAAACCAACCAGTTCTACCCAGGGCAATCAATGTCCTGAGCAGCCGGTTTTACCTGGAGTTAAGTTGGCTGCTGGCGCCGCTGCCTGGGCTGGAAAGACCCAGGTCGTTCCTGGAAGAAACTGAGACCTGCCACCTGAGATGGAAAGAGAGCTGCAGGGCAACAGGCAGGCGGCAAGTGTCCACCCAGGGAGGGGACAGTACAGCATAGCAACGCACAGCAAGGTCACAAACAAGTACTCAGTGCAGCCAGTCTACATGGTGCATACCTGTGGCACCAGCCAAGGATCCACAGAGCCAAGGCTATGGTTAGCAGGATGCTTGGAGCTCCCTGCAAACGAGGAAAGGCCAGTGGAGCATTCTTGTGTATTTCGATGTGTGTATCATTTGTGGGAAGGGCCAGCGGCTGGACTGGCTCAGAAGCTGTGTGAGATCGACAGGGTAGGGGGAGGTCGGAGGCCACTCAGGGATAGGACTCTACCTGTGGTCTTAAGAGACTGGGCCCCAGGAGTCCTTTGCCGGAGTGTCAAATGTGACATTGGCCTTCTCTGCAGGTGGCAGCAGCATCAATGACCCCCCAGTGGGATGTCTTAGCTTCTGGCTGAACCTGGGCTTATAAATGGTGGGGCTGTGGTCAAGCTTCTGCTGTACAAAGGGGGTGCTGCTGACCATTGGCAGCTCATTGGTCAGGACTGCCTGCAGAGCTCCAATTTGCTGTGACTTGAATCTTTAAAAAGCGTGGTGCCCGTGTGGGTTACTGAGGACGCTTGGACTAAGTGCTTCACCCCGAGATGCTTCTCAGAGCTCAGATGACAGAAGCTGCAGCTCCTGCAGCTCCCTTGCTTCCCGTTGGAGCTGGGCTGTGTCTCAAGTGACTTCTGCTTTGCTTGTGAATGTGTCTGACACATTAGACACATAGAGTCTGGGGAGGGGGTTCCACATCCGGGTGACCACACCCAAAAGCGTGACTGTCACTATTCTTCTCCTTCAAGCTTAGCAGCCCCAGGAGGTAGAGCAGTTACCACAGTGGGACACACGTCCTTTCTTCCTTATCAGCTTGGGGACAGGGATGTGGTCCTGGAGGAGTGGGGTGAGACTTTCTTGGAGGAGCAGATTCCCCCCTTTCCCAAGCCTGTGTTCATGGGAGAGAGCTTTAGTTTTAAAGTGAAACCTATTTACAGATTGTAAACATCCAGAGAGTCACAAAGAGGAATGGGGAGGGGGAGAGCTTTCTGGAAGTCCCCTGTGCCATGTCTTCAGGGTGTACAAGCTTCTACAAATCTCTCCGAGAGCAACCAAGTTGTCTTTTGGATAAGAAGGGCTCACTGTATACTCAATGCAATACCCACTTTTCACCTGAGCTATAACACAGACCCTTTCTGTGCCAAGTAGCCCCAGGCAGCCTAGCTTCCTGCAGGTCCTATGGACAGAGTGCCACTCACGGGCTCATCGGCTGAGCTCATTACATGGCATCACTTGCCACAAGGCAAGCTGGGAAGTGAAGTTAGTCATGGGCAGGAAGAGACTGTGGGTGTGGTGGGCAGCTGATGGCGTCCTCTGTAGCTGGCAGGGCTTGGCCCCTGACTGCTGACTATCATCATCAATACTCAGTGTCAGAGTTCTCAGCCAAGTGCCCCAGTCAGTCATTTATAGACACGGGTACTGATTGGGACCCCAAGGAGGTCTTTGAGCAAAAAACAGACACGAGCTCTGCCCTTGTAGAATCGATCTGATATGAGAGAGGGGCGTTCATCAACTGATTATTCAAATGAGTATGTATAACCATGTGTCAGCATTAGTGTTCTAAAGACCAGGAACCTGGGCTTCTTGTTTCAAATGAGTGGATGGTAATGGCATAGGAAGCATGCTTTCGTGTGCCTGAGTCTATGAGGGTTTGTTAGAAAACCACATGTGCAAAGGCCAGGGAGCAGGCAACTTGGGCTGTTGGAGGAAGGAGACCCAGAAGGAACCTATGAGACTGGACCTGAGCAGGTAGAGGGAGGGATAGCTCAGGCCTCACAGGGCCCTGGGTTGTGCTAAGTAGCTTGGCATTTAGCCTGGTGACAGTGATACCTAAGGTAGTTTGCAGTTTACAACATGCCCTAGTACCAGTTAAAGGTGCCACACAGGACCCGGTTTGACACCGTGTGTAAGGAAGGTCAGTGACATGTGTTCTGGTGTGAAGATCCTCTTTGACTGTGTAGGGGGTTGGATGCATCACACATTTCCATACATGAAGCAAAGGCCAGGTCTCTACCCTCTGATGTGGGGTTCTTTGTCCTGGAAGATATAAATTTCTGTTCTTGGCCATAATACACCAAGTGCCTCCTTCCCAGAGAAACCCAGGCCCCTTTGTCTTCTGAGTGCTTGAAGTCTGAGGGCCTGCTGGGTCCAGAGTTCCCAGTTCGAAGAATGGGATCTCTGTTGCCCCTGATGAAATGACATGTCCTAACCTAAGCCAGTCCCTGTACACCCTGCTCTGTGCCCATGGAAATTAGCATTGTCTTGTTTCCAAGATTGTCTTCTGCCATCCCTGATGGTGTCATGGGAGGGGCTGAGCACTGGCGTAGTGAGAGCTGATGTGAATCCAGTTTCTGCAATGTCTACCTGTGTGGCCATGAACAAGCAACCAGTCTAGGCCTGGTCTCTTACCTGTCAGGTGACAAGGGCACTGTCTCCTGGACAGTTGCATGGATTTAAGTCGTGGTCCAGAAATGCTTAATTGAGTACCTACCATGTTAAGCAGCAGGTAGACACCTGTATGCATCCCATCCACCAACCTGAGTGATAGTCCTTCAGATACTGAGCTCGTCATGGAGAGGGGCCACGGATGTGGTCCAAAATGATGATTACTAGAAACAGGGAGAGTAGGTGTTACTGTTTACAAGGATGCAGGGCAGTCACGTCAGCAGTGGGAGAAAAGTGCTTGCATAGTGCCCTGTGTGGCAATACAGACCTGGACAGCCTGAGCACGGCTAGGAGGCACACAGTGCTGCAGTCCCTCCTGTGTGCCCAGCTCCATTTTGAGCATGTGGTGCATTTAACACTTCTTTCACAACTCCATGAGGCATCCAGATGGCTTCCAGGGCCCATGTTTCCCACGAGGCAGATATGGGATTCAGTACTCAGAACCGTTCTGCTAACCTGCCTTCTAGATCAACTACAATATGGAGATGAATTGCCCAAGGAATATGTCTTTTAAATTGCTTTTCTCATATATTTTCTCACAACTATGAAGACTGGCACACAGACCTTAGAAGCATGCATTCAGGTATCTAACCCTGGAATTGTTACTTCTGAAATGAGGTGATTCAAGTCTTCTTTGGTTCTTACAGCCTCCAATCCCTTGACTGAGGCCCACCCACATTTTTTTAGGGTAATCATTTTCTCATAGACAGCTATTGATGATAACCATGCCCACAAAACACCTTCTGTGGCAGCATATGACCAGTGTTTGACCAAAGTCCCAGCCCCAGGTCTTTTATCAAGAAAGGTGAGGTGCAAGAGAAGCTCCTGTCTGCAGAAGGTTATGTGTGGCTATGTTGGTGTGTCACTCAAAGGTGGTGGCTTCTGGGTTGGGGCTCTGAGCTCTTCCTAGGGGTCTGGGAAGAGCTGCTACAGAGGGCCTGTAGTTTTCCTGGGGTCCCACACTCCCTGATGCTAATTGTATGTATGTGTGTTTGCTGGCATAGTAAGCCCAAGAGGACTACACCTGGGAAGCAAGGATCTCGAAATTCAAGTGTTCTTTCTCTGCTCAAATTTGTCCAGCCAGTATGATGAGGACAGAACACCCCAACCCCTGATGACCATAGGTGACCACGAGAGGTTCAGAGATCCCCCCAACCCATTCACAGGGCATTCCTGATCCAGATGGAGAAGCACTTCTTGAGCGCTGTGGGGCAGGAGGACCAATAGAACTGGGGAGGGGTCTCGTGTCTGCCAGCTGACAGGAAGCTCACTGAGGAGCTGCAGTGGGCAGAGGCTGGTGGCCGAAGGGATGCTAGATGACCTCAGCCACCCACATGGTCCCTGAGGAAGGAAGGGAGAACAGCACAAGCAGAGACCTGCTGCCCTTCTGGAGTGGAGAGTCATTCAGCTTGGCTGGAATTCAGCACAAAGGACCTGTGTGGCCTTGGGACCCTCTTGGGTACCACAACCCAGGCACCCTCATCTCAGGAGGAGATGACATTTGAATCAGGGTCTATAGAATTAGATGTTACTGGTGATGCAGGGGAAGGGTGCTGAAGTCCTTAGGACTTCTACCATGCATCCATGTCCCCCAGGAATGGGACTGGTTCACTCTTCAGAAAAGCACCATGTTGGGCTTGCTTCCTGTAGTTATGGAAGAAGTTTGGAGCTCTTGGCCTTGGCTAGCACCCAAGGAGCCAGAGGGCAGGGAGTAGCTGAGCTCAAATAGCTATGTGAGCCCTTGTGGTCAGTCACATCCCATAGCTCTTCCTGTTTGGGAGGACACCTGGGGATCCAGAGGCATTTCCTACCAGGAGACACTAACAGAGTCTCTGCTAACCAAAGGCTCCTCTGACCCTTGCTCACTCTCTGAAACTCAACAGAGCTTAGACAGCCAAGTCCTGCCCCCTCCACAATGAACAAATCTGTCAGAAGCTGGGGATGTGGTGGGGCTGGGACCACTGGCCTCAGGCCTTTCCCTACCAGCAGTTCTGCTACCCACCACCGCCTCAATCAATTCGCTTTCTCAGTATCAGCCGTTACTTGTGTGTTCCTTCCATGGTCTCATTCATAACCAGCTCTCCTGGGCTGGGTAGAGAGCATCACACAGAATAGCATGCGAGCCAGTCTGGGCTACATAGTAAGTTCAAGACCTGCCTGGATTGCATAGTGAGAGCTCATCTCAAACAATGACCAACAAAACAGGGGACTGTGCCCCCAAACCACCTCCCCAGCGCTTTCATCTCTGGTGGTCCTATTAAGCTGGTTCATCCCACCCCACCAGGTACCCATTCCTGGCTTCCTGGTGTCTAGAGTCGGTCTTATAGGCAGGGGCCAGTATTGGTTGAGTAATGGTGCCAGTGGAACTTTTATCTTATTGTGACCCTGGGCTCACTGAAAGCATCCTACAGTAAGTTGGAAGAGGGAGACCAGCCCTGAAAGAGTTATGGAGAGACAACACAGTATCTTCTAACTCTTGGTGGGTTAGCAGTGGACTGCTTAACATAGCAAGTCATCCTTATCTCCCCATGGAGATGCTCAGTTCTAGCCCAAGATGCTTTCCTGTTTGAAACATAAGACAATTTCCACATAGGCAGGGCTTGCTGGATGCCGTGAGCATCGCTGTGTGATTACATGTGTGACTCCAGGTCCATCTCCCAGATCATCCACTGCTGGGGCTCTAAAGCTCAGAGCCCATAACACATTCAGTGACAAGGTTTGTATTAATGCCTTTCAGGGATCATCACATTCTCTATTCTGAGACAAGATCTCCTGTAGCCCAGGCTGGCTTTGAACTTGCTATATGGCCACGGCTGGCCTTGAACTCCTGATGCTGCTGCCTCAGCCTACCAAATGTTGAGATTGCCTGGGTGTGCCCCCCACACCCAGCTCTCGTCCGCTGTTCTCTTGCAACCATTATACAACCTTTAATTTAGTGTCTATGCTTTAAAGTTGTGGAAACTGTATTCTTTTATTTGCCACAGTAGTCTAGGCCTTCCCATATTGATCACTAATTAAGAAAATGCCTTTAGCCTGGTCTTATGGAGTCATTTTCTTGGTTGAGGTTCCCTCCTCTCAGATGACTTTAGCTTGTGTCGAGTTGACATCAAACATCACCACTTATTAGTTTTCTCAGCTGAGAAGTGGGAATTAACCACAACACACCTTCTTGTCACAGTTTGAGGAAGCCTGAGAGAGTCTACAGAAGGCTCCAGGTAGACAGGAGTCCTGTTGAGGGACGTGGTTATTGAACTCAGCCACAGGGAAGTTTTGTCAGAGGGAGTCAGGAGTGGAGGAGTGCCGTGGCAGCTCCATGCTAGTCCCTGTGTCCCCACCAAGATCTGTCCGTTGGGTTTGTTTCTTTACTACAAAGAGGCCCTGGGCATGTTAACGAGGTGGCTCATCCTCAGTGGCATCCCTGAGTCAGTGGAGAGCCACACATGAGGACATGTTGCTGCAGAGCTGTCAGCAGATTTCTAGGGCAAAAGGCCCAGAGCCTGAATCACAGTAGACCAGGCTTGGCTGCTGGCCTCGTACGACTGTTCAGTGGTGGAATGAGACAAAGGTCAGTTTGCAGCTGCCTCGGGAAGATGGAAAGCTAGGTTTCCAACTGTCTCCCGCACTCACATGAGCTTTAGCTGCAGAGAGAGGAAGCGCTGGGCCATGGTGAGGGGCGCAGACAATTACTCAGTCCTGGCACAGATGTCGCCTGATTGGTCAGTGTCTCACCTCTAACTCTTCGAGGTGGTCAGAAATCCTGAGACAAGAAGGTTCCCAGGAGGCAGTGTTGGGGGTGGGGGAGAGTGTGATTTCCTGGGGAGTCTCTGTGAGTCTCTGTTATTCCTGGAATCCAAGGTGACTGCAGGTTGAGAACAAGGATCGGGGACATTCAGGCTCCTCTTCTGTCTGGAGTGGGACACTGTAAATATTGACGGAGACACCTCGCTTTCATCTTTGCACTGGTTATCCTCAAAGGGACAGAGATAAACTGGGTATCCATATATGGTTAAGCCTACGTACAGAGTTAAGTAGGAATTGGACCCAAAGGGCAGACACAAAATGCAGGTAGAGGTGCCAGGCATTACGACGGGGACCCAGGTGAGGAGCCAGTGTTTCTCAGAGCGAAGACATCTTCTCAGGCCCTGTTTCAAATGACACTGACTGTCCCTCATTTTTCTTTTTCCTTGTCTGAAGAGACACCTGTCACCTGAGGAGTTCCAGGAAGTGTTTGGGATGAGCATCGAGGAGTTTGACCGCCTAGCCCTGTGGAAGAGGAATGACCTCAAGAAGAAAGCCTTGCTGTTCTGACAGCTGCCAATGTCTTCCCAGGAACCTGCTGGGGGGCCGGGCTGAAGGACCCCACCAGCCCCCCTAAAATCCCCCCCTGCACCTTGCTCTGCTTCTCTGTGTCAGTAGGGCAGGCAGGGTGCCTGCAGGAGGCAGGGTGGGGCCGGGCCCCGAGGAGCATCCAGCAGGCATGGTCCCTTGTGTAGCAAGGATGCTCCCGCCTGTAGTTTAGGGCCAGGTGCCAGCTTGACCCACTTCTTCCCGCCACAACTGGGCATCAGGGCAGTGTTGCGGCCAGCTATCCTAGGAGACGGGACAGAGCATTCAGCCAGCCCAGCACCTTCCCGGGGCACCTGGTGTGCCCACAGCTGTGCTAGGCACTGGGGCACAGAGTGTCTGGGATGTGAGTGAAAAGACTGGTCAGTGGCAGACCCTGACACAGCAGGAATGGTAAGTGTGAGACTCCTCGGAGCATGAGGAGGCATCAGGCAGACTCAGGCTGAGGCAGGGGAGCCGGGCCAACGTCTGAGAGGCAGTGGGACTGTGGTTTTTTTGCAGTTATTGTGATGGATCTTTACTGGGGAATGAATGTCGACCTGACAGGGTGCCCCCCGCTAGTGCTCTGTGTATTGTGCCCTTCTTCCAGATCACCCCCTTAGTTGCCTAAATGATATCTTTCAAGTTACACAGACGTTTTTATTTTATTAAAAAGTATCGCTTCCTTACACATAAGAAGACATATATGCAGAGTTTAGTTTTACGGTCCCTGAGAAGGGGAGCGCCTCTGCCTTACACCCCCACCGCGCAGGCCTCTGTGCTTCCAGTCCTCGGCATTCCTCTCAGACAGGAGCCGGTCTGTTTCCCCTCGTCCCTGCTCCTTTGTATGTGTCACACAAACAGCCTCAAAAACACTCGCTCAGCAGTGCCGTTTGTAAATACATGTGAAATGTAGCCATCTCCTTTTTCCTCTGTTATTTTCCCAAGTCGCAAAGAGAAGAGCGCCCCCTGATGGCCAAAGCCCTAGAATAAAGGTTTCCCCACTGTGGCCTAGTCTCACATAAACCTGACCAGTCTTCCCGGGAAAGACACTCACTGTAGTCCCCCACCATACAAAACATGCATGCCCAGGAAGCACACTGTCACGTGACACAAACGCTGAATGCAGCAGCAGAGACAGACAGCTAGAAGTGGTGTCTCGTCTAACCTGGGTGTCCAGAAGTGGGGGCTAACTGAGGTCCTGGTACCAGGTATGGAGGAGCACCCCTGCTGCAGGATGCGTGGACACTGTGGTCCTGGGTGACTCTAGCTGTCCCCTCCTCTGGGTTGTCCTCACTCTCTCACATCCCGGAACATGTCGTGTCTCATTTTGTGCTGGGGTTCTCGCCAGCCTGGCTGGGCCGTGGAGGGGAACTTTTGGTACTTAATCTGCTTCCTGCCACTTAGCAGTCTGGACCTGCGCAACTGGAAACCCCCACCTCCTCACTCACGAGGTGTCATGTCATATCTGATCCCTGGGACACCTGGGAAAATAAACGGTGACAACACTGTAACTTGCGAAGGGACAAAAATGTGTTCAAGCATGCTTGGTTTTGGAGGCATGAGGAGGGTGTGCGCATGGAGCAGGCCAGGCCACCGGGGAAAGACACTTGCCCCATCCAGAGGTGGCCAGGAGGATTGGAGCCTTGGCTTGGTCAGCCTTAGGGAGCTAATAGCTGGCATCTGCCTGCCTTAGACAGGATAAGGGAGCTAACCCCTGTTCTGTGGTAAAAGCTAAAGGGTCCCCCAGTGCACCCCAGATGTTAGGGAATGCTTTCTACAGGTGCCCAGGATTGGTCTTGAAAGATGGTCTCATCAACATAACACAGAAGGGCATCCCAGCTGATGGGACATGAGGCTAAGAATAGCCTCGTGTGTCCTGGAAGCTTGGCTGTCTGGAAATGGCTGAGTGTGGGGAAAGGACTGAAAAGGAAGAAAAAGCCAGCAGGCATCTTCAGGGAAGGGCTGATGGCATCCTGGGTTACATGCGTGACACGCTCTAATCTTATACCAATAACCGGCAATTCTGCTGAACTCAGCGTTTCCTCCCACAGCCCACCCAGCACGTGCTCTGTGCCTATGTAAGCCGTCCCCTGGTCTACCGCTACCCAGGCAAGAACCCGGTGCATTCTTGGTTCTTTCCCTCTTTAAGTCTTGGCCATTCTACCTTCGACCTTCCAAGTATCATCTCTCTCTCCTTGGGCACTGCTATTTCCAGATAAGCAAAGGACAGGAGGTGGCAGTGTGACAAAGAACCCTGGGTGCAGGTGCAGGTGCAGTGCAGGGTTTTCTGTCTTAGGACTTGTGGTCCAGGCCACACTCACTGCTCAGCTCATTTCCCAAGTGCCCCATTGCTACCCAACAGGCAAGAGCAAAGGTCTCAAACCGCAGTCCAGTTGTGCCAAACTGCTAGCAGCCTTGAGCCATGGCTCTAGTCTCAGTGTCCCTGGCCATCCTGACCTCTACTGGGCAGCTGAATGTCACAGCTCCTATTCTGTCTGTCCGGCATGCTCTGGGCAGCGTGACCTTGACTTGCACACTGGTTTCCCTCCCAGGTGAGCCCTGCTTCCCAAGTGTCTTCATCATATTCCTGGTGTGTTCCACAGTTGTGTGTGTGTGCGCGCGCGCGTGCGTGGTGTGTTTGTGCATGCATAGGTACATTTGATTGTGGAGACCAGAAGTTGACATCAGTGTCTTCCTTGCTTACTCTCTACCTTATTTTTAAAAATTGTATTTATTATCATACCTTAGTCACAAATACATACATACATACATACATACATACATACACATGCATGCACATGCACAATCACGCACACAATTTATATAATATGCTCTCTGTTGTCCTATTGTGTCCTTCCCTTCCTGCCAAATCTCTACATTCCACCATTAAGTCCCCCCTCTTACTTTCAAGTCTTTTTTTAATAGAAATTTTTTTCTGTGTTGTGGGAGGTATACATGCTATATATAGTGCATGTGTGGAGATCAAAGGACAACTTGGGTAAGTTGTCTCCTTCCAACGTAGCTTTCCTGGGATTGAACTCAGGTCAGTGGGGTCAGTGGCAAGTGTTCTTACCAGTTGGACTGTCTTTCTGGTTCTAAGTCACTTTGTGTGTGTGCCCTATTGCATTTAATTAATGTTGCTTGCATCACCCTCTGTACTGATGGGAATGTGTGTGAGTGGGGGGGGGGGTGGTATTTACTCGAGTGAGAGAAATTTGCCAATGGCTATACCAATAGGGAAGATGACCCTCCCTCAGAAACCATTAACTTCCTTTAGCTACTCATGGAGGGGTGGGGCATTAAGAACACCTCCAATCCATGCTGGAATTACATGACTTCTCTAAATCATCCCGAGCTGCCATGAGCCTGTGGGTGCAGCAGCCACATGTCCAGAGGACAGCATTTCTTACCACTCCTCCTCGTCCTATGACTCTTACGTTCTTTCTGCTTTCTCCTCCACAATTTCCCCGGCGCCTTAGAGGAGGTGACACTGATGTCCCTTTATGGCCAAACACTCAACAGTCACTTATTCTTAGTCCTTCAGTTTAGAGTCTATGTGTTAATGGTAACCCACCACCAAGATCTCTGATGCAGGCTGAGAGCTGCGCTAATCTATGGGTAGAAGCAAAACCATTTGGAAGGCAGCTTGATGCTTTGCACAAAGCAACAGTAGCAGGTTATTTTAGGGCCTGTGAACTCTCCAGGCAGGGGCTCCTGACCAGGTTTAAGGGTCTCTCACTAGGACTCACTAGTGGGGTTCACTGCTTAGGTTACAAGGCTGGCAAGTGAGCTTTGGGGATCCTCCTGTCTCTGCCTCCCAGTACTGGGGTTACAGCATATTGCCATTCCTGGATTTTTTTTGTGGGTGCTGGGGATGAAACATGGGTCCTCATTTTTGCAGAGCAATCACTTTTTGGAGCACCCACCCCTCTGGTGGCTCTTCATTAGTTCACTGACTGCATCCGTCTATCTAGCTCTAAGCCCACAGGGGCTGACTTGAGCATCATTAGCTAGACATGCACAACTGTCCTAGAGTGTTTTATGACCAGGTTGGCAACCAACCTTATCCTGTGCCCACTCCAAACTGTCACATGGAGTGGTACTCCTAGACCAGCATGGTTCCCAATTCCCTGCGTGATGATGAGACTGTTCTAGAGCCATGCTATCTGCCCTGCTACCTACCAGTGTGAAATAGGACCATTGTGGCTGAATTTAAGTGTCAAACAGTATGAGGCTAAGTAGTCAGTATGAAGCTTCTGGCTGGGCAGCCCCAGAGGATTTAGAGTTTCTACTGCCCTTGCTTGGGACAGGACTCCTGCCATTCGTGTCTGGCAGGAAGGATTTGCACTGCTGGTCCTTTAACAGGATCCATAGTGTACCTGCTGGACATCCTCATCTGGCCCAGGTGTGAGGCTATGAGTTGAGGCCCTCATCCTTTAGTGATGGTGACATCTGCCATCTGAACTCTGGGTCCCTGCATCCCAAGGATCCTCTTACAATGCATCTAGACCTGTAACGCTAGGCAGCAAGATCAGAAAGACGTTCAAGGCCAGCCTGGGCTCTATGCGCCCCTATCTTCTACTAAAGGAAGGCAAAAGCATACCACAACAGTTAGCAGACTATAATCCATGACCTCTGCATACCAGGAGGCATAAATCTATCACTAGCAAAAATCTATCACTGACCCAGGTTCTGTAGGAGATATTTACTGGGTGTCCTAGTAATTTAGTTCCAACATTGTTCCATGAACTGAGGGATCTGCCCAATACCAGTGGAAACTCCAGGTAGTTTTCCTTTGCTATATGATTCTTTAAGTCCTGAGATGACCTCAGACCCAAAGGACATCAAGTATCTCTGAGGCCTACAGCCGTGCCTCTGTCCAGTGGATAGCCTCCTGGTCTTGACCCCAGCCCCATCCTTCCCTGCATCCTCCCATGGCCGGTGACCCTACCTTCACTCAGAGCCTCTCATGCAGACCTCCCATCCCTATGTTTTGGCTTCTCGGAGCTGCTCTGGGCCAGCCATGTTCCCAGCTTGGGTCAGTTCTACTTCCCTTTCAGGCTCCCTGACTACCTCCTCAGAGGTAAAGGAAGCCAGATCAAACCTACTCAGGTTCAGGAAAATTACATCAGTTTTGGCTCCTTCCAGAAGCTAGGCCTCTCCTCCCAAAGCAGACAGAATTTTGGGGCTAGGCAATCTATTCTCCTGTTCTGTCCAAGGACTGAATGGGGCTGCCTGGTTCAGTGACAGCTGGAAGACCTGTGCCCAGCACAAGGCCACCTCTGACCAAAGGAGTGGGAAGTTGGTGCTTCCCTGAGTACTCATGGCTGAGCTGGGCTTCAGGAATGACAGTGGCTACTTCCTCTCCTTCTTGAGCTGAAGACCTGCTATTGCTCCTCAGACTGAGTGTAAGTGCACATGTGTGGAGGTCAGAGGTCAAATTTGGATGTCATTGCTTGATTTTTTTAAAAAAAGATTTACTTTATTTATGCCAGTGTTTTGTTTGTATGTATGTATGTATGTATGTATGTATGTATGTATGTATGTGCAGCATGTGTGGGCCTGGTGCCTTTGGAGGTTAGACGAGGCATTGATCACATGGAACTGGAGTTACAGATGGTTGTGAACTGCTGTGTGGGTGCTGGGCACCAAACCTGGGTCTTCTGCAAGAGTGAGCAGCCAGTGTTCTTAACCACTGTACCATCTCTCCGCAGCCTTGCCATTTCCTCATTGTTGAGACAAGGTCTCTCATTTTCCTGTGGCTCACTGACTAGGCTAGGTTGACTGACCGGTGAGCACTGGGAATCCTCCTGCTTCTGCTTTCTCCGTGTTGGGATTACAAGTAAGATATCTCTCCTAAACGTCTCTATAGACCATGTGGTATTAGCTATGTACTGTGGGGAAAGCTTTTTTAAATGTGTGCATCTGTGCAGATGCTCATGGAAGCCAGAAGGGGGCGTTGGACTCCTTGGAGCTGGAGCAGTGGTTCTCGACCCACTATGTGGGCCACATATTAGAAATTCTGTATATCAAATATGTACATCACAATTCATAACCATACAAATTACAGTCATGAAATAACAATGAAATAATTTTATGGTTGGGGGATCACGCATGAGGAAGTGTATTAGAGGGTCACAGCAGCATTAGGAAGGCTGAAAACCACTGAGATGGAGTTACAGGAGTTTTGAAAGCTGCCTCAACTGAACTCTGAACTCTGATCCTCTGGTAAGCACTGAGCCATCTCTTCAGCCCCGGGGGAATCATTAAACTCTAAAAAATGGAAGTGGAATTGTATAAATGAACACAGCATACACATATTGCTTGAATTAGACAAACAACCATTTGTTGCATTGTTCCAGGGAGCAATGAAGCATGACATCATGGTTTAGCCAGCGTTCACAGGAGTCCTGTTGGATTTGGGGGGGTTGGGGGGGTGTCATGTGAAATGTAATTAGAGAAAGACAATATGCACACTGCACTGGAATTTCAAAAGAATCAGAAACTTCAATGCTATCTTCTAGAAACTAAGCTGAAAGGGCTCAGCGGTTAAGAGCACTGACTGCTCTTCCAGAGGTTCTGAGTTCAATTCCCAGCAACCACATGGTGGCTCATAACCATCTGTGATGGGATCTGATGCCCTCTTCTGCCAGGCAGGCATACATGCAAATACTGCACTCATACACATAAATTAATAAGTCTAAGAAAAAAAAAGAGAGAGAAACTAAGCTGCATGTGGTGGCTCACGCCTCTGTCGTCTCTAATCCTGGCTCTTGGGAAGCTGGGGCAGAAGGATTGGGAATTCAGGGTCATCCGTGGTAAATCCCAAAGTTGACTGGGAACCTATTGAAAAAACAAACAACAACAACAAAAAAAAAAAAAACCAAACAAAACCAAAATTGTGTTGGCCAGAGCCAGCATATAAGAGGCTGAGGCAGGAGGATAATGAGTCATCATTTACTTCCTTTCCCCTCTGTCTAAATGTGTGTGTGCACACATACATACACACGCACACACATGCACACTCGAGGCAGCAGATCTAATAGCACTGCGGCTTGGGGGAGTCATGGGACACAAGCTGGGACTGTAGAGCTCTAGGTCCTGCCCTCCGTTTCTGGCACTCTCCTTCTCTCTACCTTTCATACGAGGGTCAAAGTCACCAAACACGAACTGATGCATGCAGTGTGGGATGGGTGCTGGGGGGGAACAGCCACAAGCAAACCACTAGTTAGCACCTGCATTTGTGTGCCTATCCAGAAGCATGGCTCACCCACCAATGCAGATCAACCTGGACCAAATGGGTGTGAGACAGAGGAAGGATGGAGAGCTTAACTGAAATAACCGTGGTCCTCAGAGAAGCCGAGGCACATGCATGGGATGAGCCTCAGAGGTCTTCTGGTCCCTTGCTCGGGTTCTCAAGGAGGAGATGACCTGACCTCGGAGCCAGGAAAGAGATTAATGTCCTCCCCCTTAGTGCACCAAAGCCCAGAGTCAGTGCAGAGGGCTCAGAGATAAATAAGTAAAGCTATTTTTCATGAGTTGTGATTCATTTTAGAAGGAAATATCTGCAATTATGTTTGGGGCCCAAGGCACTGTCCACATCTACATTTGATTGCTGTGGAACGAGCCGGCCAGAAATCTGTACAGACACCAACAGGGTCTGTCATCTTAAAAAAAGCCAAATCTGAAACTTGGATTGAATTGCCTGAGCTTCAGATAAAATGGTGCATGCTATTCCAGAGGACTCATTTATAGCCAACCCCTCTCAATGCCACCCAGAACCTGTTATCCTAAACCCTCCCTGGACCCCTGTCTGCTCATACGAAACGGGCCAGAGGCCACTGGAGAACAGCTCTGGATGACAGCATGACAGGGTAACACAGGTTGTTGGAGTGACTGGCTTTTAGACATTTCTGTTCCGGGCCATAATAGCCACCTCTCCCGTCCTTACATCACCTGCCCTCCCCTCCCCTCTTCCTTGACTCCCTTTATTTTCCGCCTTCCCTGGCTTTCCCCAAGCACAGCTGCTCTCATTTTTGAGCAAAGCAACTCAACATTCTGCCTCTATGTCCCAGCTCTGGCTCTTACAGCAGGATGGTGTCCCAGTGCATCTTATTTTTCTGTTGCGCTTTTAAAATACCCAGACAAAAGCAATTTGGGAAAGAAAAGTTTCTTTTGGCCCACAGCTCTCCAGCTGTGGTTCAGTCCATTGTGAGGAGGTCCCAGTGTCAGGAGCGGGAAGCCGCTGGTCTTACCACACTTACCTTCAAGAAGCTGAGGCCGATGAACCCCTGTCCTCAGCTAGATTGCTCCATTTTATACAGACCAGGACCTGAGCCCAGTGATGGGTACTGCCCACCTTCAGTGTTAGTCTTCCTACCTCAGCCAACTCTAGGTAACTGCTCTGTACATGAACACCCAGAAATGAGGTAATCCTTCACAGGGTGTCCCATCAAGTTGACAATTAACACTAAGCACCACACCAATCAAACCCACTTCCTAGGATAGTTCTTCTGTCATAAGGGGCTGTACCAAGAGGCCCCAGTGACTGGGCAAGCAGTTCATCTGTTGGCTCTGGGACAGGAAGACTGAGGCTCTGCCTGGATTCCAGTGTGTTCGGAGGAGGCTCACCTAGGAGGCTCAGGCTGGCCTGTCTCCTGAAGTAAGCGGTTTGTAATTTTTGGGCAGTCCAACTGAGGTCTGGTGGAGGTCACTGCTTGGTGGATTGGATCCTGCAGTGCTCATGTATGTGGATGGGGCTTCTGGTGAGGGTATCCATGCCAAAAGAAGGATGCTCTCTCCAGCCCTGATCGCAAGGCCTCGTGTGTCAGAGGCAAAAGGGAAGTCTTGGAGAAGAGGGACAGGTTGTGCAGTAGAGGGAAATCCACGAATGTTGTAGAGATACCTTCCAGAACAGTCCTCTAAGGCTTGGGCGTGTTTTAAAGATATTTGAGATATGGATAAATGGAAATGGTAGGTAGAAGGAGTCATGCCTTTTGGGGGGAGGGATAGAAAAAAACCAAGACTCTGAGTAGGAAAGGGACGAGATTAATGCTGGGATCCTGAAGTGGGACAGAGAAACGCACCTGCTTGGCACAGCACCTAAAGGAAGTTTTCTCTTTCTTTCCACTCTTAATGATACCAACACGCTTCAAAATGTTTGCTGAGTGACCAGAAGACGGACAAGGCTATGAGGATCGTAATTCGGATGGCAGGAGATCTTGTTCCTTGAGCCTCAGTTTTCCTTTAGACCTAATATTCTAGCTTTGGAATAAGCACTGAGTACCGCTGAACCGAGTCCACGTGGGCGCTGAGCCCAACGCGAAATCAGGTCGGCAGTGTCCGGGGTGCAGGCTCTGAACCACGGCCCCGCCCAGTCTCTCTTTGTTTCTCCTGGCCCCGCCCCCTCATCCCAGCTTTCTCACCATTGGCTGGAGGGCGGGTTCTTGCTGCTCAGGGGGCGGAGCTATGGAGGCGGGCGGGGCCTGTCGCGCCTGCGCAGAGTCCTCCGGCCACTGCTTGCACCGGCGGCGTCTGGGCTCCCGGTCCCGACTGTGAGATCTCTAAGCTGCGCAGGGCCCCGCCCCGGGCTCCATTGTTGAGGCATCGGGCGCTCCACGGGCTGCGCTCTTCTCGGTCGTCCAGCGTTCACGAGCCTCTGAATCTTGAGGTGAGGCGGCGGCGACTTTGAACCCGGAGCGGGGCTAGGTGTCCCACGATGTCCCCGGGCAAGGTCCCCAAGTTGGATACCCTGGGCCGGGCAGGGACCCCAGACAAGGCTGGGCAGGGTCTCCAGGGCCGGGTAGGGTTCTCGAGGCCCTTCAGGATGTTAGACAGAGCTGACCAGGGACTCCTGACAGGGCAGCGTCTCCGGACAGGGCAGGGTCCCTATACAGGGCTGGACGGGGTCTCCAGGACTAAGTTAGGTCCCTGGAGGTCAGAGTCCCCAGGGCCAGATAGGGTTCTCAAGGCCCTGCAGGGTCCCCAGACAGGGCTGGGCAGGATCAGCGGGCTGGGATGGTTTTCCAGGAACTGCTCGAAGATCCGGTCATCGGAGACCTAAAGGGCCGACCACGTATTTGGACTTGCAGGACAGTCGCTAAGGCTTAACTGGGGTTCCCGACTCGGCGGTCGGCTGGAGCGGGTCAGAGCGTGTGCTGCCGGGTTGGTGGCCGCTGCTTTACCCTCCGGAGGGACGGGGACCCCCGAGAGGACCGCCTGGATGGAGACGAGCACTCACGAGTCCGTGCGCCCTGGCATTGTCTCGCCGCCGGGTGGCACCGAGGGCTCTGCGCCTTCAGGTCCTGGTCGCCCTATGAGTGGGCTCTTTTCCGTCCCTCCCTCTTGGGTGTAGCTGGTTGATTGTCACCAAGAGGGACCGGGGTGGGGGGTGGGGAGGACCCCTGAGTGAGGGCGCCTTCCTGGTTCTCTATGAGGTGTGGGATGGTTCCGGAGGTAACTACGTGGACTTAAGTGTGTGGGGATGCTTGGCGGGTGGGAAGGCTGTTTCTGTCCCTATATTGGTACGATTTCGTGTGTCAGTGAAGGTGACAGCGTGGACACGCGCGCATGGGATCCTGGTCCTGTGTCCCATGGCTTGTCGACCCAGGCTTTGCCCATTCAGTCCCGGCCCCCGCTTTGGGTGTGCTTTGGGCACTGGTGTGTCGGTGAGGTGAGCGAAGCCCTGTGCGTGCTGGGCGCAGTTGGCCTAAGGTGGTGGACCGACTGCCACCGGCGCTCTTCAGTGTTTTGGTATTGTCTTTATTCAGTGAGCCGAAGCGGGGAGTGGGGAGCGGGCGGTGGGTGGGGGGCGCGCCACACGGACTCTGGAGTAGCCTGCCTGCGAATGTGCCCCTCACCCTGCGGTTCCCTGGGGATCGTGGGGCTGTCACTGTGCTGGGAGCTGCGAGGCCCGGCCATGGGGTTTCTTACTCCAGCCCTAGGCCTGGCGATCCAGAGGCCGGTGCTGATTGGAGGGAGCAGAGCCTCTCTGCCCTCAGCTTGATTTCTTCCGTTGGGAAGAAAAAAAAAAATCTGGAAAGCCAGAGAGTTGACTTCTAACTCCCAGCCAGCGCCTGGCAAGTGGAGGAAACTCTCCCAAAAACTTGGCGGGCTGCAGAATGCATTTGAATCAAGAAAATCCACACCCAGGGAACCAAGCCAAAGTAGTTACAGTTGGAGATCAGATTTATGAAGGCAGCCTTGGGGTGAGGTCCAGGGAGGGAACCTGATGCTGCCCCTCAGGCTGGGCCCTCCTCAGCTACTAACTGATGCGGAGGCCATTCATTAGATAATGCTTCTATGAGCATTTTAAAACCCACTTGTCATGTATCAGGGATGATTTGTGCATGTGCGTGTGCGTGTGCGTGTGCGTGTGCGTGTGTGTGTGTGTGTGGACGGCAGGCTGCAGTTGGAACAAGGAGTTTCAATAGGCAACCCACAATTTGTCCTAAAAGACATCCCGACTCTAACATCAGTGATAGGATACAAAACTGAGCTGGGAGCCATCCTTGTCCTGTTATAAGATCCGCACTTAGTCTCTGCCCTCTCCTACTTCTGCGCTTGCACCAGCTCAGCTCTGGGTGGTGAGTTCTGGCAAGCCTCTGCCTCACCAAACTCTCTCTCTGATCTTTCCTGTGTTAGTTCTGTCCTTTAGACATTGTGAGTTTGGGCCAAAAGTACCTATCATGGCTCAGGAAAAACAAACAAAAAACAAAAAACAAAACAAAAACAAACAAACAAACAAAAAAACTCGAAAAACCCTGCTCTGAAAGACACAGACCCAGTTTGTTCCTGGAGCAGGCAGGAGGTGGGGTCAAATGAGAGGGCCTTTGTCTACACCACGAATCCAGGTATTTTCACGTTGTTTT
The DNA here is from genome assembly GCA_036184795.1 of Tokudaia tokunoshimensis. Lineage (NCBI taxonomy): Eukaryota > Metazoa > Chordata > Mammalia > Rodentia > Muridae > Tokudaia > Tokudaia tokunoshimensis. Next base: position 70,411,773 of record BTHU01000014.1, on the reverse strand, counting down.
AAAGCTACAAAGCCTCTCAAAGATATTAAAGGATTTTTTTTAACCTGTCTGACTGGGTTTGTTTTATGTTGTAGAGTTCATTGAGTCTAATTTTGGCTCTGAAGTTGATTTACTGTCCTTCCTGGTTTCTCCTCTAGGTTTTAGCCTTCTCACCTTTGAAGGTCTTCAACTAGACAATTTTAAGGAACATTCTTGGCCCTAAACCCTTCATTCTTTTAACCAAATATAGCAGAAGGAAGTTGGCCTATGGCAAAGATATAAAGGAGATATTTGAAAAATGTAGTCTAAAGAGCAAGCTGCTTCCTTGCTTCTCAGTTTCTTTTTACAAGGCTGAGCCAAGGACTGAGCGATGGCTTGTGGTCAAGGTTGCTGGCTGTTCTTGCAGAGGACCTGGAGCCTGAATCCTATACCCACACGGTCTAGATCCAGGGCACCCAATGCCATCTCTGGCCTCTGTGGACAGTGTGTGCACATGGTATGACAGACACATGAAAGCAAAACAACCATAGACATTAAGTAAAAAAAAAAATTAAAATTTAAAAAGGTTGAATAGATCATCAATGTATGGGACAAGTGTATATGATGGAAGCTTGCACTTTTTGGTGTTGTCTTGCACGCTTTTTGAAAAATTAAAATTAAAATTCATTTTTGGCCTTTTTGAAGATTTACACCCCCCACCAGAGAGGTGTGTGTGTGTGTGTGTGTGTGTGTGTGTGTACATACATACACGTGGAATGAATGCCTTTGGAGGTCAGAAGAGGGCATCAGATCTGTTGAGTCTGGAGTTGCAGGCAGACGGGAGGCTCCTGATGTGCCTGCTGAAAACCAAAGTCCATGAGCAGCAAGCATCCTTGACCATGAACTCTGTCTCTCAGCCCTCACACTCTCTTACCCACAAAGCATCGATTCAGCCCCTTTGAATCCTTTATATTGTGTTTTGTTTGCATCTCCACTGTATCACATTCCTCCCTTAATGAAGCCGTTGGGTGCAGATCTGTTTTCAAGAGCATCTGTTGGTGTGTTGTTGGATGGAGTCTGCCAACTGTGCATTTCCAGGTCCCAGGCTATAGCCAGGATTTTACTTGAGAGGCTCTGAAGCAAGTGGAATCTTGAGAGTACTCCGAGTAGTTGCCCTGGGCTCTGTCTAAATGTTGAAGGGCTCATTTGATCTTAGTGTATGTAAAAAGGGACATCATGTGTTAAGGGATTGATAGAGGAGTTCAGCTCTAAGGAGCAGAAGCCAACCCTTCCGTGAGTCTGTGGTGAGATGGGAATTCAGTGTGCAGAGTTTCTTCTGGCTGGGTGTCTGTGTGTAGAAAGGACACAGTTCTCTCTGCTACCTAGATAATGGCAGGGACTGAAAGTCAGTGATGGCAAGTCTGTCGAGGGATGGTGCTCCTTACTGTGATGTGTCCCCTTTTAATTTGAGTTTCTCTCCTCAGTTTCATTCGTATCTGCCTTGATTTCTGTCCAGACAAGGTGACAGGGATCTCTGTGGAGAGATTGCACAGGGATAGGGGTAGATCTCGACTTCCTCACTATTGTCCTCTTGCTGGTGTTCACCGATCACTGAACACAGCAGGTTGGTTAGGTACCATCTGTCTGCTCCCTACCGTGTCTGGAGATTTCTGTGGCTGCCACGAGGGTTTGAAATGATGATGTCACTTCCTTTATTCTACACTTGACACCTCTGTATGTCACCATGTAGCCCTCACATAACCGTGGAGGATTGCTTTTTTTCAGACTGTATGCTATGGTGTCACTCCTACCCAGGGTTTCCCAGGCCACCTTTCCAACTATCTGGTTCCTGGGTCTGTTATTGCCTTAGGGCCCAGAACTGTTCTGTGTGTGGACAGGATGTAGATGTGATGGGGTTAAGGATGGCTTCCTATAGTTCTCCAGGAAGGGGAACTTGAGTTAAAGTTTGGCTTTTTAAGTCAGTTCTCTCACCCTCAGTTCTTTGATCTGTGCAAGTAAGTGTGTTAGTTCTTAGCAATGCCTTTAAAAATATTATAATTATTATTTGGAAGATTCAATGCAATTACAAATAGAAAGGATTTTTTTTTAAGTTGTAAAATCCTATGTTGCCAAAGTTATAAAAGAATGCAGCATTAAGGGTTGATTTTCTCTGCTTTTCTATACACACTCAAGAGTCCTGGATGCCGTGCCAGGAAACTTAGCATTGTTTTACATCCTGAATGATCAGTATCATTTGGTAGGTGTTTTGGGGAAATCATCAAGTTCAAATTCCGGTTTTATATGGTTTATATGAAAACGTGTGTGTGTGTGTGTGTGTGTGTGTGTGTCTGAGCTTCTGATGGTTTCTCTAACAGTTCAGAGCCACAAGCACCTTCCTTTTATGGCTGATTTCTTTCTTGATCTTTGGCTCCTAAGGGACCTGACTGGAGTTTCAGGAAGGTCAGGGAGGTCAGAGGTCAAGGCCAGGAAAGCAGCCACTTGCTGCAACTCAGTATCCTACTCATGAGGGGCAAGTGTCAGGGGGAGCCTAGCTCTGGCAGCAGGAGGGTTGCTTGGATCATTCTCTCCCCAAGCCATCTTGGCGGCCCTACACTGACTGTCCCAGGGCCAGCTGTCAGTTCTGCTCCCATTTCTTCACCAATTTCTACTGAACACTTTTGTTGCTCTAACGCTACAACAGAACACAGAGACTCACAAACTCAGCAGTGGGCCTCAAAGAATGTCTGTTGAGAAATGCAGATATTAATATACAGCATCCTATGTGTTGATACAGACATACAGAATTCCTGTGGTGTGGGAAAGCACAGTACTGTGACCAGTGTCTAAGTCCAGTAGCCAGAGTTTCCTAGGGGGTGTTGATGGTTGAATTTCCCGTAACACTGGTATTGCTGGACTGGTAAAGGAAAGGCAGTGCATTATGGGAAATGTAAATTTTTGAGGGGCTCTGGACAAATTAGAATTCCTGAAATCTGTGACTGTAATGAAAACTGTGATCTATTGTTTTAGATGAAATATGACCATTCCTCCCCTCTTTTATGGTGTGTGTGTGTGTGTGTGTGTGTGTGATTGAACCCAGGATCTTGGGCTTGTAAGGCAAGAGCTTTGCTATTAAATGAAATTCCACCAGGTGGTAGTGGGACACACAGCCTTTAATTCCAGCACTTGGAGGCAGAGACAGGCAGATCTCTGTGAGTTAGAGGCCAGCCTGGTCTACAGAGTGAGTTCTAGCACAGTTGGGAGAGAAACTCTGTCTTGAAAAAAAAAGAAAGAAAGAAAAAAGAAAGAAAGAAAAAAGAAAGAAAGGGGAAAGAATTCCAGTCCTCAGCCCTGCCTCTAGTTTTAAGGGGGTTAATGAATGCCACGCTGTTGGCTATTCTTGTTAATCACTGGTTTATTACTGCCACACACTTAACTTCGCCAACTAATATACACACACCATCTCACACTGTTGCTGGGCAGAAATTGGCAAGGTAGTGTTGCTCAGCTCTAGGAAGAGTTGCTTCCAGACTCAGTGTCTCATTGGCCATTGGGAGTTTCTTGTGACCATAGGGCCAGGTCAGGTTCTCATTTCCCCTACCAGCTGGGGACTACACTACCATTCGCTCTGAAAGGCCCTTCCTCCTTCCTTCCTTCTTCCTTCCCTTTCCTTCCTTCCTTCCTTCCGTCCTTCTTACCTCCCTCCATCCCTTCCTTCCTTTGCTACTATGTGACCTTCAGGTAGAGCCTCCTGTTAAATGTAAGATATCCCTTACGCATGTTGCTTTTCTACCCAGAGAAAGTTCCAAAGTTGATTTGAAGGCCGATATGTTCGATTGACCACCTAGATAAGAAAGAGCCAGTTTGCCATGTTTAGGGTTTGGGCATGAGTGTCTATGGGGATCAGTCATTGTGTCCACTGAAGTCACCTGGTCCTCTTACTGCAGCATCCTGTGAAGTTACTCTGTTACTTTCCATTCATGGACATGTAAACTGGGGCACCAATGGTTGAAACAAATTGTCAGGGACATGAAGATTCCATTCTGTTTGTATGTATGAGCATGCGTGTAATGTGTGTGTGTGTCTGTGTGTGTCTGTGTATGTGTGTGTCTGTGTGTGTGTGTCTGTGTATGTGTGTGTTTGTATGTGTGTGTTTGTATGTGTGTGTGTGTTTGCTCACAAAGAGGATCACTTTCATGAGTTCAAGAGTTGGTTTGCCCTTTCCAGACACTGAGCCTGGAGGCAGAGGATCAAACCCAGGATGTCAGGATTTCGTGGCAAACCTTTTTACCTGAGAGGCAGAGGCAGGATGTCAGTGAGTTCTAGGCCAACCTGGGCCACACTGAGAGTCTGAAGGCCAGGTTGCATAGGGAGGCCCTGTTTTAGAAGCAAAGACATATTTTTCTGATTTTCTGTGGAGGTTTACGGTATTGGAGACAGGTCAGCCTCACGCAGCTTATTTTGGACCATTGAAGTGGCCTGCTGAGAGTAGAGTTTTTGCCAAGAAATCCTTAGAGATTCTGGTGGTGGAAGAAACACCCAGGTGGGGAATTTGGGACCTTGCCTTCTCAAGGTTTAGATGGAGGACCCCTTGTTTCTGGAATGGATTCAGCTGGAATGAGTCAGCCCAGCTGACAGTCACACTCTAAAGGGTCAGCACACCCACTGTTTCAAGGCGGGAGGGCCCCCATCCCTGTGTAGTAAAGGTCAGCTTTGCTCTGAAAGGAATCTTATGAAGAACCAGAATCTGGGCTGGGGTGTGGCTTAGCAGCAGAGTGCTTGCTTAGGGTGCAGGATGCCCCGGGTTTCACCCTCACCTCCGTAAGGAAAACCAAACACAAACACAAAACATAGAACCTTTACTTTTAAGATAGAACCCGAGCTTGGTGGACTTAGGAATGCCCTGTTCTCCTGTGTGGATGTTTTGTGAGTGGGTGTGTTTTTCCTGGGAGAGGGATTTACAGCTTTCCACAGGTCTTCTAAGTGGCTGGGCTCCCTAAAGCTTAGGAATGCACATCTTCTCGGTCAAGGCTCAGATTTTGTTTAAACATTAAATACCCATTTTAAACACAGTTACACAAGCACACGGTTTTAAGAGTCAAAAGTTCTCCAAAGCTTGAAACAAAAACAGAGCAATCAACCCTATCCTTCTCCAAGCCAGCTCTGATCCCTAAGGGCCGCCACTTTGAAGGTTTTAGCTGAGAAGGGGAGGGGGAGAGAGGAAAGAGAAGGGAGAGGGGGGGAGAAGTAGTGTGTGTGTGTGTGGGGGGGCATCTGAGTGAGGAGAAAAGCGGAAGTGGGAGCGGAGTGGGAGAGGCAGACCACTGAGAGAGTGGGACTGTGGAAGGGGCGGGGTTGGGGTCACCCACTCTGCCCCCAACTCCCAATGCCTACTTCCTTGCCCTCCAGCTTCCCCCGAATAGTCTTGTCAGATAGTTCTACAGAGTAAGAAAATACAGACTTGGTTCTAGTTTTGATTCCTGGTTCAGAATGCCTATCTTCTAAACGCCAGAGTTGTTAGGAATGTCTTCCCTCGGCCACATCACTTCACCACGGCTTAGCAGCTAGAGGGCTAGAGGCTGGGGCCCGCAGCCAGGAGCTTGGGGGCAGGATGAGGGTGGAGCATCTCAGCTCCACCCCCAGCCCCTGGGGAGCATGGGGGCTAGAGGCTGAGCTAACCAGCAAAGGCCGGTGTTGTAAGCAGTCAGTCAGCCTCCATGATGGAACCTCCATGAGAGCCCGGAACAATGGGCTTACCAAGCTCACCTGCTGTAGATGTCTGGAGATAATGCGGGCAGCTGAGCCCATGGCGCCCTTGAAGCACCATGCATTTCCTTTGGGGAAGATTCTCCCAACCTTTTCTCTAGATCCTTGCATGAAGTTTTTTATCATTGTTTTAAATTTCAAAAACTCCTTTATAGTTTTTGAAGGGGGGAGATATGTGGGACACACACACCTGCACATGCACCCGCGCACAACACACTCACTCATGAAGGCACACATACTGGTTTCAAGAATTTTGTTAGATATTTTTAAACAGCTATTTTATTTTCTGACTTACATGTAAGATGTATGCACGTTTAAATGTTTGTGTGTTAGCCTTAGGATTGTCCTTTTGTGACGACCTTTGTTGTTGGTACAGAGTGACGTTTGTGAGTTGGAAGGGATCCCACTGGTGTGTATGTAGACAGTGTTCTTTGGGGCCGGAGAGATGGCTCAGCCCTTAAGGGCTCTTGCAGAGGACCCAGGTTTGGTTCCCAGCACCACATGGCAGCTCACAACCACCTGTAACTACTTCTTGGAGACCCGTGCTGGCCTCTGCCATACGTGGCACACACGTGATGCACAGGCGAACAATGCAAGTTTAGTGATTTTCTGTGGCTGTGATAAGCACCATGGCCAAGGCGACTTCTAGAAGAAAGGCTTGTTTGGGCTTACAGGTCTAGAGGGATAAGAGACCATTCTAGAAGGGAAGCAGGGAAGTAAGTGGCAGGTAGGGAGGCTGGAGCCGGAAGCTGAGAGCCTACATCCTTGACTGCAAGTTGTCATCAGATAATAAAAGGATCAATGCATTGTTCACTTGCAGAGACATATCCTTTTTGTTTGTTTGTTGGGTTGTTTTCTGTTTTAGGCATTATTGAGAGGAAGGGACTGGACCTTGTGTGTTCCCCCAGGCTAAGGATGAATCCCTAACACTGGTGTGATAGATATTACTAGCAGGTGGGGGCTCTGCTAATCAAGGGCTAGATGAAGGTGGAGGGGTTTCTGATGAGGTCAGTTCCCTGACAGGAAGGGACACGAGAAAGCATTCTCTGCCTTCGTCCTTGACATATGAGAAATATGCGGGGCAGAAAGAATAGCCTCTCTAGGAGTCATGTCTGGGATATCCTGGCTTCCAGATGATGAGAAATAGATTTCTGTTGTTAAGCCACCCAGAGTGTGAGATTTTGTTATGGCAGCTGGTGGACGGATATAGACAGGGTTCTAGAGTATTGATACTGTCCTAAAAATAGATATAGCTCTACATTCCTTTGTCTATAAAGATGGTGGAGTGGAATCAGGCTGCCTGCAGCTGACAGCTTCCTGTCTTCTCTTTTTCCCATTGATGATCTACAGCTCCGTTATATACGTGGCAGTGTGATTTTCTTTGTGCCTCTAGCACCCCTTGTCTTTTCTTTTGTCTTGCTGGCCTGTTTCAAGGCTCATAATCAGGGTGTGGACTCCAAGCTAGCGTTCAGCTTCTGAGTTACCCTCATCAACTTTGTAATCAAGTCAGTAGCTTCAGCCTTTTTCTAAAGCTCAGTCTGAGAGTGGCACTTGGTGGCTTGTTCTTTTTCGTGTCCCTGTCATGGCACATGCTGCTTCTGCTCTTTCATCCTCCGTCATGGTCAAGCCTTCAAGAGCTGTCTTTCAGCATTGCTCTCTGATGTCCAAGTTGGAGCTGCCTCTGAGCACATCCTCACGCCGTCAACGGTGCCTCTTCCGACAACACTTACCCCTGAGCTTGACTAGTGCAGCGCTCAGGCCTGTTAGGTGCTATCGTTAGGTTTTGCCGTTATGCTGAAGCATTCAATCTTGTGTCAAATGCCTTGACACTAAGCAGTGCAGCAGCATTCTCAAGGCTGCCCCAGAACCCTTGCCACTCACTTCCTTTGGGATGCACCCAGGAGGCTGCATTCAGCATCGTGGGAGAACATGTTCATTCATAGTGTTACCATAGAGTTGTGCCACCTCCCTGGACCATCCCTGGAAAGCTCTTCTGGAATGGCAAACTCTTCTGCTGTGTTCATAGTTCTCACGGGTTTTCATGGCTATGCCCATGGACTGAATTCCTAAGGATGGAACTATTCTGTGCAACTGCCTGTTTGCTATTCCTTGACCAACTGTTTTATTCTCTGCCATGCCACAGGCAGGTGGGAAATTAGATATAACAACAATCGCTGGGTCTCATAGGATGTATGAGACTAGGCCTGGAGTTTGCTTTATAATTTCAGAATTTGTTTGCCTCCTGCATGCTGCTGTGAAGTGGATACATTGCTGTGATGGGTCAGTAACTCCTGAGTTTAGTTCCTCTCCTAGATTGTCTCATTTATTTACTTAATGATTGATTGATTGATTGATTGATTGTGTGTGTGTGTGTGTGTGTGCACCCTTTCATGCATGCTCTTGAGTGCGCATACATAGAGACCAGCGTCCAACCCCAGGTGCTTCTCAGGAATCATCCAACTTATTTTTTGCAGACAGCGTCTCTCATTGAACCCGGAGCTCCAATTTAGGCAGGCTGCCTAGATTTTGAGCCCCAGGATCCTTCTGTCTCTACCCCAAGCACTGACAGCTATAATCACCCTGCCTTGCTGTTATGAGAGTACCTTTTGCATGGGTGCTAGAGATGGAACTGTGTCCGTCCCCCAACCTCCCAAGCTTGCATGGCAAGCACTTTACTGGCTGAGCTGTTTCCCGGCTCCTCCCCCGCAGTGCAAACTCTTTTCTTTTCTGGAAAGGAATTTAAGAGGTAGAGAATATTTACAAAAAAAAAATTTTTTTTAACAGATCTGAAAATGCACTTCCGCTAAGGAGCTAGAGGGGCTGAGACGCCTGTCAGTGCAGTGGGGATCAGTGCCTAGGGCTCCCCAGCCCAGAGAAGAGTATCTGAGTCCATGGGACTTGCTGCCTGCACTGCTCTGCACTGCCTGTCCGCCTGGCTTCATGTGGCAGCCCTTTTCTGAAAAGCATGACATCAGTTTTTGCCACTGAGTATTTATAGCAGCTGGCGCCTCCTTCATGGGTCACTTATGGTTTCTTGGGGGAAATTGTCTGCAGTTCTCCTGTCCAGACCACATTGGGTGATTGCTGGTCAAGGGGCCCAGGAAGGCTTGTGAAGGCTGCTGTCCCTCCGGCTGTCTCTTTCCATGCTTTAAAAAGCATTGTTTGTTTTTGTTTTTGTTTTTTAAAAAAATTAAAAATCAAACAACCATTTGGCTGTTTTGTTTGCAATCTTTGCTGATTATCTGAACAGGAAGCAAGGCAGCTGTTAAGTGGCTCCAGTTAAGACACTGGCAGCTGTAATCACCCTGCCATGTTGGTCTCCCTGCCAGTCCTCCAGTCGGCCTGAGGCAGGTGCCATTTGTCCTGCTAATAATTGAGGCAGTGTACCCTTGTGGTTAAAGGTACTTCCCAGCTCCATGGTCAGCAAGTGACACAGTAGACCAAACACAGAAGGGTGGAATCCCACAGGTCCTGCCCCCAAATGGGTTCTACTTCCATGCAGGCGGAGGCCGCAGTGGCCATGAGGTCCCCAGCATTTGGAGGCAGGCTGGAATGCATATTGCCCTTGACACTCGATGATTGCATCCTATTTACCGCCACCCTCTGACCTTTTTTTCTTCGATGTTGACTCCAAGCCAGTCAGAGAGTGTGAAGCCCCTGAATTTTCAGGGTTCAACTGTACACTTCATAATGCCAAGACATGTCCTTTTGGCGGCAGCTCAGAGTGATGGCTCCTGGGGGTTAAGTGGGCAATTAAACCCTAATAAATAGATGTGCTTGTTAAGAGACTACATGGACAGATACAGCCTGGAAGAAAAAAAATGTAAATAATGTATTGAATAGAGGGTTAGTATGCACAGTATATAAAGAACTCCAAAAATTCAACAGTAAAACAAACCATTCAAGTAGAAAATGTAAAACACAAAACAAAACAAAAAACTAACAACAACAACAAAATCAAAAAAAAAAACAAATCAGGAAGGTTTGAATAACTAATAAGCACACAGAAGACACCCATCACAGGCTGAGGATGTGTCTCAGTGGGAGAGTCCTTGCCTAGTGGTTTAAAGCTTCAGAAAAAAACAAAACTTACAACAACAATAACAAAACCCTTCATAGTAAGATACCATTAAGATGAAAAAAAAAAGTAATAGAAAATACTGTGAGAGGTTGGGTCACAGGCTCTGGTGGGAAAGGAAAAATGGGGGAATCCTCCACAGGTGTGGCATCAGTCTCTTAGAAATCTAAACCAGGAAGCATACGGACGTGCAGTTGCACTTGAGGGCATATCTCAGAGAAAAGGAGTTACAGTAACTCAAAAACCTGTGCATGTATAGACATAGTAATTTTATTCTGAAGTATTCAGGATGACATTCAAGGGGAATGGTGAGACAAAGCAACCACGGTTCATGGTCCATGGATGATATGGGAGATGAGTTGAGTCCCCATCTTTCAAGTCAGAAATGTCTGTCATTTTTTGGATAATTTAGTTTTGATTGTGTGTTTGTGTGTGTGTGTGTTTGTGTGTGTGTGTGTGTGTGTGTGTGCATGTTGTCTGAGGAGGCCAGAGCTGTCAGAGCCCCTGGAGCTGGAGTTAGATGGTTAAGCACTACCTGACATGGATAGTCACAGACTAACCATATATAACCCTGTATGCGCTGTTCCCCTCTGAGCCTTCTCTCCAGCCCCAGAAGCCACTTGATTCTTTTGTCTCCTTTTCTGTCTGTGTTTGATTGGACTTCGTGTTATCTTTCCATAAATACACCTTTAAGGGGTGCATATGTCTGTGACAGCTGACATCACTGTCTCTCTACCTCAGCAGACACTTCCCACACCCCTCAGCTCAGTGCATTGGAATGATCTGTCCAAGACACAAATGAAGGAGCCTTGGAAAACGGCCTGTGCATTTTTCCAAATACAGTTGGAAATGTATAAATTGCTTTCTGTTAGGAAGCTGGAAGACATGTGAGAGGTTTCTGTTTGCAGTTTTAAGGTCGGGGAGACTCCCGGCCCCACAGGGACTCTGCAGCACATTGGCAAAAGTATTGGTTCCAGAGTCAAAAGATCTTTATGTCCTGCTTCAGTAAGAGGGGGGTTATTGGAAAACTCAATGAATTTTTGTGAGATTGGTGGTTTTTCATTTTTAAAGTTATTTTCTTTTTAACTGTGTGTGTGTGTGTGTGTGTGTGTGCACTTCATGTGAGTGCAATGTCTTCAGAGGTAAGAAGAGGGTATCAGTTCCTCCTGGAGCTGGAGTTCCAAGCAGTTGTGAGGCGTCAGATGTGGGTGGTGAGAACTGAGCTCAGGTGTTCTACAAAAGCATGAAGTGCTCTTAACTGCTGAGCCATTTCTCTATCCTTCTTGGTTTTTTCCTTGATGAAATGAGCTAAGGAAGCAGTGTGTCCTGAGAGCAGGTGAGCTAGACTGTGGCACTGCTCGGTAGCCTGGGAGGCATACATCTACGGGGAATACAGCTGTGTAAACAACTTCTCTGAAACTTGAAGAAAGCACATCTGTAATTCTGCCCGAAGACCTGAAAGGGCAGGCATGCACAGTTCATGCCATGAGCCCGGGTGAGGTCCAGCCTGAGACAGCCCGCTTAGGTCTATGGCAAGCTGCACTAACCTAGGACACTTGCCCCACCGTGGGAAGGAGGCACGCGCCCCTGCCTGCATGCGATGGGTGGGGTGTCTCCAGCAGAGAGAGATAGGAATGTACATCATGCCTCTCAGAAAAAAAGCCTTCTGGTCTTCCTGCACTCCAGGCAGTCTGCACGCCTAGGAGGGAGGGCAGGAGTGAGGAGTCACTTTCTGGTAACCTGCCAAAACCTTCCGCAGCCTGTCTGCTCACAGAGTGACCCGCATGACAAGTAGAAGACTGTGAGAGACAGATGGACCGTGTCAGCTCAGAGCTTTATGGCTTTTGTGGCCTCAGAGCAGTTAGTGACAGGACTGCCAGCTTGCTAGCTTTCTGGGAAATGCTGGGTCAGCCAAGAGGCTGAGACAGTGAAAGGAACGTGGGTCACTTCTCAGTGTGCTGAGAGTGACTGCTGGCAGCAGGGGGCGGGGTGGCACCGGGCGGGGGCGGGGCAGGGCAGGGAGCGGGGCGGGGGGGGGGGGGGAGACACCAGAGCGTGCTCTTCTTATATTAATATGTCTTAGCCAACTCAGGCCTCATCCATTACAGTCCCTGGCAGCAAAGGGCTTCCAGAAAGATTAGTGATGCAGGAGAAGTTGCAAGGTTTGCAAGAAATCCAAGGTTTGCTTGAAATGCTATTAGTGGAATGTGTGAAGGTGTGAAACACCCTAAACGTTCCTTCAGCTAATGTGTGTGTGTGTGTGTGTGTGTGTATGCGTGTGTGTGTGTATGTGTGTATGCGTGTGTGCGTGTGTGTGTATGTGTGTGTGTGTGTATGCGTGTGTGTGTATGCGTGTGTGTGTGTATGTGTGTATGCGTGTGTGTATGCGTGTGTGTGTATGCGTGTGTGTGTATGCGTGTGTGTGTGTATGTGTGTATGCGTGTGTGTGTATGTGTGTATGCGTGTGTGTGTGTATATATGCGCGCGCGCGTGTGTGTGTGTGTGTGTGTGTGTGTGTGCGCGCGCGTGTGTTCTCCTAGGGATGGAAACAGGGTCCTATGACTCCTTTCCTGGTTGGTGGCTGAATTCCTTCAATAGCATCTCTATAAACATTCCTTCAGTTAATGTGTGTGTGTGTGTATGCGTGTGTGTGTATGCGTGTGTGTGTGTATGCGTATGTGTATGCGTGTGTGTGTATGCGCGCGTGTGTGTGTATGCGTGTGTGTGTATGCGCGTGTGTGTATGCGTGTGTGTATGCGTGTGTGTGTGTATGCGTGTGTGTATGTGTGTATACATGTGTGTGTATGCGTGTGTGTATGTGTGTATGCGTGTGTGTGTATGCATGTGTGTGCATATGCGTGTGTGTGTGCGTGTGTGTGTGTATGCGTGTGTGTTTGTGTATGCGTGTGTGTGTATATGCGTGTGTGTGTGTGTGTGTGTGTGTGCGTGTGTTCTCCTAGGGATGGAAACAGGGTCCTATGACTCCTTTCCTGGTTGGTGGCTGAATTCCTTCAATAGCATCTCTGTCCTCAGTGTTTCTGTGCTGTGCTGTCTTTTCTCTGTCCCCAAGGCTCAGACCAGAGCCAGTGGTGACGCTGAGGGAGCAGAGGCAGCAGGCCTTGGCTTCTTTTGTGCTGCCGTGTCCTCTGTTTCCACCCCGATCTGAAGCGTTGCTGTGCTGTGGGGTGTGTGTAGGCAGTACACTTTCGCTGTGGTTCAGACATGAATTTCCTCTCGGAATTCCCCGGGCTCAGTTAGTCCCCAGGCTTCTGGCCGGGAGCAGCAGGAAGTGTTTTGTGTAGAAGCCTACACCCAAATCTCTCTTCACCTGCAAGTTTATTTGGTTTGGACTGGAATAAATCGGGGATCCCGGTTTCTTTATCCTAAAGCAGAGAGTAAACACTCATCTGTTGTCACAGGGGCGAGGCCGCCTTGTCTGAACCAGTTTTCTAGTGCTCAGAATCCCAATGAGTGTGTTGACCTGAGCCAAGTGTGTGAGTGTCTGGGACAAGGGCTTTGCAACCGTGGCTGCACTGGGGATTTCTGAGAAAAGCACACTTGCATATATAGCAGGCCAGTGTCGATAGAATCCTGAGAGTGGAGTGCAGGGAGATGTTGCCTTTAGGGGGGTCTTTTGATTGTTCCTGAGTCCAGCAGAGGCTGAGACTCCCTGGCCTGAGGTGAAGTGGTGTTGCCGGTAGGAGCAGTGCTGAGGCTTTCCCTCTGCTGAGCCTTGCTTCCTGCAGACAACAGGGAACAACTTGATGTTCCACCTTGCTGGAATCTCCCATGAGCGCACTCACCGGCCTTCACTCTGTTCTGACCCCTCTCCCATCTCTCCATGGAGCCGAAAGTTGATAGTTCATTTTGCAAGACCACCATACATCTCATTTCGGTGGCACAGGAGAGCCTCGAGTAGGAAGTCCCCAGCAGCTGTTTACTGCAGTTTGTCCCCTGAGCATGGCATGGGATGGTTTCTAAATAACGTCCTTAGCAAGAGCTGGTCCTGAGCCTCACCAAATGCAGTGTAATTATAGGCAATTGTTTAAGCTTCTCCACCCCTGATTGACTCCATCTATGAAATGGATAACGGGCTGTTACTGCCCAACAGGATTGTCTGAGGAGTTACCTGCAAATGTTTATGAACTTCTCAGCTCGGCGCCAGCACTAGAAGCACTCAGCAAGGGTGTCATGGCACCACCACCTTCATCACCCTTCTCATTTTCCAACATACATCTTGAGAATTTGTTTTAGCTTGCTTTCTAATTGCTGTGATGGACACCATGCGCAAAAGCAACCCGAGGAGGAAGAGGGTTTGTTGGGCTTACATTTCTAGGTTAAAATTCATCACTAGGGAAGTCAGAGCAGGAACTGAGCTGGGAACCTAGAACAGAGAGCAAGGAGGAATGCTGCTTACTGGCTCGCTCACTGGCTCAGCGTCAGCTGGCTTTCTTACACAGCCCAGCCCACCGGCCTAGGGCTGGTGCTCCCCACAGGTTGGGTTCTCCCATGTTTGTCATCAATCAAGATAGCCTCTCATAGACACAGCCATACACCAATTGGATTAATGCAAACAAAATGAGGCTCCGTCTTCCTAGATGACTCAAGTTGACAAGAAAAACTAAACAGGGCAGAGGAAATAGACTTGCCAAAGATAGCACATCCTTATCTCTTGAACAACTAATGTTTTTATTTTAAATTTTAACTGGTAGCACTAATTTACTACTAAAGTTAATGTGCCCTGAAATACCTCAAATTCAAATGAATATATCCAAGGAATTTTTTTAATTGGGCCGTTGCTGCTAAAAACTGATTTGACCTTCGTGAATGAGCATTCTGAGACTGGTTCATTGCTTGGCTTTCTTCTCCTGAACTTTATGGCTGTGAACTTCTTGACCATTGTCTTAGTCAATGTTCTGTCGCTTCGAAGAGACACCATGACCATGGCAAGGAAAGTAATTTGAGGTTGGCTCCCAGTTCAGAGGTTTAGTCCATTATTATTATGGTGGGAAGCATGGGGGCATGCAGGCAGACATGGTGCTGGAGAGAGAGCTGAGACTTCTACATCTGGATTGGCAGGCAGCAGGAAGAGAGAGAGAGAGAGAGAGAGAGAGAGAGAGAGAGAGAGACTCTGGATCTGGTACAAGCATTTTAAATCCCACAGCCCACCCCCAGTGATGTTCTCCCTCTCACTAGGCCACACCTCTCAATCCCTCTCAAGTAGCACCACTCCCTAGTGACCAACTCTATGCGCCTATGGGAGCCATTTCTATTTAAACCACCACAACCATGATTCCTGGAACCAAGGGAGTCAACTGATTCTCAGCCACCTTGGGGACATGCTTCAATGCAACCCTCAGACAGTGTTCTTTAAGGCGCTGCCCAGCCCAGGTGCCTCTCATCCGGCCCCACTCCTACATTCTATTAACTCTCTCATCAGCCTCTGTCTCTTTCTAGTCCTCCGTAGCACACCCATCGCCTCTTCTTGAACAGGGATTGCTGTTCTTGGCAGCACTGAGTCCCCAGTGCCTAGCAATGGCTGACATATGTTATATGCTTGCTACACATCTGACATCATATTCTAGCAGAATACAGGGAAATCCTCCAGTTACCCTGTGAAATCTACAGTGATAAAATGTAGCCAGTTACAGTATTTGGGAAGTCTTTCCACAGGTGCCATGTGACCTGGTGAATGACTATGGTGTGTGTGGGATGGCCTGTGTCTGGCTTCTTCCCTCCTTCATTAGAAGTAGTACAGTATGGTGGCATATGCTTCAAGCCAGAGTCTTACCCCACTGTTGAGGTGGCTCTGTCCTGAAGCCAGGCACCTTTATTATGTGGGCACCATATACTCAGCTGTGAACTGAGAGGTTGTGTGTGTGTGTGTATGTGTGTGTGTGTGTGTGTGTGTGTGTGATAGTCAAGGCTCTTTGTTTAATTTTTTTACAAAAAGGTTTACTTATTTTTAAATTATGTGCATGAGTCCTTGCTTACATGTATGTACACATGTGTGCCTGTGAAGACCAGAAGAATTCCCTGGATCTTGAGTTAGAGATGGTTGTGGACTGCCATGTGGGTGCTTGGAACCACCAACCAAATTCCTCTGCAAGAACAGCAAGTGCTCTTAACTAGTGAGCCATCTTGTCAGCCTCCCTGCACCTTTAAAGAGTTATAGTTTATTTGTATGAATGTTTGTCTGCGTGTATGTGAGCACACCATGTGTCTACCTGGTCCCTGTGTGTCCTGACTGATTTTATATTAGCTTGGCCACAACCTCAAGTCATTTTGGAAAGAGTCTCCCAGTTGGAACAGTAACAGTTTAAGATTTGCCTATACACAAGTCTGTAGTACATAATCCTTGATTGATTTATGTGGGTGGGCCCTGCTCACTGCGGGCAGTACTACTCCTGGGCTAGTGGTCTTGGGTGCTATAAGAAGGAAGGTTGAGTAAAACCAACAAGCAGAACTCCTCCATGGCCTCTTCATCAGTTTCTGTATCTAGGTATCTACCCTGACTTCCCTGGATAATGGACTACAAGCTGTAAGATGAAATAAACCCTTTCTTTCCCTAAGTTGCTTTTGGTTATGGTGTTTTATAATAGCAACAGAAATTCTAACTAAGACATAAATTGGTACCAGGAATGGGGTATTGATGTGACAGACTGATCACGTTTTAGGAGGACTGTGGAAGGACTTGGAGACATTGAGCTAGAGAATCCCTGAATGTTAGAGCTTAATGAGCTGTTGTGGGGACTTGGAAGATATGATTGCTGAGAACAGTGCAGACCATGGAGCCTGCCTTGTAAAGTTTCAGAAGGAAGCAACGATTCACAAACTTCATGTAATGATTTGAATTAAGAACCACTAAAATCAAACCTTTGTGTTATTGGGACAATCTGTGCTGGTCAGCTGGGGCTGAAGTAAAGCTGTGATTAAGAGACAAGCATCACTGAGGCAGAATCTTCTTGTAAAGAGTTTCCTTAGAGTCATCACACAGAAGCTGGGGTCCATTGTGGGCCAAGGTTGTACCTGGTTCAGAAGCTAAACTTGGTATTGGAAGAGTCACCCAGATGGTGCTGGTTTTCAAGGCATGAGACTCCTGGGAACAGCTGATGCTTGCCACTTTGTGATAGGCTGGAGCCCACGAAAGAAGAGAGCCCAGGAGAGGCTGTTGGTGAAAGTGCAGCCTCAGTTGCAGTAGAAGGCCCAGGATGGAAGGGATCCTGGGAAAGGCTGAGCTTTGGCACTGTGTGGTAGGCCATAGTCCGTGAAGTGAACCCAGGAGAGGCCGTTGGTCAAAGCAAGCCAGTAGGCAGCACTCCTCCATGATCTCTGCATCAGCTCTGGGTTCGTTCCCTGAGTTCCTGCCCTGACTTCCCTTCATGAAGGACTGTGATCAGGACATGTAAGCCGAAATAATCCCTTTCCTTCCCAAGTTGCTTTTGGTCACTGTTTTATGACAGCAGTAGAAACTGTCACTAAGACACCATGGAAGCTGAAGAGGGTATCAGTTCTCCTGGATCTGGAGTTATGGGTGCTTGTGAGCTCCCGGAGGAGGTGCTGGGAACTGAAGCTCAGTCCTCTGCAGGAGTAGCAAGTGCTCTTTAGCATTAAGCCATTTTTCCAGCTCCCCCACTCAGTTTTTTTTAAACCACTGAGATTGATGTCTATTTCCTCTCAGAAAGGACAAAGGATAGAGTGACCAGTGGACTCCGCAGCCCATGCTAGGAGAAGATCATCGTCAATGAGCTGGAGGCGGGTGTTGGCAGTCTGTTGCATTGTGGCATATGTGGTTGTACTAAGGCGCCTGGTGTCAGTTGAGCGTGTCCTGTAGGGTGCAGTTGAACGAGGTGATTTGGAAAGAAGAGTCACACTGTTGCAGTTTACACCCAGTGCATCTGAAGGGAAGTCACTGAGTCTTTTTATGGTAGATTTTTAAAAGGATTTCAGCCCTCTGTTTCTCTGGTTACCCTCAGGAAATGTAATGCCAGCATGCGACATCGTGATGTTCTTTGACCTTTGTTTGCTAGGGGCTAAAGGCTTTTAATGGTGGAAAGCTCTTGCTTCACAGTGTGATCAATTTGGGTGACATTGTAGGGAATAAGATAAAAACAAATGTAAGAGACTCAGTTTTTTTGTACACCATTCTGCAGAAAGAGACCAGATGAAAGAAAAGGGCCAAAATGGCCAGTGTGCTGAATATGGCAGAAGTCCTGACTCTTTCCCACAGGCAGGACTTGCCCCATCCCCCAATTCCACATCCCATTGGCTTAGGACACAGTCTGACCTTATGAATATGCAGCAGGGCTCAGGACTGTCCCTTTCTCTGAATCTGGGCTCAGTCAGTTGGTGGAAGGATGACCTATAACTTTCCAGTCTCAGAGCCCCCAGCCAAGGCAGCGCAGTGCCTCTTGCTCGTCTGTGACTCTGATGAGCTCTAAGAGCATCCCATACTAAGAACGCACAATCTATTTCTTACAACACCAAAGCCATCAGAAAAAAAGATGGCTCTCCTGCTGAACCCCTCTTTTCTGAGTGGCTGTTTGGAGGGGTGAGGCAGTGGAAGGAGGTGGTTGTTGGAGTCCCACAGGCCTCTCGTGGACCATCGTGCCTGGCTACGTGCATGGCTGCATGCTGCTTTCCTGGGTCTGGGAGGAGCATACCCTGATCTTGTCTCACCTTGTTGCTATGTTGCTATTAATGGCAATGGTGATTTCTTACAGATTTTTAAAACCCAAGACCTCATCTTCTGTCCCTCAAGGAGGCAGGGCAGGCCTCCTCCGTTCTACATGGCTTTCCTGTGACTCACAGCAGCTGCCAGAAGGTGTCCTGGGGGAGTTTGAAATAGGGCTTAGATTTGGCCTGAATTCCTAGGGCCCAGCTTCTTAGAGCCAAAGCTGGTATTGCTGTAAGTCAGAGTTTCTCAACCTCCCTAATGCTGCTACCTTTAATACAGTTCTTCATGTTGCTGTGAACCCCCAACAAAAAATTATTTTCAGTGATTTTGCTACAGTTATGAATCATAGTGGAAACATCTGGTATGCAGGCTATCTGATGTGTGACCCCTGTGAAAGGGTTGTTCAACCCCTAAAGGGGTCACAGCCCACAGGTTGAGAACCTCTGCTTTAAGCAATGGTTGTAGTGGAATGATCCATCCCTACTCAGTCCTCCCAGAGCACGAGGTACTTCATAAAGGCAGGCTCTGTAGTCATTTGCCTGTATTTGCCTTAGGGCCTGACTTGGGCCCACCAAGGTGGACATGTCATCAGAACGAGCTGTCTTGTGAGCCAGCTGTAGCATTCAAACCGCAAACAAACAAACAACAACTTAGTTAAAGGGATTTTTTTACATGGGACATTTTGGAGGAAAGACAACCAAACAAAACTCCTTCTTTCAACGGGCTGACCTGTTTGTCCCTTGCAATTCAATTTCAACTCAGAAGAGCAGCTGTGTGCCCAGAGGGCTTTGGGACTTGAGCCTGTGACAGATGAACTTAATTTGTAGTTGTGTGAGCGCGCTTTCCTTTTGTGCGTTTATTAGACCTTCTTTCCAAGTGGAATATAGATGGTTCTATAAAAGTCACACTGTCTTTTTGAAAAGTATGACACGAATTTTATGGGATGATCTCTCAAAAGATGACCTTCCAGCAGCTGAACACGGTGCTTCAGACTCCGGGCCTTGGATTCCTGAATTGCCTTGGCAGTTCAGAGGAGAGAGGCCTCTTAGGGTAGTGAATGAAGCACTTCAGTTTTGCGGGCCTTTGGTTCTAGGTCATTATCCTGAGTCTAGGTGAGTCTAGGTTGTGATTTCTTCCAACATGTAGTGTGAGGCTAGAGGGTGGAGGAAGGAGGTGGCGCTCTCTCTCTCTCTCTCTCTCTCTCTCTCTCTCTCTCTCTCTCTGCTGGCATGTCACAGGGTCTACAAGGTCCTGATTGTTGTGCTTTCTTAGGAGAGGTGTTCCAAGGGTCAACAAGATAATGTCTGCGATGCTGCTTTGTAGTTTTCATTCTGGAAAATTTCTAAACCTACTTGTGCCTTTGAAGCCCTTTTAGGTACAATCAAGCCCCACACAGTGATGTTTTAACTGGTTTAAAGTCATTCTATGCCGTGAGAACTTTAGCCTACTGTGATTAGCCTTGCTTTACAGGTAAGGATCCAGAGGCACAGGCCAGTCAAGCACCTTGCCCAAGGCCACAGAATGCTTTTTAAACAATTATGTATTCATTTAGTTTGACAGTGTTCAGACAGCCGCCACACAGTCCATATTGGGCTTCTATTGTTATGGAGCTAAGGCTGGCCTTGAACACCTGATCTTCCTGCCTCTCTGCTTTTCAAATTCAGGGATTGCAGGCAGATGCCACTACACCTTCCATCCTATTTGTAAGGGACACATGGTAATTCTAGGTGCATGAGGAGCACAGGGACATTGCAGCACGTGTGTATAACAATCAGATCTGCTCAGCCAGCTGGTCTGTACCTCGGACTTGCCAGTTTCTTTGTGTTGAGATCACTCTAAACCTTCTGCTGTTTTCAAATGCTAAGTTGATTGTTATCAACGCTAGTGTCCCAGGACCCTCAAGCCAGCGGGACTTCTGTGTCTCAGCCCCATCCACCTTTCCCCTGAACTCAATGGCCGCCTAAAATCCTGGTTTCTTATCCAGGGCAACAGGAGGAAGCACTTAAAAGGGCTCTGTGGTCTTCGATGCAGGGAGGTGTGTCTGGAACTGTTGTGCTGCCCGCCATGGTCCCACAGCGGAGGCCTGTGCATCATGGAAGGTTCCTCCACCTTAGAGGTTTCCCTTGGTGCCCGGTATCCACTTTGCTATGTTAGTGGGCACCTCAGCAGTTTGTCCTAGGTTTGAGACCTAAGATGAGAGTTTTGCTTGTGTGTATGCTGGTGCACCACTTATGTGCCTAGTGCCCTTGCAGGCCCATAAAAGATGCCAATCCCCAGGAACTGGAGTTACAGCAAGTTGTGAGCCATCATGTGAATGCTGTGACTCGAACCTTTGTCCTCTAGAAGAACAGTCAGTTTTCTTTATCTCTCCAGCCCCTGGTGATAGTTACTTTTATGTTCGGTTAACATTTGTAATTAAAGGAATATTTGCTTTTGAATATTATCCAAAAGATCCTAA
This sequence comes from Tokudaia tokunoshimensis, assembly GCA_036184795.1. Lineage (NCBI taxonomy): Eukaryota > Metazoa > Chordata > Mammalia > Rodentia > Muridae > Tokudaia > Tokudaia tokunoshimensis. The sequence continues at coordinate 70,390,839 of BTHU01000014.1, read as the reverse complement.
CAGGTGTTCCTAGATGACTTGCTTTTTTTTTATGGGCCTCAGTTTTCTCATCTGTAAATGGGGAATGAAATGCAGCACTGTCACAGAATCGTGGTGAGAATTAAGGAGAGTGAAGTGCTGAGCCTGGCATGTTGAGTGCTGCCTGGCGTGACTATTTCAGCATTGTCAGAGGGACAGAACTGACTGGTCTGTGTGACTTCAAGTAGTGTGTCTTCCATGGCTAATCTTGGTGGTCGATTCAACACAGGCAGGAAGAGGGACCCTGTGGCCATTGTGAGGCATTTTTTGAATTGCTAGTTGATGTGGGAGGGTCCCATCCACTGTGAGTGGTGCAACCCAGAAGGTGGACCTGGGGTGTTTTAAGAAAGTGGACTGAGAGATGGCTCAGTTAGGAGCACTGGCTACTCCTGCAGAGGTCCTGAGTTCAATTCCCAGAAACCACATGGTGGCTCACAGCCATCCGTAATGAGATCTGGTGCCTTCTTCTGCCATGCAGGCATACATGCAAATAGAGCACTCATATACATAAATAAATACATGAGGCACACACACACACACAGAGAGAGAGAGAGAGAGAGAGAGACAGACAGACAGACAGACAGACAGAGACAGAGAGAGAGATGAGATACAGACAGAGAGAGGCAGAGAGAGGAGAAAGCAGACTGAGCCGTGGGGAGCAAGTCAGTAAGCAGTGTTCCTTCATGGTTGAGTTTCTTCTGCCTTGAGCTCCTTCCTGATGATGGATTGTGATCTGTGAGCTTAAAAGGCAAGCTAGGATGGTGTCCCTAGACTTGTGCCAAGGCCAAGTCAAGGTCACCTTGTGCTGGCCTGTAGTTCCCAGTGGGGCGTGTGCATCCACTGTTTTGAAAGGGCACCTACCCGGAGTGCATGGGCGCAGTGCCCTGGTGTGGCGGCCATGCTGAGATCCTGGAGCTGGCTGGCAGCGCCTCACCTGCAGCTGGCTATCTGCAATGACGAGGTGCTCAAAAAACTGAGAGCCCCCATAAGGACCAGGGCAAGTGAGGCTGCTTGACAGAGACTTGACAGTAGAATGTGCTTGGGGCTCTGCCTTTCCTGCAGTTTTGAGCCTCTGTTGGGCCTGACATCTTGGGCAGTGGATTCTATTCTCCATTCTTTGTGTTCCTTGTCTGTAGGATGGGCTCCCTAGCACTTTAATGTTGCTGTTGGGGATTTGAGGATGCGAGCTAACATGAAATTTCACTGAACGTGACAGGACAGACCAACTCATAGCCAGCAAGCAGCTATATGCCTAACAAGACTCGCCTGTCTTCATGGGGAGCAAATTCCTTCTGTCCCCTTGGCCATCACAGGGAGAGTGCAAGGCTGCTTTGTGGCATCCACTGCAGGCCCTGGATCTCCTCTCCTAGATTTGGCAGCTGTCACGCATTGCCATCACAGCAGAGCCAAGTATAGGCACAGCTTGCCTTGATTTACATTTTCGGGTGTTGGTGCTATTTATAAACAATTAAGAAAAGATGCGGAAGCCTGCTTATGGCCAGCTGGCAAAGTCAGCCAAACATGGAGAAATCTGTTAGCGCAGTCTGCTCGTGTGCGAGCGCAAAGCACTTAAATAAACGCGCACACTTGCTTGCATTTAAAGTTTCCTCTTAAAAAAAATGACATTTTGCCATTGACCAGATGGTTTACAGAGCCTTGTCCTAAAAGGGCAGCAGTATGTCTATCAGATACCGGAAACCTGAGCTGTCATAAAACAGTAACTGTGATGTTTCCCCAACCTTTCTAGTCACTTATGGGGAGTATAAAATGGACAGAAAGAGGTGTCACCTTACAAAGACTTCAGGGAGTGATCTTCCAACGTCTTTCTGTTTTAAAAAGGAATATTATTTTTATTTTAAATTCTGGGTTGTGGTGTGTGTGTGTGTGCATGAGAGTGCAGGTGCTTGAAGGTCAGAGGCATCAGATTTCCCTTTGAAGCTAGAGTTACAGGCAGTTAGGATGCACTGGATGAGGGTACTAGGAACTGAATTCAGGTCCTCTGCAAGAGCAGTTTATGCAGTTAACTGCAGAGCTCTCTCTCCAGCCCCACCTCCCTTTCGTATCCTCTGTTTTCATCCCGTCCTTAACATCCATTACCCAGGACAGGCAGGGACTTTCTTCCCTACTGTTTATTTCTCTGTAGTCTTGATCCCTGATTCTGTATTTTGGTTGGTCTGTCTACACTTGAAAAAGAGATTTCTCACTGTATAGCCACTGCCTGGCACAGAGAATACATAATAACTATTTGTTGAGTGATTTCCTGAATGGACTGGAAGAGGCTTGTCCTTCCGTCTGTCCCTTTTGACAGGTGCTGTCATGTGATCAGGGTCTATAGTAAGTTGAGGCCCCAGCTCCCTCTGGGTAGATGACTCTCCTCAGGTGCTTGGCTGCAATGTGTTGCTCTAGAGTAGAAATCTTGAGATGTCCCCTTAGAGAGGAACCTGGGAGTCATGGCGTATGCATGTGAGTCACAGTCTGCAGCCTTGGGTGGAAGTCTCTGTACTCACCGAGGAGTGACAAGCAAGGCCTAGCTTTGCTGCAGGTCACCTGGGTACAGTTCTGGTCTTTTGTTGTTTACAACTGAGCCATACCCACAGCTCCTGAAGCTTCTGAGCCTCTTGGCTTTCCCCACACTTCCCTGGTTGTACATTGTTTTGTGGGCCATAGATGCAGAAAGGAAACCTGTCGGCTAGAAATGGTCACATGTCTTGGGTCTCAAGAAGGCAGTTATTTTTGAAGCCCTCCAATTCCACTTTTCATGTACATCTTATAAAGAGATAAAACATAGAAAGAACTTCATGGAAAAGGAAAATTAATTCAGAGCATTAGAGTGTCTGTTTATTCACAGTCTAGAATCAAGGTACAGTAGGCTCCTGTCTAAGGTGCAACTTGAATCCATTAGTTACTGTGGTGTGGGCAATGGTTACTGGTGGCCTTAGACAGACAGATGCAGGCCTTGCTCTGTCTCCAGACAGGGCATATTCATTTTAAATTTGCATGAGGGAGAAGCAGATGGTGTGGTGAGTGACTGGTCAGATGCCGGGCCATTGATAGCTTTTTTCTTCCATGTATTGCCTTGGGAGTTGGGACCAAGAGTTCGCTGAGGACAGATTATCATCTCTCCCAGCCAGCTGGGTTCCCTTTCATGCCTGGCTCAGAAAGATTGCTCTTTGTACAGCCAGTGAAGGTGCATTGTTGATCATCTTGAAATCATGAAAATTTTATTTATTTTACCCCAAACTTTAGAAGTAGAACTGTCCAAAGATGATTCTCTATATTCTTTTTTAAAACCTGGGTTTTCTTTTTTCTTTTTTTAAGTATATAAGTAAGTTGAGATCTTCTTTATGACTAACTTTATGAGTAGTTTGTAAGTTTAAAAAGTGTGTGTGTGTGTGTGTGTGTGTGTAAGTCTGAAGGAACATCAGATCCCCTGGAGCTGTAGTTACAGGCAGTTATGAACTACCTGACCATGGATGCTGGAAACCGAACTTGGGTCCCTCTGCAAGAGCAGAAGGTGCTCTTAACCACTGAGCCATGCGTCCATCCCCAGCCTAGTGGTTTCAACAGAACGAGAGGGTGGTTGAGAAGGTGGTTTTTCTTGCAGCATCTCCAGGATGCTGGGACAAGAGAGGCCAGAGAAAGATGGAACCTGCAGGTTTCTGAGTTCTATGGACCTTAGTGTCTCTGTTTATATTGAAAGTTCAGCATTTGAGTCTTTAAAGGTGGAGCCTCTTTTAACCAAAGTGCTTGGGGTCAGAGTACTTCAGAATGTAGTGGTTTTGTTTTGGGTTTTGAAGTATGTGGATGTTACTGGTCAAACATTCCTAATCCAGAACTCCACAGTGGAGCTGCACAAAGTTAGAAAGTTTAGGATCTGGGAACGTTTCAGGCTTCAGAGTTCCAGTCTTCATTTTTTTTTCAGCTGTGTCTAGGGAAATGACAGAACTTGGAGGAACGTTCCTGCTCATCCAGCCTAGCCTTTCAGGGTCTCATGGAGAGGGCACGACTAGGCAGGCTGCCTGCCCGGGGTGAGCCGGCTCTCCCTGCCCCGAGTCTGTCCTGGCTGGCACAGTCTTCTCAGCCCTTCCCCCGCTCCTTCCAGAACACCCATGTGGCATCGAGGTGCGTGGCTCCAGAAGGAGCTTTCTGCAGCTCTGAGACTGGGGGGTGACAGAGAGAGGTATTGCCTGTGGTTGTACAAATGAGAGCTGAAAATAATGTTCCCAAGCGATGACCTAGCCAGATAATTCTGGTGGGAAGTACAGGCATATGACACCCACAGTTTGAATCAACAGGAATTTGGAGAAGCTGGGGTGCAGGAGACCTCCTGGCTTTATCAGGTTTTACTTTGCACCCTGTTGGGCACACTCTGCATGCATCCTTACCAGTCAGTACCTTGTGAGTAGGCTTTGAGCATTCTTCCTCAGCACTGGGCCTCAAACTGCATTCCTCCCAGAAACTATTCTTGGTATAAAGAGAATACTTTCGCTGTCAAGGGGAAGGGCACTGCTAAGGTCTGGGATGAACTCCCAGCAAAGGAGTCTGACTGCAGCAAGGCTTAACCCAGGCAAAGCTGTTGACCAGCGATGGCAGAAATGGGAGCCGAGACCCCTCAGGGGCGCTGGTGGTGCATTTGGCTTTTGAGCCAAGCTACTCCACGGTCCTTTTCTCTGCCAGAGACTCCTGCTTCTCCTGGCTGCTGTGCCCTGCCGTCCACTCCTGTACTTCAGCAAATCCTCGTCCCACCGCCAGATCATAGCAGCTGGGCTGGCGACCACAGCTCCCGACTTTCCCAGGTTTTTAGTTGTTCTTAGGGATTGGGCTCTGGGCCCTGTTGGTTGAAGGTCTTGTTTCAGAAGGCATCTGTGTGAAGCATGTGTACTTGTGTGAGGCATTCGTACTTGTGTGAGGTGCACACTTAGTGATGTTTAGGCTGGCATGGATAGGGTCAGGTAGAGGGGCCAGTGGCAGTTGGTGACAGCTGTTGTCTTCACATGCAGGCTGCCTCTGTGTTGCAGCCCTCACCGCTCCCTCCCAGCCTGATCCTTTTCCTCCCATCTGCACCTTCTGTCTTTACTTGGTGTCCTTGGCCATTTTGACATTCAGTTTCAGGCACTGAAAAAGAATGAACATTTTAGACAGGAAGAGACCATAAATGATTTTCTGTGGTGAGCTGGACTGGTGCATTCTGGACATATGGCTGAGTTATCTCCTGCTTCTCTCAGCTCGCAGGGTTTCAGGGCTTAGTGATAATTGGAGTCACTGAGAATGTTATTCTTGCAGGATTTATTCAGTGCCACTTTATTAGAAACAGCTAAGCTTCCAGCCGAATAGGTTTGTGGGGCTCTGGCTGTTGTCTTGTCGAAGGGAGGCGTGTGAGTGCGAAGACCATTCCAACCACTGAGAGTTTAAACACATCTGGGCTTTTTTCCATGTTCATTATTAATCATGGAGGTAATGATGAATTCTGGAGCTTGGCTCCCCCAAGCATACTCCATTAGCTTTCCTTTGAGATTCCAGCCTCTCCTATGGCCACTACCAATCAGCTGGTGTTTTAGGTAGGTTGAAGTCTATTGACCATCTTCCTTCAAGCCTGTCTGACCCAGGCACTATTCCTTCCTGGTACTCAGGTTGCTAGGCCCAGTTACCTGCTCCTTAACCCACCTTCTGTCCACTCTTAGATCCTGTGGGGTTCCAGATAGGTGAGCAGAAGCTACCACACACTTCTCTGGGTAGAAGAAGCAGAGACTCATTAGTTTTCAGGCCATTAATAAAGATGAGGTCTTGGGCTCTGGGTTGAAGGCCTTTGTGATATCTGCCCTTCTTGGAAAAAGTTAATTTCCCATTAACTGTTCCCATCCTGTTTCCAACAGGAGAATTCCAGGTTGCTGTAGTGCATTTTCTGTGAGGGATTATTGACAGATGGTCATTCTCCACTCAGACAGTAGTTATCAGGCAGTACACGTGAGACTGTCGTAGTATGATCTTCATGGATTGACCCTCATAGGTCTGTCTTTAGGTCCAGAGAAGGCACATATGTGCACTGAGGAAGTTCTGTGTGGGCAAGAGTGAGGAGCCTTGCTGGGGAGCCTTGCCCGTATAAAGCTTGGCTCGTGCCACCAAGGTCAGGGAGGGTCGTATCTTCTCAGAATGCTCCACCCTCCATCCCAGCATCAAAGTACTCTGAATGTTTCCTTAATGATATGAAATTGAGACTGTGGGAAGGATAAGCTGAGGGGGATATATCCTTAAAACATGGTGTGTGTATGTGTGTGTATGTCCATGTCACATCATTATATTGCTAACACTGTCAATTCTGGATCCCTTATGGAGTTTTCATAGCTCACAGTATTGTGGCTGAAGATTGGTGATCATGGGAGGAACATGTAGGATAGCTTGGATGAGAAGGAAGCCAGGGAAAGATCAGGGAGGGGGTCAGAAATACCTGTTCCATAAAGGTCTGCTTCATAAAAGTTCTATCACCTCTTCTCTCAGCCGTGCAGAAGACAGAGCTCACAACACATGAACCCCCAGGGCCACCCTTGAACCTTACCCAAACTAGAGCAGAAGATGAAGGCTTCTTAGCAATATATATTGAAGGGCACTGGTGGGTTCCCCTCTTTGTTTCTTTTAAAATAATTCAGACATTTGGAAAGGTCTCAAAGGAGTCTGTTTGCCCTTCACTCAGGGTCCCCAAACATGGCCCTCTCTCTCTGTGTGCATTTTGTTAGGTGTTTGAGTGTAAAGCCAGAGTGCAGAGGTGGGAAGAGAAGAGGACGTTTGCAGGGGTGACCTGAGGGGGGAGGGATGGGCAGTGGTGAGGAACCAGGTGAGGTGACCACATCTGGAAGGAGGCCTAGAGAGATTTCTTTCTGGGTTGGATAGTGGTGGTGCCAATAGCCAGGGCTGCCCTGAGCTCTGCTCTGCCTCAGTCACTGTCCGCCTTCCTGCTCTGAGTAACCAGTAATCTCACTTGGAAGCCCTGTTTTCCCGTAGTTCCTAATTCCTTGGAGGTCTTACTTCTGTAATCCGTTAGCACTGCCTGAGGCTGCCCGGTCTGTCTTGCACCTGGGATTGATTAGTCATTGTCACCATCATTCCACAAAGGCTAAGAGTTCTCCACAGAAGGCCCTTGGAAATAGAAGCTGGGATCTGGAACAGGGGTCTAAACTGAATCACCTGGAAAGGACTATCGTGTAGGTGGTGTTGAACTGAGTGTGTGTGTGTGTATTTGTATATGTATTTGTATTACACACACACACACACACACACACACACACACACACACACACGTCCTGATATTCCTGACACTGTCCATCCTGATCCTGAATACTTTATGAAGTTTCCTTACTGTCTTGGCAGCTGTTTTCTCGCCTGTGAAGTGTTGGTGTCCTTCTCAATACAAATCATTACTGTTAAAAAAGAGGCACTTGCTTGGAGGAACAGCTCCCTTGAAAAGCACATGAGAGACTCTTGTGGGTTCCGAGGGGGCAGCAACGGCAGTGGTTTGGTGAGCACTGACTGGTGACCAGACAGGGGTGGGGGGCTGCATGTTATCTGTCTTTAATTTTCCAACCACTCTTTGGGGTGGAGAGGAACCCTTGATAAACTTTTGTGTAGTAGATTATACTGATTATGAAAGTGGAAGCTGCCAGGATTTGTTGAGGACTTATCTGTGTCAAAGACTGTGCCAAGCTCTCAACATAGGGCATTAAAAAAAAAATGACATCCATAGTCAAACCTCTGGCTGCCCTGGCTTTACGGAGCACTCTCAAGGCTACCCAAGAGCTGTAAGCAGAACTTCTAGGGCCCTGAGTCTCACATCCCAGAGGAACCTGGCTCTTGCCCATCCTGCGAGTGCGGCAGCTCCAGTCCCTGCAGCGCAGCCTGTGAGACAAGCCTTGCCTCTAATTTGCTTCCATTAGCACTGTGGCATATGTTACCCAGCTCGAGGTGCCCACCGCCTTGCCTCCTGTTCCCACATGCTCAGGGGGAAAAACCATCTGCCAGGGGATCCAGGAGGAGAGACAGATGCCAGCCTTTCAGCCTCCACTCCCTGGAGAGCCACGGCCCTTCCTCCTTGGAGCTTTAAGACTGTCTCAGGCCTGCTGTCAGGAACCTCGAGGCTTTTTCTTCTAGCTGACAGAAGACACTTGATGACACAGTCCCCGGCCTCAGTGTCTTCTGATGACCGGATACAGAAGCCCAGCTGCAGGCTCTATGGACAGCTGGATTGCAGGGGCCAGTGAGGAGAAGGCGCTGAGATTTACGAGGGATGGGCTTCCTGTAAAGGCCTGGTGCAGGCTCTTGGAGAAAGCTGCCATTCCCACCCACGCCAGGCTTCCCAGTGCCCCCTGTGGCTCTATTTCTTTTGGAATTTGTGCTTCCACGGTGTCAGAATAGTGTGCTTTGCCCTGGCTTTCAGACCTTCCTTTTTGGAATTTTATTTCTCTGAGCACAGAGCAGATTCAGGGAGGCTTTGATGTTGTACAGTCTCTTTTCACTGGTCCTGAGGCTGGTGGGATGTTTCGTTGGTTGGGTGTGGATGGAAACAGAAGCGGCCCTTCTCTGATGGCCCCTTCTCTCCTATGGCAGCTCTAGCCTTCTTAGGGGCCATGCTGCCCATGCCTTTGCCTTGGCTTTGCTACAGTGTAAGTGTGACTGAGCCTGCACGGGGTTTGGAAGGTAGCTGGTGTCTTCCCAACACAATCTGAAGTTATGTTCCTGATAGAAAGTGGATGTCAGGGCAAATCGTGCCCATCTGCCTTGTCCCTACAGGGATGGAGAGAATGAGTAGTCCTTTATGAACATGTCTTGGACTATTATGGAACAGTGCAAGGAGGTGCAGAGAAGTGTGGACTCATCATGTGTCATGTCACCTCTTACGTGGAGGTCAGCACAACTTGCAGGAGTTAGTTTTCTCCCTCTATGTTTGGGTCCTGGGGATGGAGCCTAGGTCATTCAATTTGGTGACAGATGCCTTTACTCTCGGAGCCATCTCCACAATCCCCAAAGTTACAGTTTTAAGAACTTAATTAGGGAGGGCCTTTTATTTAATGAAGCAGTGGAGAGTCACAGGATCAGGTTGGAGCCAGCTAGCTGTCTGGATGTCCTCCTTGGAGATGGCAGAGGGTCAGTGGAAGCTTCTAGCCAGGGTTCCTCCTGCATGGAGCCTGCTGCCTCAGTAGTCAGGCGGTGCCGGCAGTAGTGTGGGTTTAGCACAGGGACTGTGGCACAGGTTGGCAGGATGCATGATTGTTCATTTATTTCTCCCTTGTGGCTTTTGCTGTCATTGTCCTATGTTTAGAGGTAGTGCCAGGGCCACTGTGCCCATCTGCCGTGTCCCTGCAGGAATATAGAGTGTGAGTAGTCCTTTATGCCATTGTTGAGCTTGTGCTGGTGAACATGCTTGTATCCCTAGGCATTAGTGTCTGCCTGGTTACAACCATAGCATGGTGCGCTGGACACACCTCCTGGTTTTCCCTGAGACTTAGAAGCCCTGTCACTGTGAAGGAAGCTAGTCATCCAGATTTGAAAGGATCACAAAGGAAGTAATACTCTAACACCTGACCTCTGTAGCATACACCATGTCCAAGGCTAGGCAGTTACTCCTCCCTCCAAATGTTGCACCCTGTGGGCCAGTGCTTGGTGCATTCCTGACCTCTTCCCTGACCTGGCCAGCTGTATTTCATCAGGATCTTGGAATCTTTGGATGAAGACAGAACTGGTTTGGCCTGATGACTCCTGTTCTTTTGACCTGTATGAGCTGCTGGCCTCTCTAAACTTCATTTTTTCTCACCACCAAGATGAGAAAACCCACTTACTGATGTTTTGTTTTGTTTTGTTTTTGGCTCCTTGCTTTCCTTTGTGTTTGCATGTGTGTTTTCTCCCCCCTCTGCTTGGAAGAACCCCATGTCTCGAGTGGCGAATGGCATGCCCTGAGTGGTGGTGGTGGTGGTGGTGGGTAGGGGCCCTTCCTTCCCTGATGCAGGAAGGTAGAGCCTGCCTTCCTCCTGTGGGAAACCAAGCAAGCTCCCTATCCCTGCTCCTAATCTGTTTATTGCTGCCAACCAGTAGTCTTTCTTAAACGTTTATTTATGCAGATCTCATATTACCAGATAAAATAGTGTTTCCTACTTAACCTGTTCACCTTAACCTGTTGTGTTTTTCCAGATCTCCGCTACTATGGCTCACAGAGCCCCAGTCTCTAGAGCTCATCCCTAGCCCTGGAGTCAGAGCCCAAACTCTCACATCCTGATTGGGCTAGCCCTGGAGTCAGAGCCCAAACTCTCACATCCTGATTGGGCTAGCCCTGGAGTCAGAGCCCAAACTCTCACATCCTGATTGGGCTAGCCCTGGAGTCAGAGCCCAAACTCTCACATCCTGATTGGGCTAGCCCTGGCTGGCTTTGTGGCCAGGTGCAACTGCTGGCTCTGGGTATTTGCTTTATAGATAGATGGGTGTTCCCTATATGTGGCTCTTTTGAGAGATTTACATGGGTTTATGTGTGCATACTTTATTTCTTTATATTGCTAAGGATTACTCTGAACTGAACACAGTGTAATATATTTGTCCCTGGCATTGTTAATGGTCCTTTAGTTTGGGCTTGGGTTTTGGCGGCTTTGTGTGGCTGTATATAGTAGTGTGTCTTATGTAAATCTGTGGGCATGGGTTTCTGGGCACGTGGTGGGGGCATCTTTAACTTTAGGATGCTGTCACATTGTCCTTTAAGGGTTAGGGGTGGGATAAGGTTCCACATCCCCTCGCACTGAGGGAATGTGTTTCCGTTGTTTAGACTTTAGTCAGCTGGTGAATGCCATGGTGGTTTGGTTTGTGTATCTGGCTGAGTGACTGCAGAGTCTTCCTATTCATTCAGTGACATTCGTGATTCTTCATGGTCAGTGCCATAGCTCCTTGGCCTGTTCGTTGCTGGGTGGTTTGCCTTTGTATGTTCTTGGTGTTCAGGGTGCTGGCAGAAACACTTTGTCAGACACATCATTCTATGTACGCTCATTTAAAAAAATAATTTCTTTGAAGAGTTCTGTATTTTAAACATATATTGGTACTTTTGGTGTCTGTGAAAACCTGAGGCTAAAATTATGTCTTCTAGGTGTTATGCTTCCCTCTTTTTTTTTTTTTTGTTGTTTGTTTTTTGAGACAGGGTTTCTCTGTGTAGCCCTGGCTGTCCTGGAACTCACTCTGTAGACCAGGCTGGCCTCAAACTCAGAGATCTGCCTGCCTCTGCCTCCCAAGTGCTGGGATTAAAGTCATGTGCCACCACTACCTGGCTTTATGCTTCCCTCTTTAGTCTTTGCTGAGTTTATAGTTTATGTGCTCAGGTGTGAGAGTATGTGGAGGCTTTGTTATGATGGACAAGGTTCACTAGAGGCTATCTGGATTCCCTGATGCGTTGTGGTCCACACTGCCTGTTGCCTCTCGCCAGTCTTTCAGGGAATCTGCCCTAGAAGGTTGTAACTGATGCCCTCCTCATCTTGCTCAGATCCACTGTCTAACTATTATGTTCTTTCTTTGCTGACGTTGGAAAGATGGGGCTCAAGACCCACTGACGGTCGGCCATGCCAGGCCAGATGGGACCTGACCTCACAGAGGTGTAGGAGTGAGGTCGCCAGGGATTCGTGGCTAATCTGGGGGATTTGATGTGAAGTGCTTGGTGCATTTAGGTGACCTATAATGTAAGCCCTTTATGGTAAACAACTTGATTCTTTTTTTTTGGTTTTTCGAGACAGGGTTTCTCTGTGTAGCCCTGGCTGTCCTGGAACTCACTTTGTAGACCAGGCTGGCCTCGAACTCAGAAATCCTCCTGCCTCTGCCTCCCAAGTGCTGGGATTAAAGGCGTGCACCACCACCGCCCGGCTTACAACTTGATTCTTAAGGTTGTAACTTTGATTTTGGAAGTTCAGAGTTTTTTCTGTTGATGATAAATCTCCCCGAAATTAATAACTTCTTTTTATTTGCATGGAACCAAATAGTGTACCAATGAATACAACTCTATCACTTTTAGCAGAGATGACACAAGCCTCTCTGTCATCACTATCAGCCAGAGATGACACAAGCCACTCTGTACCTAAAAAGCCAGGGAAACTGGGGAGTGGCCAAGGTATGTGCAAGCTGCTGAACGGGGAGCCGTGCCCCTTAAAGTAGAACTGCTTGCTCGGCACAGCCCTCATCAGTGGTCCTTGCTGGTGACTGCCATTCATTTCGTTTGGCTTTCATCTGAAGAGTTTGCAACACAATGTAGATGGCTTGTTTTCAAACTTGATTCACTTACCTTAAGTAATCCCAGCAAAAATAATCTCAAACAGCTGACATAGAACATAAAAGATGCCTTTTATGTTCGCTTTTTGTGGCGCTGGCTATTGATCCCAGGGCCTGGAGCAGTTGAACCAAGCCTTCTGACACTGATCCGTACTCTGGCCCACTGGCTTCTTCATAGTTGTCAAGATTCTGGGGTGTGTGTGCGTGTGCGTGTGCGTGTGTGTGTGTGTGTGTGTGTGCGTGTGTGCGTGTGTGTGTATGTGTGTGTGTGCATGTGTGTGTGCATGCGTGTGTGTGTGTGCGCGCGTGTGTGTATGTGTGTGTGTGTGTGTGCGTGTGCGTGTGTGTGCGTGTGCGTGTGTGTGTGCGTGTGCATGTGTGTGTGCGTGTGTGTGTATGTGTGTGTGTGTGTGTGTGTGCACACGCACGCACACGCTGTTTGCTTGTTTCTTCATTTGAGTAATATGGCATTTTATTTATTCTCTCGTCACTGTCCACTCTGCCCTTCTTGGTACCCAGATATTTCCACAATGAGTTTCTAGTTCTGTAATGTTCACATATTCTTACAATGAATGAAGCATAAACGTGCTCTTCCCAGGGAGATGGTTCAGTGGTTAAAGCACTCACTCCACAGATGTGAGGACCTGAATTAGGATCCCCAGAGCCCACGTCAAGGCCAGGTAGGTGTGGCAGCCACCTTTAATTCCAGCCCAGGAAGGTGGAGAACAGGTTCCCAGACTAAATTGCTAGTGAGATTAGCTATTATAGATGAGATCTGGGTTTGATTAACAGACCTTGGCACAATGATTAAGATGAAGATCAATCCAGGATGAGACTGGACATCAACCCCCATGTGCACATAAACTCACACATGCACACATCCCCACACATGTGTCCCATACGTATGTGCCCACATACACACAAACATCCACACACATGAAAGTGGAAAAAGAAAAAAGCAACAGAGCGCCTCCTTCTGCCTTTAGGTTACTGTTAGTAATCATCTCTTCCCCTCGCCTGGCTTTCACCATCCCGGCTCCGCCTCCGTGCTCATTCTGGAATTACCTTTTCAAAATGGAGAGAAATCAAGACCACTTTTTCTAAACAAAACAAAACACATCAATATAAACAAAGAACAAAAACAAGCAAACAAAAAAACCCTTTGGCACACCTGTTCCTGGTTCCTGGTGTTGTGCATGGCTCTGGAGAATGGGAGCAAGGATGTCCAGGATTGGATCTTACTTGTCTTTAAATTTTGAATACATCCTTGTGAACATAGTGCCTGACAACTAGTTAATTATATTGAGGTGAATTAAACTGGACTGATGTAGGTGGGGTGGGGATATTGCTCCCCTGTCGCATCTGAACTCTACTTACCTAGTGAGTGACCTGCGAGCTTCCTTTCAGCGGGCTCTTCCTGTGAACTGGAGTTGTTGCCCCGTGATGCTGTCGGTGACTCTCACCCTGACAGCAAAAATCACATCCACATCCTGCCTGCCTTAGCCTCCTACCCACCAATGGAAGGGTGTTTCCTCTTAGAGCTTCCTTGAGTGAGTCTACCTTCAAGGAGCTTCACAGGTTCTGGAAAGGATGGGTTCTGGGGATTTTCACACCTGCCCTTGGGAACTCCTCCTAACCTGCCTCTAACTCAGTCAGCAAGGATGATGCTTAGAGCCATTCCCGTGCTCTTAAAGACTTTCTTCCTGTTGGATAAATATTCTCAAGATTCTTGCGGCATCTTCCTGAAGCCCAGCAAATGCCACTGGTTCTGTTGACACAGGAGCTTGCTGAGAAGAGATTCAGGTTAGGTTCCCACCAGTGTCCGGACTGAGGATCATCCACTGGGAAGAGACCCAGCCTCTGGGTCTTTCCAGCTGCCAGCTGGGCAGCTGACTTCAGATTCAGTCATCACAGGTTAAATAATCATGTCCACAGTCACCCAGCCTCCCAGATGACGGCTGTCTCACTCATTAAGACCATCGGATGCTGTCTTACCAAGGGAAATTTAAGGACCCAGCAGCCTCAAACCTCGGCTGCTACTTCTGGGAACTCAGAGACCAACCTTTGAGCTGCCTCCTTGGATTATCTGCCGAGGCCAGGGGAAATGTTTGGAAGAATCTGCTGGAGGAGTCTGAACTGTAACCCTATAAGGGAAAATATGCATGGCCGCACTCGCGTGGTGGCTGCTTCACTTCCTTACTGCTGGAGTGCTGGGTCCCTTCAGTACCCGTCCAAGAATGAGCTCCAGCAAACGAGGCCCTGCCAGGTGTGCTATCTGCCCAAGAGGCCCTGTAGGAGCTGGCCTTCTGCCTCACTTTTCTTCAGTTCTAAAGATGTCACAGAAGATGCAGTTACTATTCAGGGACAGCATTGTTTTTAATTATGTCTGGAATTTTCTTTTTAAGACACATCTCAAGGATCCTGCCTTTTAAGGAAACCAGAAATTCCCTAGTGAATTGGTTTACCACACAGAGCAGGTACCTGTTGGCCTTGTGCTAGACATTCCTGCAGAGAGATGCACACTGTGGTTCCTGACTACAGATTGGCTCCTGCCTTGGGGAAGAGACAGACTTCCCCGTGGTATGGTGTCAAGTAGGATGGAATGAGGGTATTTGGGGGAATTTTTTGTGGGGAGGTTATTAGCAATTCTAGCATCCTTGGCCCCAGTCTGTGTTCAGCGATTGGCATTTCATCCAGTGTAGGGTGCTGGATGTCAGGGCTGACAAAGAAGGGCTCCCGGTTCAAAGATTTCCCACTTGGCCTGCTGCTACAGGCCAGGCACCTGCTGTTCATAATCTCATTCTGTCACCTGTTTTGGAGATGATAAGATCATGAGGGACCAATGAGAAAAGAGCACGAAAAAATGCTCAGGTATTAGGATGCCACCAGTTAGTATGTGTGCAGTCCTCAGACCAGGGTCCAGCAGGGAGATCGAACTGCGGCCTTGAGCCGCGCTTTTAGTCCTTGAGGAAACACCCTCAACTGAAGAATTAGTTGCCCAGCTCAGATTGGCCCTTGACCAAGTCTTTGAGGCTTTTCCTTAATTGCTAATTGAGGTGGGAGGGGAGGGCCCAGCCCACCATGGGAGGTGCCATCCCTAGGCAGGTGAACCTGTGCTGTATAAGGATGGTAGCTGGATAAGCCAAAGAGAGCAAGCAGGCAAGCAGGGTTCCTCCTTGGTCTTCAGGTCTTGCCTTGGTTACCCTTGGTGATGGACTGGAAGGCAGAAGATGCAATAAACCCTTTCCTCCCCGAGTTGCTTATGGTCATGGTGTTTATCATAACCGCAGAAAGCAAGCTAGGACTGGAGCAAAGCTCGACTGGACGCTTAGACTTGAAGGATGACTGTTGCTAGGCTAGCCCCTCTGTGTTGTGGTGAGGGGGTTCTTTGAATGCTGTCTCAGAGGAGCTGATGCCTCTTCTGGAGAGCAGAATGCAGTGTCAAGTATGAGAGGAGAGTTGAAAGGGCTCCTCCCCAGCCTGCCTGCTGTGACTCCTGGTTAGGCTTTGATTTCTGTCAGTGGCTTTGCCCAGGATTCTCTGTTACTGCTTCTAGAAGGTGAGGCAGTACCTGCCTCAGGATGGAAGCAGGTGGCCACAGCAAGCATGGGTATTCCCATTCCCCTGTCCCTCCAGAGCCATTGCCTCTCCCAGTGAGCCAGGCAGGCCTTGTGGTCTGCTGCTGTGCAGGTGTTTAGCCTCTGTGTTCTGAGAGGGCCCTTCTCAGTGTTTGCTCAGGAGTCACCTCCATTACTCTCCCTTCCCACTGCCATCCACAGGTGGCTTCTCCAGGTCACAGTGGGACTCTTGCTTCACCCATGTTCCCTGACTGTTCCAGCCCAGTCTCCCTTCATCATGAGACCTGATTGTTGTCCCTGTAAAGTACCGTGTCCCCTGCACCTTGGTGTCTTATAGATAACGCAGGCACACCGAGTATTTACTGTGATCTCAGCAAGATGCCCAGTGATCTCACAGTGACTTGGGTAGATGCGCGCAGTTTGCCTTCCTGTAAGAGCTGTCATTCCTGCAGTGACATTCCAGTGCTTTCTGTGTGGGCTGTGTTTTAGGTGTCCCCAGGCCAAGAGCAAATCTGTTCTCACCAGTTGATGAGGCTTTACCCACTGGGCTATGTCACTGGTCCAGAGCTAGCATTTGTTAACTTAGGAAACAATAAGCTGTCTAACACATATTAGGATAGGTAGCTAGGAAGGAGGGGGTTTTAGTGGCTTCTACAGAAAAATGGTGACCCCGCTTTGCACTGTAAGCAGCACTGCTGTTCCTGATGCTGCCGGTTCTGGCACACACGAGACAATGTCAGGTCCTTTGGCATTCCAAGTGGGTCTGCTGCCCACACTGTATAGTACCTGAGCTGTACAGCTCTTTCACGGTGACTAGGTGGCATTTGTGATGTTTCTGAGAGTCACTCTTGACCTTGTTAGAAAGCACAGTGTTGGGGGCTGTTGGGCTCACAGTGACTAACACCGACTCCAAAATACTTAATGGAACCTCAAAAAGATCATTAAAAAAAACTTTGAGCTGTTTCCTTAGAAGTGATGAATGTAGTTAGCTTTGGGGTGTAGCTCTGTGCTGTGTTCAGTGCACAGGAGGCTCTTACTGGTGGTTGAGAGAAAAGAAAGCATGAATGAATGAATGAATGAATGAATGAAGAATGAATGAATGGTTGTAGCTGCACTTGTTCATTCAAGTCAGGTGACACAGATGGCTCAGACTCTGTGGCTCCTCTAGACCAGCATGCTGCTATCTGCAGAAGGACTTCCAGAGCTACAGCAGAGGACAGGGCCAGTCTTAAGTGTTGAGGCTTGATAAAGGCAATAGTTTTACTACCTGAGTGATGTCAGGGATATGTCAAGCGCACTCTTCAGGAAGAGTGGCTCTCAGTTGTGGAGAACACCATGCCTCTAATGAGGCTAGGTGCCAGTGCTTGAGGCTAGGTGCCAGTACTGAAGCTTTGTGCCAGGGCTTGAGGCTAGGTGCCAGTACTGAAGCTTTGTGCCAGTACTTGAGGCTAGGTGCTACTACTTGAAGCTTTGTGCCAGTGCTTGAGGCTAGGTGCTACTACTTGAAGCTTTGTGCCAGTACTTGAGGCTAGGTGCTACTACTTGAAGCTTTGTGCCAGTGCTTGAGGCTAGGTGATACTACTTGAAGCTTTGTGCCAGTGCTTGAGGCTAGGTGCTAATACTTGAAGCTTTGTGCCAGGGCTTGAGCCTGGGTGCCAGGGCTTGGCATGTTCATGCATGGAGCTCTACCCTTGTGTTTATTTGCCCCATCATTGCAGCAGCAGGAAGATAGTGTCTCACTGTTGTGAAATTACTGAGAACCTGCCAACACTGCAAAGGGTTTCAGATTGCCCAGCAGCTCACATCATCAGTTAAGAGTTGTTGATACAACCCTGCATTCCAGTCTTGTGCAAAATGTCAATGTCTGCCATCATCTGAGTGAGAAAGACATGAAGGAGGTCACAACCTGAACTGGAATCTTGGCTGCCCCAACACCTAGCATCCTTACTGTGGTGTGTGTAGTATCCCTGTCATCCTGGTGATGGATGCAGCTCAGAAGTGCAGGTCGAGGATGAGCTTTGGAATCTGTGTGCTGGTGGTTATTTGAAAACTGATGTTCTAATCTCTGATCTCTTTCTGGACAGTGAGCGTCAGTATCACCCACTGACATGGAGTGACATCTACTTTGGGGCCACTCCATCTGTTGTCTTTGGCTCTGACTCTTCTCCGGTTGAGCCTTGCTGCCTCTAAGTAAGGATGAAGGAGCCTTACATGTTTTAGGAAGATCACAAGTCTGCAGTGGGCCTGGCTTAGCATTCTTGCTTCTTGTGTTAAAATGTAGAATACTTCATCTTGTGATCGGACTGAACATGAGTCACTGAAGTGAAGCTCACACTCCTGTTACGTCATCTGCAAACCCTCAGCCTGATAATCAATCCCCTTCTTCCTCTCTCCTTTCTTTCCAGCAATGGAAGAGTTAATAGTTGAACTCCGCCTCTTTCTGGAGCTCCTGGACCATGAGTACCTCACATCAACTGTCAGAGAGAAAAAGGCAGTGCTCACCAACATCCTGCTACGACTGCAGTCATCCAAGGGTGAGTCTCACCGGGTGTCCCCGGTTCAGATCCTTTGGCTTCCAAATCCTCTTTACTGTACCTATCTCTAAACTTCATTCATTCATTCTCTTCCAGTATATCCTCTGACACTATTCCCTCCATGAATTCTTCCTTCAGTCCCCTCCCTCTCCCTCCTTGCTGTCTGGTCTGGTCTCAGGTAGACCATTCACAGTTAAGCCAGAGAACCATGATGCCCTCACCACTGGTTTGCAGGATTGCTGTAAAGGATCAGAGAGAATAAATGTTTGCACCATTCTCCAGAGGGCTCAGAAAAGGCTACTCCTGGCCTCCCCCTCCTCCTCCCCCTCTTCCTCTTCCTCCCCCTCCTCCCCTCCTCCTCCTCCCCTTCCCCGTCCTCCCCCTCCCCCTCACCGTCCTCACCCAGATCTGTGGTTTTGTTTAATTCCTACAGGCTTTGAAGTGAAGGACCATGCTCAGAAGGCAGAGGCCAACAACCTGCCAGCACCACCCCAGATGCCTCTGCCAGAGATCCCTCAGCCATGGCTGGTGAGTTGACACCCACCCACCATCCACACTGCCATTGGAGGCCTGGGCTACTCATGTGCCTGTCAGGCCCGTAATGGAAGCCACGGGTAAGGAGCTTCTCTCTGCTCCTTGGAGTGTGTTTCTAGGGTCCTGAAGCTGCTAATAACAGAAGGAGCTCGTGTTTCTCTGTAGAATCCTGGAAACACAGGTTCTTGGAAATCTGTTAAGACAGGTGAAGGGGAGTTGGCAGTCAGACTCTTGTCCAAGGAGTCTGAGGACTCTACCTACTTGCCTCATCTGCCTCCGCAGCCCTATTCGTTCCTCATGCTGTGGCCCCTTGTCCATGGTGCTTCTGGCAGAGCACTGTACCTTTCTCCAGCTTCCTTTCTTCTGTTGGGACAGACATGGAAAAGGCTCAGTCTGTGAAAGCACAGAGTGAGATGTTAGTGGCAATAACGAATACAAATAATAAAGCAATAGTTATAACAGCGTGCGGTAGTAAAAGGGATTTCAAACTTGGTAGTTATTTATAGAACTTTCCACATAATGCTTTTGATTGACTAGAGATGACTAAGACTGTAGAATGTGATAACAACAGATGGGGGGACAGCTGTTATTTTATGTAATCCTCATGGTGTTGCTTTTAAAAACCATTGAACACTTTATAGCAGTGGTTCTTAACCTGTGGGTCAAGACCCCTTGGGGGGTTGTCAAACGACCCTTTCATGGAAGTCATCTAAGACCATCAGAAAAAATACAGTTATATTACAATTCATGGCAGTACCAAATTACATTTATGAAGTAGCAAAATAACTTTATGGTTGGAGGTCACCACAGCATGAAGAACTGTATTAGAGGGTTGCAGTGTTAGAAGGTTAAGGTTCTCTGCCCTAGAGCATGTGGGGAGTGTGGCTGCCAATTTTTGGAAAAGGGTACTGAGGATGTATGATTTACTGAGGGTCATTGATAAGCTGGGAAAGTAGGAACTGGGAGCTGGAGAGATGGCTCAGGGGTTAAGAGCACTGGCTGCTCTTCCAGAGGTCATGAGTTCAATTCCCAGCAACCACATGGTGGCTCACAACCATCTATAATTGGATCCAGTGTCCTCTTCACATAAAATAAATAAATAAATCTTTAATTAAAAAAAAAAAGAAAGAAAGAAAGTAGGAATTGTTTTAGGTGTGGTTCTGCCCACAGCTGGTTCCCCGTCAAGCCTGGGCTTGTCCTCCGAACAGGCCATGAGGAGCGTTGGGAGGCCAGAGGGCTACTTGTTGGAGTTACTTTTCTCCTTCCACGTGGGATCTCATTCGGGTCATCAGCCTTGAGGGCGTTGTCTTCATCTGTGAAGCCATCTTGCTAAGGCCATAAGCTTATTTTTAGTCATTGGTTTCTTTTCCTTTCCTGTTGTAGAAACTGTTCATTATTGTTATTGTTATTATTATTATTATTACTATTATTATTATCATTATTATATCACTTGCTATTTTTAGCTACATGAAATCATATTCCAAAACTATTTCATTCAACAGCGTTAGTACTTTCTACTGGTAAATTGTTTCTCCAAAATATGAGCTGGATGGAAATCAACGGTCCACTATTTCCTGGTTTAGATGGTTTGCTCTAGACTAGTCTTGAATCCATGGCATTTTGTGGCAGACCAACATTTGGTACCTTCTATTCCATGGTCAACTTGTTGTGTCTTGGCAGTGTCTCAGGATTGAGGGGGAGGAATGGATACCTAGAAGCAGGTAGAGTGGTGGAGGCTGTAGGGATTATAGGTCATCTCCTATACCGCCTCCAGCTGGTCTTTCCTGGAGTGTACATCCTGCAGGGCCATCTGGAGGGACAGAGGAGCCCCTTGGATGCCAGTTTCAGAATAAGAGTCCTCACTGAAGGGTCGGCACTTGGTACCATTTGCATTTCTGTGGACTTCCTTCCAATCTAGTTTACCCAGTGACAAGTTGGTCGATACTTAGAGAAGAGCCTGCTGTCCATGAGCATATAACATTGTGCGGCCACGAGTCAGGTCATTTTGCAGAGGGACTGGAGAATATCTGTGACAACCCATGGCAGTTCAGCAACTGGCCAAGGCGCTGTACTACATTTTTATGAGGGCTTTTTGAGAGTTGTGGGGAGCTAGGTCTCCCTGTGTGTAGTCAAGGCTGACTTGGAATTAATTGTATATGCCAGGCTGAACTGGAATTTGTAATCCTCCTGCCCCTACCTCCCAGTTCTGGGATCACAGATGTACTCTATCATGCCTGTCTTTCCTAGGGTTTTTAATGAAGAATGAGTTTGTCAAGTGAGCTAGTCAGTCAGTAAAGTCGGGTCAGTTGGCTTTTGGCCAGGCACCATTGATTTTTGAAGGCTGACTTTATGGTGAGCTTGCTTCTTGTAAAGATGGACTGGGAAGGAGACCCCCAAATGAAGGCACAAACCCAAGAGTGAGCCAGACGTACCCAGATCCATAAGAGCGGTAGACCCTAGGATTTGGGTGGGTAACGCCCAGAGGAGGCGGCAGGGCTGGGCAGGCTGACGGGTGGGAACTGTGAGCTTATCATGAGAAAACATGGCATCAGTCCTAGTTTGCTTTCTGTTGTGGTAATAAACACAGTGGCCGATTTAGTGGGGGAAGGGTTTCTCTGACTTATGTGTCCTGCTCACTGGTGGGGAGAAAAAGAACAAAAATCACAGCACAGCATCCGTGGATTACACCAGCTACAATTATTTCCCATGTTTGCAAACTGATATTGTGCTCTGGCTTTTGTCTTTTTTGCGGCTTGTAGCATAGAATACCGCCTTCTGTCTGTTGCTATAAATACTTGTTGCTGTGATAAAATGACCATGTTGCTCTTCGGGAAGAATCTGGAAGGCTTTGGAATTTTCTGCTGGAAAGCCATTGGATGCTCAGAGCTTACTGGGCCATTCAGTCAGGGCTTGGAAGGTGGGAGAATTAGGGCAGTAGAGATTCCAGCTGTGTTTCAGAGACAAGCAAGGGCTTGTTAGGAACTGGTTCAGGGGCCAGTCGGGTGATATTTTGACTAAGAATCTGTGTGTGTTGATCATGCTGGGGCTGAAGAAGGGGCAAGGCAGGCAGTCTCCACTCCCCAGGGATGGACTGGAATCTGACCTTGAAGCCAAATGAAAACCCTTTCTTCTCTATATTTTTTATCAGGATATTTTAACTACAGCAATAGAAATGAAACTCATTACTGCTTAAGACTGTTTAAATTAAGAATTATCTTTTTATTCCATTTGGTTGTCCCAATACACCAGCTTTCTGAAGTTACTTTCTCTTGTCATTTTTCAAGTAAATTAAAATTAAAGCATTTGAAGATGACTTATGTTTCCTTCTTTCCTTCCTTCTTTCCCTCCCTCCCTCCCTCCCTCCCTCCTTCCTTCCTTCCTTCCTTCCTTCCTTCCTTTTCAGACAGGCTCACAATATAGACCAAGCTGGCCTCAAACTCACAGAAATCTGCCTGCCTCTGCCTGGGCGGCATGCATGTTCACTTGGGGGCAATTTGAGAACAGTCGGACATTCCCTTGGTTTCTAAGAGCAATATTACGTCACAAAGCTGACCCTTGGCTGACATTAGTAAGCAATATAAAAAACAAAAGAAAGAAGCTGGGTGTGATGTTAGCACATACTTTTAATCCCAGTCCTGGGGAGGCAGAGGCAGGCAGATTCCTGTAAGTTTGAGGCCAGCCTGGTCACACCTGCTAGTGCCACTCCCTACTGACCAGGCATTCTAATGCCTATGGGCATTATGGACCTATGGGACCATTCCTATTCAAACCACCACAGCTCTGATATTTGAATACTCTGTCCCCAGTTGGTGGTGCTGTTTGGCAAGGTTTGGGGGGCGGGGCATCCTTGCTAAAGGAAATGTGTCACTGAGTGTGGGCTTTGAGAGCTTATAATCTGATTCACAGAGATCCACTTTCTCCTGCCTGGTGTTGTCACCACACCTGCTTTCTTAGCCATTCTTAAGTGTGCAGTTGGTTTCTGAATCCCTGTGGCACCCTTATTTTGTCTGTCAGATGGGATTAGAGAATGCTTTGTGATGATACACTAAAGTTAGGCGTTGGCAGGCATGGAGTCAGGCTGGAGCTACTGATTCTCTGTGTAGACATGGGACCCTCATCTCTTGTCTTTCTAGAATTTCAGCGTGTCATCTCCATGTGGTCTGGTGGCATCTTTCTCTTGCATTCATCCTGTGGAATTTTAGGCATGCACCTGGATCCCACTCCTGAGTCTCCTCAGCCTTTCCACTCGGGTACTGCCTCCTGATGGCTCGGCTTCTTCACTGTCTTAGGTTAAGGCTGAGAAAGCAAAAGCAAATGCGTGCTGGGTCTTGCTGGGTAGTCACTGTTGCATGCAGACCAGAGAGTGGGTGGAATGGAACTCTGTCTAAGGACTGTCTGCCAAGAATGGAATTCTTAGTGTTAGGATGGAAACATTTGTCTGTCTGTCTGTCTGTCTGTCTGTCTATCTATCTATCTATCTATCTATCTATCTATCTATCTATCTATCTATCTATCTATCTTCAGTTTTATAGCCCATGGGAAGAAATCACCAGATTCTAATTCCCGGCTTTGACATGTGTGCTCTGTGCTGCTAAGCCTCCCCGTTACTGGTGTGGGGCAGATCTCATCAGAACTCTGATTTTCTTATTTCAGATTGGATAATTGTTGTCTGTTACTCTAAATATATTGATTTTCTGGAGCCAGGCAAGCAATGCGGATGCAACCCTGGATGTGTAGAATTGGAGTCAGAAAGTGGCTTCTCAGCTGCAGCCAGTTTGCGGGCTTCTCTAGTGTTTCTTATGCCAAGACCCCTGTGATGTCTAAGGTTATACCATAGGCAGGGGATGGTGAGGGAGGCAGAGCTCCAGCCGTGGGTGAGTGTTTGGGTGGAATGGTGTTGGGTAAGATGGGAGTGCGGAGGTGTGTGGCTCCTTAGGAACCAGGAGGTCTCGATGTGGTGATACGGACTCTGTAGTCCCCTCCCCACCCCCACAGCTCTTCTCTGCTCAACATCACAACGATGATACAAGGGGCTCATCCACTTGTAATTCTAGCTTGGGGTCCGATGGATGTCCTGTTCTCTCTGCAGGCACTGACAGTTATGACACATGCATGCGCAGACACTATCAAAAAAAACTATTTTTTTAAAAAGTGATAAGTATTAAAAACGTAAGCTATGCAGATATAGGTGAGAAAGGCAGCTTTGTGCCAACACTTTTGGTGAGCCACCAGCTTTAGCAGAGACACTCAAGAAATCTAGACAGAGGTTGGAGCCACAGTGTTCTTTCACTTAGTGGTACTGATGGGGGTTTTCCAAGTCAGTAGCTCCAGGCTACACTGCTGTGTGTAGCGGCACATCTGAGCATTCTTGTTTTTTTAAACATCAATTTCTCTTTATTATTATTTTTGTGTGTGAGTGTGGCAGAAGGTGCAGCATGCATGGGGAAGTCAGAGGACAAAATCTTGCCTCTGGAGACCCCGGGATTATACTCAGGTTGTTGGACTTGCACAGTGGCCTGGTTAGGGTTTTGTTGTTGATGTTGTTGTTGTTGTTGTTGTTATTGTTAATGTGACACAGCTTGGTCCCCTGGTAAGGAGGCACCTCACTTGAGAAGATTAGCTTGTAGGCATCCTCCTTGATTGATGATAGAAGTGGAAGATTCAGCCTATCCAGGTGCCACTCCTGGGTACCAGGGCCTGGGAAGTATAAAGCAGGCCGAGCTGTGTTGAGCAAGTCAGTAAGCACCTTCTTTAAGGGCCTTTGTGTTGGCTACTGCCCTCAGGCTCCTGCCCTGCCTTTTCCTCATGGTGAACTGTAGGTTGTCAAATGTAATAAGCAACCTCTCAAAGTTTCTTTTGGCCATGGTGATTATCACACAACAGAAAGCAGACCAAGATGCCTTCCAGGCCCTTTTACCTGCTGGGCCATCTTACTGGCCAGAATTCTTCTGATGGTTGTTTATATTTTCCCAGAAACTTTTGCTCAACTTCTTGAGCTTTTTTCTTCTCATCAGCCCAAAGGACCTTCCTGTTGTGGTTTTAGAGATGAAATCCTGAGGACTAAGGTGTCTCTCTCTGCAGGCTATGTCCTTGGTGGCTTGACTGTCTGTTCACAAACCCCTCAGTACACACTAGCCTTTTCCCCTCTTCCTTATTCACAACTCCCTGGAGGGAGGCCTGGCCTGTATAGAGTACGGATGACTTAGCTCTTTGAAACAGTCCAAGGTGTGAGCAGTTAGTTTCCTGAAGCTCAGGGGAGGTGGAATCCCTGCTTCTCCTACACCTTTAAGTGCTTGGTGAATCTGATGGCTCCTGCAAGCAGCCTCCAAGTTTAGACTGGATCTTTAGCTTCACCCAGTGCCAAGTACAGCATGTCAGTTCTCTTCTTAGGACAGTCCTCTAAAGAGGACAGAAAAGCCTTGGATGAGCCAGCGTGGGCCCTGGGACAGCTCTGGGGTGCGTCCCCTCCAGTGAGTGCGGCCTACAGAGCTGGTCCTTTAACATGCAGATAGACCGTGACCACCAGCGAACAAGGGAGGGATAGGAGGGGATGGAAGCGGTTTTCTGCAGGGACCGGCCTTGGGCTGTTGGGTAATAGCGTTCAGCTAGCTGAACTGTGCAACAAGTCTCTCCAGCTGCAGGGGGAGGAAGCAGGGTGGGTGTGCAGTGCCATTAGTCACTCACAAAGGACTTTTTGGACTCAGAGTTAGGGAAAATGATGGAGTCACATTCTGGAGGGTTTGCATAAGAATAAAAACAAAGCCCATGATGTCAGTGGAGCAGTGTTCGGGCGGGATGGAACTTGTCACTTCTACCCTGTCACTTCCTGGTTATTTACAGCACATAGATAGTGTGAATTAGCTATGCACGGAGGGAGAGAGAACATTAAAAAAGGTCGTTAATAGATGCCAGGATGTCTGGAGACCCAACCATGGCAGGAACAAGTGTGATTTTGAGCAGCATGCTTTAGATTCTGGGATTTGCTCTCTGTGTCTGCATAGTGTGAGGCTATCCACTAGCCTTCCTGCAGGGCTCCCATGGTGCATCGCCAGGAACAGGGGCCCTGATGCATCGGACCTCATTCCCTTTGTCCTTTTCTTGTGGCAGAAGGACCAGCAAGGGCAATGACCAGCAGGGTCCCACGGATGTCAGAGAAGAGGCTGGCATGGATTAGTTGTCAGGAAAGTTCAGGAAGAGGGGATCTGAGCTGCATCTTGCAGACTGGTAGGATCTGGTTTGGGCTGAGACTAAGGTACTCCTACCTCTCATGGTTGTTGCACAGTCTGAGTTTTTAGGGATTTCTGATGGAGTGGCTTAAGTTAAGAGCAGACAGTGTTTCTAAAGAGTGGCAGGCCAGGAGTGGCTCGTGGGCCCGCACTGCTTTAGCCCCAGCCCAGAACTGAGAGGAATACCTACAAATAGGTACACACTTTTTCTGTTCTTGGTGGTGTCTGTAGGGGGCATTGGGCCATGGAGTGTGTGTGTGTGTTGGGGGGGCACTATGAGGATGAAGAGGAACACACAGACCCTGTCTCTGCTGGAGAGGGGCTCAAAGGGTAGGTGTGAGTCAGCCCAGATGGATTTGGGAGACAGGCTTCTGAAGGCTCGCAGTGTGTGCCAGTAGTAGTCAGATGAGATGCCTCCGTGTGAAGGTGGGACGCCTAACAGGTACCAGTGGGACCTGAGTGGTCTATGACCAGCCAGGGTGAGGCTGGGGAATGGACGTGAGCAGGAAACCTGGTATAGGACCTGGTAACTTTGAATCTCTAGCAGTCACTGTAATCCAGCACGGTTTTCCTTTTGCCTTCAGCCTCCTGACAGTGGGCCTCCGCCTTTACCGACATCCTCTCTCCCAGAGGGTTACTACGAGGAAGCTGTGCCTCTGAGTCCTGGAAAAGCTCCAGAGTACATCACCTCAAGTGAGTGGCAGCTACCCGTCAGGGCGGTCCCTTCATTCCCAGGAATGGTGGTGAGCCAAGGCACTGGGTGTGGAGGAGGCAGGGCTGAACACAGAAATGTCGGATCAGTGGATCTGGGACCTAAGGAAGGCAATGAATACAGGAGGGGTCTGGAGAAAGGTTAAGACCCTCAGAGTCCTTCCAGCTTCTGGTGAGTCGGGCTCAGAGGTGCCTGGACCACAGAGCCAGGTGGGCAGATGAGTGGTTCCCTGAAGGTGGGAGGGAAATGGTTCTGCAGTACATTCATGTGTGGCTCACCCTGTCCCCTCTTGGTCTCTACAGGGCACTGCCCTGTAGGTTGAGGTTTCTGCCAGAATGCCCGTTGGGTGCAGGCTTCTCTTTGGTGGAGAGGGCAGGCTTTACCATACGATTTCTGCAGAAGTCATGATCCACCGGCCCCTGATGCCAACCTCAGTAATCGTTCTTTTAAAACGAGATGCACACTGACATCGGGAAGCTGACCTTCTCTAACTGCCCCTGGGATTCAGATCTGGTTACTGATACTATTCTGTCTGCAGAGTGTCTCTCTCAGCAGGATACCATGTCAAGCTGTGGCATCCTGTGTTTCTGTGCTCAGCTCTAAAACTCCTTTCATTGTCAAGTACTTACTCATTGAAAAGAGTGTAAAAAGTATCAATGTAGGGTACTTGTTCTCAAATCTGATGATCTGAATTGGATTGCCAGGACTCACATAGTGGAAAGAGTGAATCAACCCCCCAAGTTGTCCTCTGACCTCCACACATGGACCATGGCACACATGTCAGTGCAAAATAGTTGTTTAAAATGTTGTGCCAGTGTACAGCCAGCACTTCAGCCTAAAGCAGGCTGTCTCTGTGACAGGCTCCGAGGGCAGAGTAGAGCACAGGCTAACAGTGCTGCTCTCTGGCTTCTACACCATTGCCAACACCAAGTGGCCTCATGCTCTGGAAACTGGTTTCCCAGGATACATTTGTTTCTAGCACTTTTCTTAGACCCGTGGCTGGCTGCCAGCAGCTTCTCCAGGGCCCAAGTGACAATCTCATTCTCCCAGTGTCTTGCATTTCTGGCTCTTAGGTCCCTGTCTGTGACAGCATGAGCCTCTCTAGATGATATGCTTCCCCTATCTGCCTTGCTGTGTGGTATCGACGCAGTCATAGGTTTGGGGGCCCTTGAGCCATATGTGAAAATGGGGAGTTCAAGGCTTAATTCCTTAACTCGTATAAAAAGGAAGGTTGAAATGTTCCTTTGAGGCTGCCACGTAAAGAGGGGGTGTTAGGGAGCTGGAGAGATGACTCAGTGGTTAAGAGTACTGTCGGCCCTTCCTAAAGGACACAGGTTCAATTCCCGGCACCCACATGGCAGTCACAACTATCTGTAACTCCAGTTCCAAGGGATATGACACCTTCACACCAATGCACATAAAATATAATTAAATATTTAAAAAAAGAGAGGGGGTATTAGGCAGATGCAGACATTGGGAACAGCCATATGCTGGTGTATAGGAAGAGAGAGAGGAGAGAGAAAGAGAGAAAGGCTGCTGGTCTGAAGATGGCAGGGGGAGCCTGGCCTGTCAGTCATTCTACTGCAACCTCCTGTCTGTGTCCTCAGCACGTAGACCGGCAGGTCTCACACCCTCTGCGTAGTCTCAGCTCCACACTCTCAGGTTACCACTCCCTCAGCTGCTGTGTCTGTTACCTCTACTCCCCCCCCCCCCCAGGCCTGAATGTGCCATTGTCCCTCTGAAGGATCTATTTGTATGGGACCACTCTTCCTTCCCTGACGGTATACCGGTCATGTTCCTGCAACTTTTTAGGTGCTGGGAGAGCTACCACATGCAATGGGATGCTCCTTTCCTGGGCTCACAGCTTGGTGTGAAGAGCTGACCTGTGTGCACAGTGAGGACCCTGTTAGGCTGTGTGCAGTGTGTCACAGGGGCCTTTGACACAGTGTGCTGTTGTCCTGCTCAGGCTGATAACCTCAAATCACCGTGAGCCCAGAGGCTGGAATGCTGAAATTCTTGGGAAATGCAACAGTTTGGGGCTTAACACTGGTTTATCTTACAGATGGCCTGTCTTAGAGGTGTGCCCTCTGGACATGTCCTCACCCCCCTCTCTCCCTTCTTCCCACCCTCTTTCCTCTTGTCCCTCCCTCTCACTACTCCCATTGGATTAGGACTCTACACTTAATGGCCATAGCCATATTGGTAACATTTCATCTGAATCGTCACCCAAAAGCACCATCTCCAGATGCAGTTATGTTAACCTGAAGACCTCAGCACACGAGTTGCAGGGAATCTTGAGTACTGGTACTGGCCAGAAGGAGTCATAAGCTAAATGTTAGACATGAGCACATATTACTCCTGCAGAGAGGAAGGAGATGGGGGCAGCTCGGGGTGTGTGCAGAGAGCCCAGGGGAAGAGAGAGCAGAGAAAGTGTAACGCAAGAGCTGAAGTGTCCTTGAGTGAGATTTGTTCTGTTAGAGAGATGGGACAAATCCGGCCCAGATCCAAGGTGGGCCAGTGGGAAGAGGTGGCCTCTGGTAGATTCCAAGTGTTCTGAAGGGTCTGTGGGTGGCGGTGTCAGCAGGAAGACGTGAGGGGTATTTGATCAAGGCCAGATAAAGAGGAACAAGGACTCTGCACGGACAAGGTTCCTGAGTGGCCACCCAAGGCAGAGCGTAGCTAATGCTGCTATTGGGGTGACATCCTGTTGATGTGAAAGAATCTAGGGATTTTAAAAAATAAACCCCAATGTTTTAGTTGTTGCATTTGATGCATTTTGATGAGTTCTCAGTGCCTGACTTGTGTAAGTTTTAACCTCAGGGCCAGGGCGGAGGCCCTTTCTCACTGAAGCCCACGGTGGCTGGAAATGAGGCCAGGCGAGGTGAGCTGGAGGTGAGGCTGCTTCTCACCTCTACCCTTTTCTCCTCCTCAGATTATGACTCCGAGGCCATGAGCAGTTCCTATGAGTCATACGATGAAGAAGAAGAGGATGGGAAGGGGAAGAAAACCCGGCATCAGTGGCCGTCAGAGGAGGCCTCCATGGACCTGGTGAAAGACGCCAAGATCTGCGCCTTCCTGCTGCGCAAGAAACGCTTCGGCCAGTGGACCAAGCTGCTCTGCGTCATCAAAGACACCAAGCTGCTGGTGAGAAGCCCAGCGGGGCCACACCACCACTGGCAGTCTGAAGTGCAGGACCGCAGCTGGTACATGCAGATGCTACCACAGGGGAGGCAAGCGACGGGATCTTGTCGAGAGCCAGGGTGCCCTGCCCAGTCCAGGCAGGCTGGCACCTCTCCAGGGAGGGCTCATGGTTCCCCCACCCCCAAGTCCTTCCACCCTGCTGGGCCTGTGGCTTGTGTCAGTGGAAAGGAGCAGTGTTGAGACTTGCCAGAAACTGCAAGATAGACTTTCTCATTTGTAGTGAGTCAGTAAATTCCTCCCAGCCAGGTCACAGCAGAGGCCGGAGCCTGTGGAGGCGCCTAGGGGAGGGCAGAGGGAAAGGACATTCTTTTGGAAAGTCAAAAGCTTTCCAAAAAGAAAGGGTGGGGTGTTTTTTGTTTGTTTTTGGGTTTTTTTGTTTTTGCTTTTTTTTTTGTGGCAGAACAGGAAGGTGGAATATGTCCAGAAGCAGGGCGTAGAAGATTCAGGACTTCCTGCCCCAGGTGCTGTCTGTCCCCCTGGGAGCTCCAAGGAGAAGAGATTTGGAGGCTGAATTCCAGCCCCCACCCCACAAGTCCGCTTCCACTTCAAACCGAGGCTGGTCACTGGGTCAGGAGCTTTACTGTATGGGTTTTGCCTTTTGTCTTCCAAATTAACCTCAGGAAACAATTGTTCAAAAGTGAGTCATTAAAAGAGAGAATCTGAATTTCTCTTTTCCCCATGTGGTGGAGCAGATAACACTGTAAGGGAGACCACGGCCCCCCAGTGAATTATGGGTATCTTACTTGCGTGGGCTCTTAGGTCATCGTATGTGCTTTTTTTTTTTTTTTTGCTCCGCCTTTTTAAACCAAGTGCATATTTTTTCCACATGTGTGGCCTGAATTTCTTCCAAATATAGAATATGCCAAAAGTGATGCCATCAGGGATTCTAAAGTATGAAGAATATTAACATAGCCCTTATTTATAATTTGATGCAATCGCTGCAAGATGGTGATATGCTCTATACACTGATTTAAAACGCACTCCGCTCTCATGAGAACGAGCAGTTTTATTCCCAGTGTAGGCAGCAGCTAGGCTGATGCAGAGCAGCAGTTTGGACCCAGGTTCCTGGTCCTCTTCCTCCTCCCTTGCTGTTTTCTACAATGA
This sequence comes from Tokudaia tokunoshimensis, assembly GCA_036184795.1. Classification (NCBI taxonomy): domain Eukaryota; kingdom Metazoa; phylum Chordata; class Mammalia; order Rodentia; family Muridae; genus Tokudaia; species Tokudaia tokunoshimensis. The sequence goes on along the minus strand of BTHU01000014.1, from coordinate 70,359,656 downwards.
GATCCCTCTTCCTGCTCTGTGATGGTAATAGCTTCCATAAAGACTAGCTTAATTATTGAAGGAATCAATAGAAAACGAGGGAAGACACCATGCAAGACAAAATGCAAGATGAAACTTGGCCTTTTATTTGATTTTGACTTTGTTATGACAGAGTCTTGCTAGATAGCTCAGGTTAGACTCAAATTCACTGTGTAGCCCAGGCTAGTCTTGAGCTCTGAATCCTTCCTCTTCCATCTCCTAAATGATGAAATTATAGGCAAGTACTACCACATTTGGCTTACAGTAGTAGTTGTAGTAGTAGTAGTAGTAGTAGTAATTGTTGTTGTTGTTGGTGGTGGTGGTGCTGTGTGTGTGTGTGAGTGTGTGTGTGTGTGTCTGTATGTATTATCTTCCTTCACAAATAACCCATGATTCAACTACTCAGTTGAGAGAAAGCATGCTTTCCTGGGGCATCTTTCCTGGCCTCCCATGGGTGTCATGCTACCTACTTTATTGACTCCATCTCTAGGCCTTTTATTCCCATACCCAGGAAATTCTGCACCCCCGAGTCACCCCCAGGCATTCCGCCCACTCGCTGAAGTACTCGTTCCCTAGCTGATGGGTAGCACTGGGAGAACTGTCTCACTGAATTGACTCTGGGGCCAAGTCACCTTCCTCCCGAGGTCTGCCTGTACCTAGTGCTGAGGGAGTCAAGGCAGCCTCAAGGGGCAGATCTAGTGAGGCCTTCCAGCTCCAGGGCCTTCCTATGAGTTTCACTTGAACTGAGTCCTGCCTGTTCTTCCTTCCTCAGGCTCTTAGCAGCAGCCTTGGAGGACCTGTTTGGAGGCAGCCTGGGTTTGCCTTCCAGGATCTCCACATAGTACTAGTTACAGGTGTTTGTGAGTCAACTGATGTGGGTGCTGGGAACTGAGCAGTGTGCATTCTTAAGTGCTGAGCCATTTCTCTAACCGAGCATCTTCATCATTACCCTGTCCGCCCACAGTAGGTCTGTGCAGTTGCAACAGGTCTAATAACCCTTTCATGTATGTCATATTCACATGAACATACATATAATTTTGTGACGGTGCTCCAGTAGAACACGGGATAGATTGGTGTCTGCTCAGTCATGTGGTAGACGTTCCATAGGCCTCAGCCGAGTTAGCACACACCTGTGTGTGGCAGACGTAGAAGGAGCGTGGGTTGGCAGCAGACTGTGTCATACCTGTTGACTAGCTGCTGAGCCACACCCCTGAAGCCCGGCTAGCACTAGAGGTTTGGTCATGCTGGGTTTCATCATTGTTTCTGGCCACTTGTCCTCAAGGCATTAATTGGTCTGTTGTGTTCCCCGCAGTGCTATAAAAGTTCCAAGGACCAGCAGCCTCAGATGGAGCTGCCGCTGCAGGGTTGCAGCATCACGTACATCCCAAGAGACAGCAAGAAGAAGAAACACGAGCTGAAAATCACCCAGCAAGGCACAGACCCTCTGGTTCTTGCCGTCCAGAGCAAGGAACAGGCTGAGCAGTGGCTGAAGGTAGGCCACCTGACATGGCTCTGAGACACCTTCACTTCCAGGGTCATTTAATTGATACGTTGTCTAAAACCCAGACAAATAGATTAATCTAGGAGCTTTGTCTTTTTGAATAATTAAGTTACATATTAATTTCACCCTCCCCCTGCCACATACACACATGCATACACATATACATACATGCATGCACACATGGCATGACTGGCATGTAGAGATCAGAGGACAACTGCTTCTCTATCCCCCACCCATGCTGTGGGCCTCTGGGGTTAAACCTAACTTGTCAGACTTGGCAGTGAATGCCTGTACGCCCTGAAGCATCCCTTCATTGCTGTCATTTGTTTTGAAGCTTTGGTTGTGAGTCTGAGCCTTGAACAACACAGTGCTCTCTCCAGCCCTCATTTATTTTTGATAGTAAACACTCATTGGTAGAATTCCCACTCACCTGACTCCCAGCGGCAGGTGGCTGTCTGTCCCTGGAGGCTGTCCATCTGTTGTTGTAGTTGTTATTGTTTTTAGTATTTGCTTTGATCCGTCCTCCGTTCCTTACAATATTTAAATGTGAGACCTTCTCACTTTGTGCTGCCCACCCCTGACTCCCCTTTTGTCTGGCTTCTTTCTTGGTCCCCTCCAATTCCCCGTGTCGTCCTTGTGTCTGATTTCCTTGGCCCCTCTGCTGCTGTGTGGTAATTTTGGCTTTGGGATCCATCATACTCTGCCCAGGCGATTCACCAAGATGCCCCAGGTGGGGTGGCCTTGAACAGCAGCAGATTACTACTGAGCTCTGGAGGCTGGAAAGTGCGGGTCAGGGTGCCTGGGGGTTTGGTTGTTGGTGAGATGTCCTCACTGTCCCCCAGTGTAAAGAGGAGATGGCCGCCTGCCCTCTCTTTTATGCAGGCACTGACACCAGCCAGGAGGGCTCTACCCCGTGACCTCATCACAGCTCAAATACTGGGCCTCCTAGTACTGCTGTATTGGAGCTTAGGGGTCTGTAGTTTTAAGCCCTAGAATTTCTAGCTGTTTCTTTTTTAATCTAGAAATGTTTCTTTTACAGTTGTAAATTTCTCTTAAACTACTGGTCTGGCTTTTCCGTCTGAACAGGATGGACATGGTGGCTCTGATCCTGATTTTACCTGGACAGGTTGAGCATAGTGACTCTGACCCTGGCTTTCGCTGGAGCTTGGAACTTACCCTCTTGTCTATTGTGTTTGCTCAAAGCCCGTGCTGGTCATGGTGTTTGGAAAGAAAATACATTGAAACAATTCTTACAGCAACAATATTGGGTATAGCTCATATAACCATAAGCCATGTCTTTAAAGTAAATACAATTCCATGGTCCCTTGGGCTTTCCGTGCACTGCGGCTCTTGGAAGTAATTCTGTAGCCATAGCTGCTCCTCCTGTCTTTAGGAAGAAGCTGTACATGTCTGCTCATCTTCCCAAGGTTTAAGTTCACCACGGCCTGTGGTGAGAGCAGGGCTGGAAGAGGTGCCAGGTGTCATCTACTTGGGCATCTATGACCATGGTGCCTGTGACATGCAGTTTACAGGCCACTTTCCCCACTGCTGTAACAAAATAACCTGACAAAAGGGACTTAGGGAAGGAAGGGCTTGTCTCAGCTCACAGTTTGAAATTCTCCTTGGGCGTGGTGATGGGTGTGAGGTGCACCAGGAAGCAGAGAGGCGCGCTTGTGCTCAGTTCACTTTTCCTGCTTAATCAGCCAGGCCTCCAGTCCATTTAGAGTGAGTCTTCCCTCTTCAGCTAATCCTCTCTGGAAACATCCCAAACGGATGCCCACAGTTGTGTGTCAGGTGATTGTAAAACCTGGCAAGGTGAAGATGAGCTATCATACACTATATCTGGGGAACTGTCAGACTCCAGGCCCCCAGTCAGACTTCAGGCCCATGAGGACACTTTCTTGGCTGCCCAGAGAACCACATAGAGGTGGCCTGTTCCACTCTGTCAGCAGTGACTGTGGCTTGCCTGAAATTTTGACGCTCAGGGTGGGGAGGATTTTTTTTCTGGGTTCCTCTCCTGTGAGCCTCAGGCTCAGGAATCTCTCCTGGGAGTTTGCATAGCTTTCCGGTCAGAGAGCTTCCCTCTGCTGGAGGCTGACTGACCCATTTAGCTGCAGGAGCTCCAGAGCCTTCAAGGTTTACAGAGGCTTAATCATCTCATTGACTCATGCTACCTTTGTGTATGTGTGTGTGTGTGTGCGTGCGTGTGTGTGTGTGTGTGCGTGTGCGTGTGCGTGTGCGTGTGCGTGTGTGTGTGTGAGAGAGAGAGAGAGAGAGAGAGAGAGAGAGAGATGCATGCATGTGGATGTAGAGGCAACAGAGGACAACCTCAGATGCCAAACCTCAGATGCCATCCCTCAGGCGCCACCCGCCTCGCTTTTCTGAGACAGGACCTCCCACTTGTCACTGCCCTAGCTCACAGAGACAGTTAGGCCGGCCGGCCAGTGAGTGTCAGGAATCCATCTCACTGCCTCCCAGAGCTGGGGTTCTGAGCACACAGTGCTGCACCCAGCTTTTTTATGTGGATTCTCACCCTTATCGCCCCAGATGCTCTCTTGTGCCTCTCATCTCCTCACACGGTTAGTAGTTTCATTTGTGGCCCAGAGGTCGAGTCTCAGGTCACATGGTGCGACGATCTATAGCGATCCATCTGGGCATCAAGGTCAGTTTCCTGGCTTCGCTCTTGAGTGATGGACAGCTGGCCCTTTCCTTTTTTATCCTTCTTCCTGTGATTTTTTTAAACTAATTTTTTTAAATTTTTTATTGGTTCTTTGTGAACTTCATGTCATGCTCCCCAATCCCACTCATCTCTCCCTCTGCTCCCCTCCTGTGATCCTAGCCTGTCCATTCACTAAAGGAGAAAGGGCAGCGTTCCTGGTGACTGTCTTCCTCTGAGTTCCTCTCCTGGCTGCCTGGACTCTCTCTCTCTGTTCCTTAAGGAACGCTGGGTAGGACCGGCCTGAGCCACAGCGGCTCCTACTCACTTCTGTTCTGCAGCGTTAGATACTCAGCGTGCTCAACTCCCTTCCAACGGCTTCACATCTGACATGAAGTCACCCCAAGTCCTTAGCAGCTGGTGAACAGACCAGAGAAACAGCACGCTTCAATATGCTGATAGAGTGAAATGACCTCATATCCTCCTTCCCCCTGTGCGAGCGAGCTACTCGCAAACAGAGGCGCTCAGCTAATTATAGCATGTCGACTCCACTTGTGAATGGTAGTTAATTGCGCGAATTTTAATTTTAGTGTATTTCTTACAAGGGAAGTAAATGATACAAGGCAGAAGGTCTTTTTCCGAGGAGTTTGAATGGATTGCTCCACTTTAATGCTTGTCCTGTTGTTTCTGCAGTGCCAGAGCTCACGGAGTCTAGCAATGAGAGTCAAAATGATTATGGATCCCTCAGCCCTAATGAGTGTTCCCCCAGACTCAGGGAGTGTTGTGGAGGACGGGGTGGGAAGCCTGGGCGATCCAGAGGGAGGGTGGGGGGCTCACGAGGCCCTGCTTCCCCTTGAGGGTTTATAGTTAAGGTCTGCCCATGGGGAGGGTGTGGTACCCCACTCTTTTTCTGAGGATCTATGAGGAGATCCTCAGAGATTGGTTGCCCAGGAGGCAGGGCATTTTCTTCAGTGATGAGCCACTGGTCCCATACCTCTGCTCCTGTGAGTCACTACTCAAGCGTCCGTAACTAACTCCCTAGGTCCCGAGGTAAAAGACAGATATGGGGCAAGTTAGGAAGGAAGGGGCTGGCAGGGGAGGGGAAGAGAGGGCAACAGGGAGCCTATGGTAAAAATTATATCCATGTGTGACACGCTCATAAGAAATCTATTATGTATCATTAACATTAATATATGCTAATTAACAGTGAAAGTCAAGTGACAAAAAGGTTTCAACCACAGGATCTTAATTGGCTTAGCCTAGCAGAGCCTAAGATAGGCTAGCTTCTTCCAGATCCACCACCAGACGAGTTACCTTATCAGAACCCTGATTTTAACTATTATTGTTGTTGTTGTTGTTGTTATTATTATTATTATGTGTGTTCATATGCTATAGTGGGCATGCTGAAGGTCAGAGGACAACGGTTATTTTTCTTCTTCCACTTTGGGACCCTGGGATTGAGCATAGCGTGTCAGGTTTGTGCAGTAGGTGCTTTCCCTGCTGAGTCATGGAGGTGCTGGAGATTTTAGAAACAAGACTCTGAAGCATTCGGATTTGTTGGGGCCTGAAAGTCTTCCTGGTTTTTTTTTTTTTTTGTTTGTTTGTTTTGTTTTTTTTACTTTGTATTTTTCTAAATGCTGTCCTATGCTGGTAGGATTGAGACACATGCCCCGTCCACTGCCTAGCTGTCTCTTCTCAGGGAACTTCTGCTTTGGTGTCTAGAACCATGAACTCCTGATTCTCTTGCCCAGGAGGGGATGAGGAGAAGCGGAGGGGGATGGATGATGGGCCATGTCATTCATTCTTGGATGTGAGCCTCCATCCTGTCATTTCCTTTTATATCCAAGAAGTTGGTGTTTTGCTTTGTTTTAACCGGGGAGGGGCTGGAAAGATGGCTCAGTGGTTAAGCATGCATGCTCTTGCAGAGAACCCAGGTTCAGCTGGAAGCACCTATATAAGTGGCTCACAGCTGCCTGCAAATCCAGCTCCTCGGGGATATGACGCCTTTGACCTCCACAGACTCATGTGCACATGCACACACAAGCGCACACAGTATACACAAGTAATATGAACTAAGTCTTTCTTTTTTTTAATTAAGTAGAAAAAAATTGAAAGCCAATTTCCTATAGCGCAGGCCTTCTGAAAATGGACTACTGGGTAGTGCGCAGCTATCGTCTTGCTCTGCTCCCTGAGAAGCCAGCCCTGCCCACGGCCATGGCTCGCAGGTTTGGTGTCACTGTCGCTGGAAAGTTTAAAGTGGCTTTGTTCTTGGGCTTCCATCAGGTGGCCCTGCAGTACTGGTGCAGAGGAGCAGCCTTTGTGGTCTTCATCTGTCATCTATCCAGAAGACGCTGTTTTTCCTTGCCTTTGAAAGCAGTTGGGCCAGCCCTTCTCCCCTGTGGGCCTCTGGCTGTGTGCTCCTCGTGGCCCTGCCCTCTCCATTTTGGCAGCTCTGGCCCAGCATGCCCTCATGTTCACTTCAACCTTGGTTTCCATTCTAGAACTTTCTGGTTGTTCTTTGTCATTTTGTCTGTGCTGATATCCCATATGTGTACATGTGTGTGTGTGTGTGTGTGTGTGTGTGTGTACAACTTACATTTCTGTTATAGCTGTTTTAGTGTCTGGTCATTCTGACACTGAGGTCATCTTTGTATTGCTTCTGAATTTGCTCCAGGAGTCTGCACAGGCTTTGGGATGTGTGGAAGGAAACCACAGAGAACACCTTCTGCTATTTCCCTTGTTGTTGGGCACAATAGACTATGGCCACGTTGCTTTGCTTTATACGACTCCTGACTTCAAAATGGGTGCTGTGTTTTCACAAGAGCAGACGGGACCAGAGAGCTAGCAAGAGGCCTGAGGTCTATCACGGACTGTGGACAGGGGGCCAGCCTTCTGGAGCAGCCTACAGGAGGCCTGAGGTCTATCACGGACTATGGACAGGGGGCCAGCCTTCTGGAGCAGCCTACAGGTCTCCTTAGGTCTAGCCTACCAGACTCTGCTCTGGGCTCAGCCTCAGTTTTAGACTATGGCGTCCCTTTGATCAGGAAGCTGGCACCTTCCTGATGGGCACTTCTACGCATCTGGACTTCCTTGACAAAGCAGACACCTTGCCCTGGATGAGGTGCTCTGCATCTCGGGGCCCTGCTTCCTCCCTCCTGCCTTTGGGGCCTCCTTATTACCTCAAAACTGGGAGGCCTACGGGGTAAGAACTGACTGCAGTTCCTTGGGCACCTCAGTTTTGTTTGGCTACTCTGTCATCTCCTGCTCCATCTATGGCCAGCCAAGAGGGCAGCTGGAGCCTCTCTTCTCCAGCCAGGGGAGTCTTTTTCCTCCGAGGCCCCTTCATCTTTAGGGTTTCCTTCTCTGTGGCTTCTCGGCATCTCCACACTCAGATAACTACGAGAAGTGCTACGACTGTTTGGTTTGGGGATTTTTGGTTTCTCTAGCTTGTTTTGTGTTGTCAGGGTGGTGGTTTTATGTGCTGTTCTGTGTGGTGACAGTGAAATACCACATGCCCTGTTCATTGTCTCAGCAGAAAGTCTCAGTTCTGTCAGTTATGTAATAAATAAACTTTGGGGTCAGTTGATTTTTCTGCAATGTGACTTTCTGCTTTGTTTATTTGTTTATTATTTTAGTTTTTAAAATTCTTTTGTTTTTTTAAGACAGTGTCTTAGCAAGTAACCCTGGGGCCCCAGGAACACACCTTAGCATTCCAGGACATTGAGTTCATGGTCTCACATGTGCTAGGGACACTCTCCCATGGAGTGATCTCATCGTCACTGTGAGTAGCTATGGAAGTGCTTTTCGACTCTCGACTGGGAATTGTTTTATAAATAAAGACAAGTATCTCATCACCCTAGTCTACTGTTATCAAGGCTCGCTCAGGGTTTATGATCTAGCTGTAGACATTTAGAAATAGTTTTAATAAAACAATTAAAAAAATCCTTCAGTTAGAACTCACTTGGCCTTGCAAAGCAGGATATACACAAGACAGCATTTGACCAGCGTGCACTGCTGTTCGCCTTTCTGTCAAAAGTGACCACCAAGTGCGTCTTGTCTGCCTGTTACATCCACCAGCCACAGCCCCTGCCAGAAGCCCGTGTCTACTCGTGCATGCATGTGTCTATCACATGAATGTCCATGTGTGTACAGAAGCTGCAGACATGAGTCTTTGTGCAGAGGTCAAACACAAGACAAGAGTCAGCATTCCCAGAAACAGCATGATCAGGTTTCCATAAAAATGTGCAGAGATTGTGTTTCTGGGGTGGAGGGCTTGAGTTAAAAGCAAACAAAAATGCCACAGAGTATTTGGTTGTGTGGAGAAGTCGCAAGTTTTCAATTCAAATATCATTCTTTTAAGTGCACTTTGACCTTCTCACACTATACTTTACATAGACGTATACATTGAGTGGCAGGGCCTTCCTGTATCATTTTGGAATGGACCCTGCAGGTGCCTTTGGGAGTTGCAGAAGACAGTGAAGAAAGCAGCCTGATTTCTTCCACGGGTGAGACTACCCGGGTTCACCATCTTACAGGGTGCTTTCTCTGTGGTCTGGACAGGGAAAGACAGAGTCTCACAATGCCAAGATGCCTTCTGTGCTCTTGGCCTGCCCTAGGTGGGTGTCTGGGTTTCTCTGGGTTACCTCACACACATCCCAGCCCTGTGCAACACATGGCTCTGTTCCACAAGGGAGCTGAGTTCTAGGCGAGAAAGAAATGAGTCATCAGAGAAGGGAGTACGGCCCCCTGAGTGTTCCGAGTGTGTGAGATAGACTCGTGGGAGCTTGTGAAGAGGTTGTCATGGGCCAGCTCTGATGGCCAGATGGCATCATCTTCCTCCAGAAAGCTTGGCCCTGGGCTGGGAAGAAAGGTTGAAGTGTGCATATACCAGCTGCCCCTCTTCCCTATGCTTTTGTGATTTGTGACATTGGTGCTAAGGACTTTGCCACATGGCTTTTACTTTTCTATGTTTTTATTGGTTCAGTTAAAAATTATAGAAAATCTCAAGTCCAGTTTGCCCTCGTTGTATATTTTCTCGTTTCATCAGACCTTCAGAAGATGTTGCTGCTGGGCATAGTGGCACACACCTTTAATGGCACACACCCCTGCACTTGGGAGGCAGAGGAAGGCACACATCTCTGTGAGTTCCAGGCCAGCTTGGTCTACATAGTGAGTTCCAGGACAGCCAGAGATACATAGTAACACTGTCTCAAAACAAAACAAAAAAAGGGGATTCCATGAGCATCTGTCAGGGTGTAGAAGGCAGACCTATGAGCTTGTTCATGGATTCACACCTAGCTGCCTCTGGGCAGGTGTGAAAGTGTCCATACCTTGGGGAGTGTGTCAGTCACTTCTGTACTGTGACAAAGGGCCTGAGTGGGACACTTTGATGGAGGGCAAGTTGATGTTGGGCTCAGTATTTCAGTCCATGGTTAATTGACTCCATTGTTTTTAAGCTTATGACAGAATCAGTGGTCATGGACGGAGCTGGTGATAGAGGAAGCTGCTTATTTGGGGCAGTTGGGAAGAGAGCAGTGGGTGGAGGTGAGGGTCACAGTATCCCTTTCAAGTCAGTGACCTAATTCCTCCAACTGGACTCCATCTCCTAAGTTTTTATCACTTCCCAATCAAGTCCCAGGCTGATGACCAAGCGTCGGCATATTACTGTGGAGCCATCAAGACTCAGCCTGCAGCAGGTAGAGCAGGATGCCTGGTGGAGAGAGGTGAGGCTGCCTTCTGGATGAGCTGTGCTGAGTCAAGAGAACACACATGCCCTCCAGGGGGCAGTACACCCAGAGTCACACAGACAGACAGACAGGCAGGCAGACAGACAGACACACAGACAGACAGACACACACATACATACATACACACATACATATACACAGGGTCACACATACATGCACAGAGTCACATAGACAGGCACACACACACTCAAGCACACTGACATACAGACACATATATAGACAGACAAAGTCACACAGACAGATAGATAGACAGACAGACAGACAGACACACACACATACACACATACACAGACACACACACACAGGGCCACACAGACAGACAAACATACATGCACAGAGTCACACAGACAGGCAGATATACACACAAGCACACTGACATACAGACACACGGACACACACACATACATAGATACATAGACACATAGATACACACACACAGGGCCACACAGACAAACACACATACATAGAATCACACAGACAGGCAGACACACACACAAGCGCACTGACATATGGACACACACACAGACAAAGTCACACAGACAGGCAGACACACACACAAGCACATTGACATATGGACACACATACACAGAGACAAAGTCACACAGACAAACACACATACACAGAGTCACACTGACAGGCAGACATACATACAAACACACTGACATGCACACCCACACACACACACACACACACACACACACATACAAACACACTGACATGCACACCCACCCACACACACACATACAAACACACTGACACACACACACACACACACACACATACTGGCAGACACATGCACATACACACAGCACCTGCCTCCTCTAGGGCTGGTAGGAATAAGAGAAACCGTTCTACCACACGCTTCTCCCACAGGCAGGGAAAACAAAGAGGAAGGAAGACAGCAGAGCTTCCCCAGACCGTGCCTTCGCAGCCGCTGTTTGGAGTGCAGGCTTTGGTAAGAATGAAGAACTCATCAAGTTCACGGTTGGTTGTGTAATTGCAGCCAATTTTCTTTTAGTTAAAGCTACAATTACAAGCTGAGGTTAGCGAAGGCCTGGTACAGCAGAAGTGCGGGCTGGGGCGCTTCTCGACTGCCCACCACAGGGGTGCCCACCACAGCCTTGCTCAGTGGCATTGGGTGTTGCTTTGTGGAGTTTAGCTAAAGAGTACAAGGCTTTGTAAGAAACTTAGCCTTGCTCAAGTGGTGAGGGGGGAGCTGGACTTGAACCACAGGCTCTCAGAACCTTCCTCTCCCAATATGTTTCTTCCCCAGAGATAGCCCGTTCGTATGTATGTATGTATGTATATGTATATTTGTATGTATGTATGTATGTATTTACTTACATTCCAAATGTTGCCCTCCTCCCTGTCCCCCCTGATAGCCTTGTTCTTAATGTAAATATGCCTGTCATTTCAAGATTTAGTCACTGCTTGGGGCAGAAGAAGGAAGGGGAAGCTGAAAAGGGAGCTAGGGACCTTGTATAGGCGTGAGGGAAGCTTATCCTTCCACTTCTTGCTGCCTGGGATAGGCAAGGTCCCTGGGTGGAGTGTCCCTCAGAAGTCACAGGAGGATCCCCACCTCAGCTGCTTCCATTTTCTTCCCATTTCAAGTGTGGGCATCACGATTTTCTCTTGGGAAGACTCTGGGTCAGATCCCAGGCCTGCCGACTCTGGGAGCAGACCCCAGGCCTGCCAACTCTGGGAGCAGACCCCAGGCCTGCCGACTCTGGGTCAGACCCCAGGCCTGTTGATTCTGAGAGCAGACCCCAGGCCTGCCCACTCTGGGAGCAGACCCCAGGCCTGCCCACTCTGGATCAGATCCCAGCACCGGTGCAGGGACAGGGCTGGGGCCTGCTGTGGAGGTTGGCTCACCTGCCACTGTGCAGACGGGACACTGGTGTTTCTGTTGCCCAGGCATCTGGGTTTGAGTCCCAGTGCAGTGTAGGGCGCACAAGGAAGGTATTCTAAAAGAGCCACCCGCCGACTGCAGGCCCCACATGCTCTGAACGTCATACCTCTGTGCCTCACAAATGCAGTGAACATGCAGTGGACGGCTGAGGAGACACGTTGGGATCGTGGCTCTTAGTCTGGCATTCCCTGCCTCTGTGGCTAGGCCAGAGCTCTAAGCTCTCAGCATGAGTCAGGAGACTGCTCACTCTGCTGACTGTGCTGATGTCACCGAGGCTATCACCTGGAAAGGCGGCCATGTTGGATGCTATCTTGGGCATAGTCCTGCAAGATGGGGCTTCTTAGTCCCAGCCTTTGCTAGAGAGCAAATGGAGGTTTGGGATGATTTGTTTCTTTCCTCCAAGGTCACAAAGCTGGTGGCTGGTGCTCTGTTCCCTTGATTCACTGAATCAGACAGGAGTTTGCTCAAACCCCAGCGTGGCCAGCTTTCCTGAGCCTCCACCTGCCTGTGCTCAGAAAAGGAGCAGAGAATCCTTCCTTCTGTGCAGGTCCTCCTGACAGGGAGGAGGGAGGAGCTGTCCTCTGCTGCCACCTCTGCAGCCCCACCCCCACCCCTGCAGCCTCCCTGCCAGAGACTCAGAGGAGTCCGGAAGGATTTGCTTTAGCTCACAGTCCCATCACTTCAGGGAAGTCCAGGCAACCTGAGGTAGATGGTCACATCACGCTCACAGTTGAGAGCAGAGAGCAGCGAACCGCATGCTTGCTTGTGCTCAGGCCCCTTCTGGACTTAGACAGTCCAGGACCGAATTTTAAGGAACAGTGTCACCCACAATGGGCTGCACTTAAGTTAATGGAATCAGAGCCATCTGCCCAGACACATTCACCTGATCCTCACATTCCTTCCCAGGCAACTCTACATTGTATCAAGCTGATAACTGAAAGTAGCCATCACGGGGGCCTAGTCCATTACTGCAGCATTAACAAGATGTATCACATTGGGTCATTCACAAACAGAAATTTATGTCGCACAGTTCTAAGGGTGGGGAGTCCACGATCCAGGTGCTGGGTGACTGAGGAGACTGTGATGGCCTGTGCTCCCCTTGGTAGATGGTTCTTAGTCACTGTGTCCTATACACAAGAGGCATGGGAGCTCTTCTCTGAGGTCCGAGCTGCTCACAGAGGCTTAGCTCCCCTGACCCTGTTACCTTCTAAAACCTACCCACTCCAAGGCTGCTGTCGTGGGGTTTAATTTTCAACATGAATTTGGAAGAACAGAAGCATCTAGAATACAGTATTTGTGTTCCTTGGAGGAGGAGGAGGCAGCTCAGGTCAGAACAGTTCATTATTCTGCCAAGGAGAAAGCCAGGCAGCAGAACCATTAGCCCGGGCTGTGGAGCCTCTCCCTCCACACACTGAAGTCCGTCTGTCCGTCTGTCTCTCCTTACACTGACCAAGTTCAGTCTCCCCGTCAGACCCAAGAGGTGACGTCATGTGACTGGGCCCCACACCTGCCATCCGGTCTCTATCTCTGCCCTGTTCTCCCCAGCCACACAACACTCTGGGGGCTCCTTAAACACTTGTCGCCTGCTGCAGGGCCTTTGCACTTGTCCCCTCCGCCTCAAAGCCTTTCTGTTGTCAGTCTGAGTGACCAGAGTCTTGTGGTCCTCAGCTCATACAACTTGTATGCCATCCCGGCGCAGCGCCCAGTCCTCTGGCTCTGCAGTAGCTGAGGCCTTCCTGTGAAAGGACCATGCTCTATTCTTGTAGCGCTTTCATCTGCCAGACATGACCTTTCTAAGAAAGAGATTTCTTTTTTATTTTAATTTTTAATTATGTGTATGTGCTGTTAGGCGTCTGTCTGCCCGCATAGGGCTACACCCATCACCTGGATCCCCCGGCCTCTGGTTAGACTCAGACTGTGTCTCACTCCCACAGGTAATCAAAGAAGCCTACAGTGGCTGCAGCGGGCCCATGGATCCGGAATGTTCTCCACCACCCAGTGCCAGCGCCCCCGTGAACAAGGCAGAACTGGAGAAGGTGGGGGATGCCAGCTCTTTGTTTCATTAATGGTGTTTCTTCTCTGCATACACATGAACTATACATGTTTATGGGGAATTGTTGAGACCTTTTAAAACATGTACAATGTGTTGGTTAGCAAGGGTGTCCCTCATGTCTGCCACCTTGGACCTCACTCCTTTCATCTGTAATTGCCAGTTTAATACGATTCTGTGAGAACCACAGCTCTTGAGTGGGCGCACCTGCACTTCTGCCCCTGACTATTTTCAGTGCCTGCTTTGGACTCAGCTCCAAGGAGTCACTTCACAGACTCCGTGGCTTATGTTCCCACCAGTGACGGATGAAGATAGGGACTTAAAGGAGTGGATGACCTGGTTCATTCATACCTAGGAAATGGAATCAGATGCAGCGTGTAGCACCCAGCAGGTCTGTGCTGGTGTGCTGTGTGCAGTGTTGAGCATTCAGCCCACGTGCCCTTTAACCTTTGAGATAACATCTCACTTTCCACCGTACCTCACCAGACCTGCATGACCACTGTGGGAATAATGTGATCCTTGTGTCCTTGTAGAAATTGTCTTCAGAGAGGCCCAGCTCTGATGGAGAAGGTGTTGTGGAAAACGGAGTCATCACATGTAATGGAAAAGAACAAGGTGAGATTCTAACATGTGTCAAGAATATCTGAACTCAAAAAGCTGGTTGCTGTGCTGGATGTGACTGTGTGGAAAACCTCTGTGCTGCACCCATGCAGGCTCCACTGCCCTCTGTCCCCAAGAACACAAGGAAGGCCTCTTGATTTGCAACAACCCAGAACCTTTCTTGTCAGCTGCATTTAAATTATTGTTGAACCATAAACAAGTATATATACCACAGAATTTATAATCCTCACCCATTTCAAAGTGTTCTGTAGATATTAAATATACACATATAGTGCTGTGTAGCCATCACTTGCATCTATCTGGAACTTTCTGTCTTCACAAATCAAAACCTAGTTTCCATGAAACCCAAGTCGCTCATCCCCTCCTTAGGCCCGGCAAAGCTTCATACCTATGAAATGCATTCTGCTTTCTGTCTCTCTGGATTCCACATCCTGGCCTCATGCAAGGGGAATTCTGTGGTACTTGTCCATTTGCAACTGTCTCATTTCACCCAGTATGATATCTTCAAGGTTCGTCCATATTGTAGTATATGTCAGCCTTTCCTTTCTTTTCAAGACTGAATAATATTCCATTACATGGACTGCACCTTACCGACCATTCATCTGCCAGTGGTACTTGTGTTGCTTCTAACGTTTGGCTATTGATGGAGAACCTCTGTGAACATGGATGTATAGGGGCTAAAGTCTCTTGTTTTTTAACTTGACTTTATAGAAAGACATTCAATTAACCACCCCCCCCCATTTTGACTTAACTGTTCTTTGAGCTTTAATATATTCCTACAGCAAGTAATCATCACCATAATCATATACACACACACACACACACACACACACACACACACACACACACACACACAGAGAGAGAGAGAGAGAGAGAGGAGAAAAAAAACACACATGCCTGTCACCCTACTGTACCTTCATAGTCCTCTCTGTCATGGCTGCCCCAGACTATGCCAGGTAGCCGCTGCTGTTTCCTGCGTGCACTTGGGATCTGGGGTGTATTGCCTATTGGGAGTTTCTTTCCTGTATCTCAGTGCACCTTGATTTGCAGTGTACAAGCTGCTGTGCAGCTTTCCTGTGGAGATGAACTCTGTTAGTCATCCACTGGCCAATGCCAGGACACACAGTGACTAGGGACATTATGACTCCCAGGTAGGACTTTGTATAGACATGTGACTCCATGTCCCCCAGGGATTTATCCAGAAGTGGGGTTGCAAGGTTCCATTCTCGTGGAATCTTGCCCCTGGATGGCCTGCAGTCTTTACCTGGTATGGCACAGATGTGTGGTGGTGTGCAGCTGTGGCCTCCCCAGTGGGTGAGCAGTTTACAACGCTCACTGTCTGTGCATCTCTGGTAGAATGCCTCCTCAGATCCTTTGTCCAAATTTCTGTGGAGTTGTTATTGAGCTTTTAGGGGCTCTGCATACTCTTCCTGTGTGTTATTTATAAAATGTGTTTCCTATGGACTGTCCCCATCTGTGTGGCTGGACATTTTATTCCTGAGCGTGCACTGAAGTGTGGCTTGCAGGTATGTGGAAGGAGCTGGAGCTCTGTGGACCCAAGTGCCTGAGCCCTCATCTGGGCAGCTCACATGTGATGAGCGCTCCTCCCCAGGAATGAATCCTGTGCTACGCCAGCAGTTGTCCCAGTCCTGAGAATTTTGGAGCCAGACAATGTGACAGTTCACCCCGGAAGGTCACACTGTCTCTTTCTTCACTGTGGTTTTCTAACACAGTCTGGTCTGAATGTAATTTTAGTCCTGTCCTCTGAGAGCTACTACCAGTCTTGTTATATATAATGAAGACCTCGGAGCCAGAGGCTATCTTTAACTTCAGCTCTGAGGTGGGACACCCCGCAGGCTCCGGGCTCCAGTTTGCTGCCTGGCTCCTTTCTTCCCTTTCGGCTATTTTTTGTTCTTTTTGTTGGGAGATGGTCTTTCCATCCAGGCTGATCTCAACCTCATGGATTCAAGTTGTTTGTTGTCCAGCCTCAGCCTTCCAAGCTGGAACCTCAAAGATGCCGCATACCAGGTGACTGTTTCGCTGCTGAGGTGCGACAGACATGGTTGACAGCTCAGTGTTCTTAATATTCCCCAGCCCCATGAACCTGTGTGATTACTCTGGTAATATGGAGTAGTGCGTCTCTTGGACGTTCGTGTAGGTTTTGATTCTGCCCCCGGAATCTCCTGTTTACTCTTTAACAAGAAAATTATTTATTATTCATGTGTGAGTGTGTGTTCAGGTGCCCATAGAGGCCAGAAAATAGCTTTGGATCTCAAATTAGAAGTGAGTTACTGGACGTCAGTGTTGGGATCTGAACTCAGATCCTCCAGAGAAGTACTTGCTCTTAACCAGCAGCCCTTCCTGTACTCTGTTTAACAAGAACAGCTTTGCGTGTTTGGGAATGAGCAGGTGACCTGGCTCACACGGTTTCCTTTTGTCTGACCCTGTGCTCTGTGTATTATAGTTGCTCATCAAGGATCACAAAGGCGCTTCCTGGTCCAGGTGCATCCCGAGCGCCTCATACCCTTGTTCTTGATGCTGACCGCTCTCTGCTTTGCAGTGTAGGGATGTGAGTGCAGCTCCCTTTAGCTTGGCCCTTTGTGATAGTTTGTGGTGGTCACAGACAGGAAGCCTGCACTCCTTCATGCTGTGGTCTCACTGGAGAAGGCAGTGGTCAGGCTATAGCTCTGCCTTGTGACACCCTTTTTTTTTCTTTTGTTTTTTTATGATGAACCCCACTATAGACACTGGGGAGTCCTATAGCAGATTCAGGGAAAGATGACAGAAGTCCTACGTTGTAGAAACTGCACTGCCCCAGCCAGTGCTGTGTGGCTTTGAGACAAAGTCCTCAGTGGGGGTATGTGTGGGTGGACCAGAGGTCTGATGATGTCACCTCTCCCTCCCCTTACTTCCCCTAGACTTGAAAGAAAATCATTTTCTCTGTAGGAAAAAGCAGGCTGCCTTGGTTTGTGACATTCACACACTGAAATGTGTCTTCATAACTAGGGCATTAGTCTTGGCCATCTGTGCCCTTTGACCCCTTTCACTGTTCTGCCGTCTAACCTCACTGACTCGAGAGTTCTCTACTGACTTTTGGATTTAGTCATGTGCTAAATCCTGGCCCTTTCCCACTGAATAGCCTCAAAGGGTCCTTGATGGCTTTTCTGTCAAATCCCTACATAGGGTCCTTTCTTCCGAAGATGACTTAGGTTATGATTATTCCCTGCCTGAAGAGATGGAGTCAGTTATGATGACTGTGAATCCTTCTCTCACCAAGTCCTGCTGCCTGACGGAAGGGTCACCCAGGGCAGAGCCTGTGGAGAGTGTCTCAGGTCACCTCACTTCCTGTTTGCCTGGGAATGGGAAGCAATGACGTTCATCTGCAGGTTCCTGGGGAGCCGCTGATGGAGCCAAACACTGTCTCTTCTGCCCACTGTGGCTTGGCTGAACTGAAGGAGAAATAATCCAACTCTCTGGCCCCAGACTTTGGTCTGGTGGAGGGGGAAGAGCTGGATCTTCCCACCCAGACCTTGGATAAGTCAAAAATGTCTGTGCTGTAAAGACACAGAGTGAAGGCTGGGTGCTCATGGCAGAGGCTCAAGATGGAGGTGACAGGCAGGGTTACTCCTTGTGGGCCTTCTTCCTGGCTTGTGTTCTATGCACACACAGTCTGTAAAAGGGTGCTATGTTTTGGATCAATCATTGACATGGGGCCTCATTTAACCATTGTAGGCATGAATTTTTTACAACCTACTTTTAATAAGGGTTCAACCTCTTCTCTAGCCCACGACTCAGCAGAGGTAGTGGAAGAGGAAAGTTATTAGCATATGGGGAAGTGGACCTGTTCCCCAATAGTTCTTTGGGGGTGTGCTTGGTCTTCTTGGGCAGCAGTTCAGTCCCGTAGCAAACACCAAATACGATTCGGCAGCTACAGTCCAGTCCTTTCAGCAAGCAGACACAAGGCAGCTGTCATTCAATTCTGAAGGAACTGCCAGGCTCGCCAACCAGCCTGAGGTGGTGAGGCTGCAGAGGCAGCAAGCTGCCAATGGAACCTCACGAGCAGTTTCTCTCAGTGGCAGCATCACCACAAGTTGAGCTCAACAACGCTATGTAAGGTGAACAAATACATGTGTGTCTTTAGTGAAGAATAGCGAAGCAGAGCAAGCCAAACCAAGGCTCAGTGCTCGTCTCCCACTGTCTGTGGGGTCATATTTATACTCCTTCATCAAGCGTCCTTTCATGTGTCTGCTATATACAAACATCCTTTCACCTGTGTCTGCTTCAGGAAAACAGTCTTTCACGTGTCTGCTTTAGCAAGGCATCCTTTCACCTGCATGCCCCAGCAAAACATCATTTGACATAACTTTCCAAAGAAACCAGAAGTTTCCACTTCAAACCTTCCTTATTAGGACTCCTGTCTCCAAGTATACTGTCACTCCTCAGGTCAGTATTGTGGAACCAGGACAGGAGCAGTCAGCATGGAAGGTTATGCTTGCCCTCCAGTTCTTCATGGCTTCATATCTTAGCTGAAGTACGGGCAGAAATTTCCTCAGACACTGCTATTTACCTTTACACTAGAGGGGAGGTGAGGATTTCACCAACTGATCTAAGGGGATGGGCAGGGTGGAAGTAGAAGCGGGACCTGCTTTCTCCTCTTTGCCAGAGAGGAGTGGGGAGGGCCCCTTGTGAGTGCGCACATTTGTTTAGAGGAGGGGTTGTGGACTTCTATAACTTATCACATGCCCCTAGGTGCTCTGTCTCTGAAAGGCATTCACGTGACGTGCTGGGTTCATTTGTTCCTGGAAAGGGAGCCTGGATGCCCATTGCATTCTAAAGGGGTTTGTGTGTTGCCTAAAAGGTTGCCCTGAAGGGCTGAAAGGTTGTACTAGGTGTGCAGTGAGCCAGGTGATGCTGTATGGGTCTTGATGCAGAACTGCACCCTGGGGAGGCTGTGTGCCAGTGGAGGAGACCCTTGGGGAAGCCTCGCACCTGTCTCTAGCATATGATGTTCTTAAGAGACTGAGATGGGCTGACTAACCTTTGCCTGAAGTTGCTCTGGAGTGGACAAGGTGCTGCCCGTGGGAGTCCAGGATTTCCGGGTCTTCTGGTTTTTGCAGGAGAAGCCAAAAGTTCTTTTTGTACAGAATATTTGTGGATTTATATGTTGACAGTTCATTCCTAGCCATCGCTGTCCTGGCCAAATGGAAGATGATGGATTGAAAGGTTGGCTCTGGTCTGAGAGCTCAGCACAGGGAAGCTCAGTGTAGTGTCCAAAACAGGCAGGAGAGACCCCTAAGGAGGATCCACATTCCTCTTCCTTTCTTAAGGACCCACCCTTTGTCAGCCAGGCTGCTCTTGGTACCTAGCTCCTCTTGGTTCCTAGGACCCCTGTATCTTAACACACTGATAATTTGTGTCAACTTATCTTCTTACTCGGGAGCTGCTCCCTCTGAGACAGGCAGAACTCATTCTTTATGTCTGAGCAGTCACCCCTCAGTCCGCCCTGGGCAGGCTCTGTGTGACCATTCACCTATTCTCCAAGTAACTTGCATCTCTACGTGGGTTTCACCATCCTTTGTTGCCATGAGTACGTCATGTTTGTATGATAATGCTCATGTGCTTGGATGCACATGTGTTCATACCTGATCCCTTCTGCAGTGTAGGCTTCCTGAGTATAGCCATATCCTTCTGCAACCCCAACATCTGGACCCCTAGCTGGCTCATCACACATGAGCTGTGCTCATGTGCACAATGGGTGACAGTTTGGAGAGGAGGAAATGCCTGGTGATCAGTGCTGTGACTTTTTCACTTAACATGAATGGTTAAGACACCCTTTTGTGTTGACAGCGAAGAGGAAGAAACCCTCCAAGTCAGAGGCCAAGGGGACTGTGTCCAAGGTCACTGGGAAGAAAATTACCAAGATCATCGGTCTGGGAAAGAAGAAGCCATCCACAGATGAGCAGACGTCATCAGCAGAGGAGGATGTGCCCACCTGTGGTAAGACCCCTCCGTGTGTCAGCAGACCCTCCCTGGGTGTGCTCTGGGGCCCTCTGAGCTGTGGAGAGCAGTTTCAGCTTTTAGTAATAGAAGAATCTCCAGGGGCTTGTGATGCCATGGTTTTTTTCAAGGTAAAAACCAATATTCTCTGTCTAATGATGACACCTTCCCTGAGTTCACTTCAGTGTTTCCAGACTCAGACACAGGCACCAAACAGGCCAAAGCTCTAGAACTGAGTCTCTGTCGGCTCACATCTCGGACTTAAGTTGCAGCCATCTCATGGTCATAGTGCTGTCGTCTGTCTGTCTGTCTGTCTGTCTGTGTCTTTCTGTCTCCCCCTTCCCAACCCCACCAGTGTGTGTGTGTGTGTGTGTGTGTGTGTGTGATGCTTTTTTGTCAGAGTCTGGGTAAAGCATATGGTCTATAGCAGTCACTAAGCCAGTCTTTCTCGCCATGATGTCTAGGCTAGGGGCTAATGAGAGGAACCAAACAGGGACATGAACCAGAGGACTGCGTATGCAACACCCAGCTGTGCCCACCATGGAGAAAGCAAAGCAGAGGAAGGTGCTATCGTGACACCTAAGTCAGTCTGTGGTCAGGCTGTTGGGTACAGTGTCCATAAGTGTGGTATCGACACCACGCTATAATAGTCCCAGTAACCACACTTAGGAGACTCTCGTAGTTCTTTCAAGGAGGAAAACTTCATAAGCACAAAGAAGTGTTTGCCTTTTGATTTTGTTTTGTTTTATAGTACTAGAGATGTTCTAGGCTAGTGTCCTACCTCCAGGCCCTTTCTTTCCTTAAAAAGAATGGAGCCTGGTATGGGGCTACATGCCTGGAATCCTAGTACCAAGGTGTCAGAAGCATAGAGGGTTGCTGCCAATAAGGCCAGCCTGGGCTAGCCTGGGCTATGTACTGAGTACTAACCATCCAGGGTTACATAGCAAGACCCTGTACCAGAGCAAAACAAGACCAGGAATAAGCTGTAATTGCCCTTGTATATTTCTATTCAGACTCTGCTTCCCATCAGTGTGAACACACAATTCTTTCAGAGTCATTCTGTTTACGATCCCCTCTTTCTAACTGATCACCCTTGGGTGCTGAGTCAGGACAGAATCAGCGTCCGTAGGTACCAGGAGCTGGTACCATTTATCATCAGGTGGTTGTGGGGGACAGGACAGAATCAGGTCAACTGGTAATGAAGGTTTCCATGTCATATTCCTTTCCATGAGGAGAGAGCTTGGCTGCAGTGCAGACAGCTGGACAAAGCTGTGACAAAGGGGGGGAGAGTCTGGGGACACTGCCACACTCCTCCCTCTTCCTGGAGCTCTTGGGGACATAGTCTTTCTCCCTGCCTTTGTCATCAGCCCTTGTGACGACAGCAGTCAGGAGTTAAGGCAAGTTTTCTTCTGTTTTTTTTTTCAACTGCTCTAGGTTAGAGAAAATAGAAATTATTTTTGTGAGACAAGGTCTCATCATATACACCAGGCAGGCCTTGAACTCACACAGATCTGTCTGCCTTTGTCTCCTGAGCATTGGGATTAAAGACTAGAGGTAGAAATGCTTTTAGGAGGAATGGTTACGTATTAACATGGCAGGCAGGTCAGAGGCCACAGTCTGGGTCCTCCTCTGACTGACGCTCAGAGAAGCCACGAATCTCGGGCCTCATTGAAGGCGGAATTGCTGACCCCCACTCTCGTAAACTGCTGATTCCACTCCGTCAATACTCTCTGACACCCTGTAAATCATGTCACTTCCTCATCAGTAGAGCACAACCTTGCAGGCCTTCCGACACACGGCTCTGTTTGCCGTTACTGTCACGCAGGGGCTCGTCTCCATGTGTCTCCATGCTAGTCATTTTCTTGAGAGCTTGGCTGATCCTGAGAGCAGGCGCCTGAGGCTTTGCCGGGCACAGCTCTAGCTTCTGCCAAGACAATGCTCTCTGTCCACACAACTCTAAAAATGTCATGCAGCTCTCCGCCAGATCAGGGGTAAGGGTAAGTGTCTCTAGGGGAACAGGGAACAATGGCCATTTTCAGCCCTTCAGAGCAGCTGCAGGGCTCTCAGCAGAGGAAGGGAGCTGGACTCGGGCCCGGGGACTGGCCCTGTGGAGCTGAGCCCCTGCAGCTGCTGGGAGACAGCGCTAAGCTGATGGGGCGGCAGGGCCGAGCAGCTGGGCAGGCAGAGAAGGCTCCCTGGAATCCCTGAGCTGAGCTCGGTGCAGGTCTGTGCCCTGCAGTCTGGTTTTGCTAGATGGGGTGCTGGGGTTTCCTGGGGTGCTCTGCAGGGCTTTCATGGGCTGGGAGCAGACCCGCAGAGGCAGCAGGGTGGCCCTAGGGGCCATCTTTGTCCTCCTGAGAGGCCTTTGAGGGATACATTAGTGTTGATCTGGGCAGCTTGTCTGCAGCCCTCCAGATAATGTACCCAAGCAAGGGACACACCAAGACTCCAAACCCAAGGTGGCTTTTATCTGGCCTTCCATGGGCTGATAAAGTCTCACAATTCTTGTTGCTCTATAAGCCAAGCTGTGAGACCTGGAAATGCGCCCTCCCTCCAGCCCTCCTCCTGTCTGTCTACTCCCCCTGCCACCCCACACAGGTGGCCTTACACTAGTCACACCATCCTGGGGGCAAGCATAAAGGCCTTCTCTTGCTACCCACCTGGGAGCTCAGACTTGTCTAAACCTCATTGCATTGCTAGGTTATGACACTGCTCTACGGTGTCCCCGTCACCCAGTGCCGGGCCCAGAACATCCTGGCAAGGTCACTGGTTGCTTTTGGGATTCAGGCTGCTTGTCTGGGACCTGGGCTCCCACAGTTCCTTGGCTTCTGTGAGCGTGGGGGGTGGCCTGGGCAGGGGCTGAGCTCCCGTGATACTGCCACTGTCCGTTCTTCACCGGCCGTGCCTTAAAGTCAACGAAGCACATCCGCACAGCAGCCCTGCCCAGGCTCGGGTGAGAAATGTAGACTTTGAGGCCTGTTAACTTTAGAATTCGAAAGAGACCTTGTTTATTCTTGCCTTTCTTTCTGTAGAACTTGGAGTAGAAAAAATCTCAAAATAGTAAACTGAAATTACCCAATTTTTAAGATATATTAGCGTATTACTATAAGTGGAATTACAAAAAAAAAAATAGAAAAAATAAAAACCAATGGAAAAAAATCAAACAAATCCCTTATCCAATTGTTCCCTGAAGCCTTCAAGCCAGTCCAGGTCCAGGCCTTAAGGGCCTGGCTACACTCTGGCGCCCTCTGCTGGTGGATGTCTTCTCCAGCTGGAAGAGATCCCCTTAGCAAGGCACTGTTGGTACGAGACTGAGACCCACCCTTTGACTTTGATCCCTGCCTGGGGAGGTCTGCCATTCTCTGCCTGGCCCTTACTCCCCAAGAAAATGAAAACTTGGGAACCACTTCTTGAGAAAGTGAGGCCTGTTGACAAACACAGCTGTGGACATGTCTGAGAATTTCCTGCCTCTCTCTCTCTCTCTCTCTCTCTCTCTCTCTCTCTCTGAAACTTAAATCCCAAGAATGTATTAAAATATGGTAATGTCCCATGAAGTCATGCTCTAAATTAAGGGAGGACCTGTCCCATGTAATCATTCTGCTATGGCTGAGATGTTGGGAAAGCTACAACATCTGGTGACTGTGGGCAGACTCCATCTGGAGAGGAGCAGGAGCCCGTGCTGCCGTCTGTGCTGCCCAGGCTGGTGTTCTGCCCAGGCTGGTGTCTGAGACTATCTGCTCGAGGCTCTCTGCAGTGCAGTCACTGGAGGGAGGGTCTTGTGCCTCTAGATCACTAATCCTTACCCAGGCCTGGCCACAGACAGCTCAGCAGACCCACAACAGGACACGTCTTTCCCTGTCTGGCAGCTCCAAGAAGCCCATATGCCCTAGAGTTCAGAGCTTTTTGTGTTTTTAAAGGCAGGGTCTTTATGTTTCATGTAGATTCATTTTGAACTCATGTGCTGCATCCAACTTCCTGAATACTGAAAATATATGTGCTACCACACTAGTTAGGTTTTTTTTTGTTTTTGTTTTTGTTTTTTTGTTTCTGGTTTTTGTTGTTGTTGAGACAGGGTCTTATTATATAGCCCAGGTTGACCTTGAACTCATAATCTCTTTGACCCTCCTTGCTGAATGCTGGGGTCACAGGCATGTGCCTCCACTCCCCATCGAGAGTGGCTCTTTAACAGTGGTTAAGTAATCCATGCATGTGTGATCCTTGTCTACAGAGCATATCAAGTTACTTGAGGGCTTCCTGCCATCCTGTTTGTGAGCTTGTGCTCAGAAAACACTTAGGCTCTGTTGATACAGGTGACGTCTACTCAGAAGTCCAGTGTTTGGCTCTCGGCGTGATTGATTGCTGTAGATGGCATTCAGAACAGTTCTAGTGACTGCATTTTAAAGCAGAGCTTTCCTTCTTTCTTTTAAAACAATAATAAACCAGAACAGTTCCACCTACACATTAAAAGCCTTTAAAAAGAATAATATCATTTAACCGCCGTTTCTCAAGTGAAGCCGGAAGCTGGAGTGGGAATGATCCTCCTTATCTGTCTCTGATTTCATGTTGGCATCAGGTCTGGCTGTGGCCTCTGGTAGGGCACCCCACATCTGAAGGTGCCTTCTTCCTAGATGGCCCTTAGAGAAAAATGTTTAAAAGCTGTGAGAACAGAAGAGAGCAGAGTTCCCTGCTCTGGAGCTCACAGGCTTCTTGTCTTTGCGTCTGTGACTTCAAAGAGGCTTCACCTAGTGTGTGTGGCAAATGGCAGTCTGTGTTCAGCAAGAGATGCACTTTAGAGTATGTGGGTACAGGAGAGCCCCAGCCAGATGAGGACTCAAATTTTCCATACGTGGGTAGTCATTGTGCAATATCTTGAAAAAATATTCACCAGAGACGTACAAACCTTTGTCTGGCACCGAGTGTATGAGTACATATGTGTGCAAGAACTGAAAGAGGCTGAGCAACACCCAGAATTCTCTACTATCTTTCTTTTCACCCGCTGGTCACCTTTCCCCTGTGCAATCCTTTCTTAATCTCTGAGAGGTGGCATGTGACTGGTGGAGGTCATAGTAGGACAACTGCTGCAGTTGCCATAGTCACCCTGGAACGTCCAATTTATGCCTCAAAACATTTCTAGAAATTTGTGCCTCATGTTTATGATAGCCTCAAATTTCCTGTGTTTGAGGATTTTCCTCTCTGAGGGGATAATTCTCCCAGTGTTTCTGTCACACCACACTGAATACAGTATCATGCCAGTGATGCACTTAAGATACAGTATCATGTCAGATGCCAGAAACATCACCAGACCCAGAAACAGACCCAGAACTGAGGCCTTCATCTGGGTTAGTCTCTCCATGAGATGAAGCCCTCGCTTCCACAAGCAGCGTTAGAACATAGAGACCGGGAGGAGGCCTTGGGGCTGTGGGTGGGAAGCTCATACCAGCCACGTTCCGTCATTTGTTGGAACATCCCCAGCGCTGGGGAGTTTACCCTCCCTGGGCCTCCCACTTCCTGGAGTTTTCATCTTTGGATACTGTCTCCCATGCTCTTCTTACAGCCTTTGCAGCTGGGTCATTTTGCATATGATTTCTCTTCCATCATGTGCAGGCAGCTGTCAGCCCCTCCTAGCCATCCCACATCCACCGTCCCTGTCTCAAGGTCGTTTCCAGGTTCCCATGAAGACACCAAGAAGCTGAAACTGGCCCTTACCTGGTGAAATGGGTTCTGTCCCGTGAAGAGCCTCTGGGTCCCGTTGGAAGCTAGCTGTGTAATAATGACTCTTCTCTCTATGAACATTTAAAGCCTGGGTGTGACTGTGTTTCATGCGTGACGCTTCCCTGGTCTGTAAAAGACCACAGACGAGGGACGTGACTTCCTCTCCTTGCAGGCTACCTGAACGTGCTCTCTAACAGCCGCTGGCGGGAGCGCTGGTGCAGAGTAAAGGACAGCAAACTCATTCTCCACAAGGACAGGGCTGACCTGAAGACCCACATCGTCTCCATCCCTCTCCGCGGCTGCGAGGTGATTCCCGGCTTGGATTCTAAGCACCCATTGACCTTCCGACTGCTTCGAAATGGACAGGAGGTGGCTGTCCTAGAGGTACGGGATTCCCTGGGGCTGCAAGCCAGAGAGGTGTTCACAGGTTCTGTCAACACCGTGATTAGGTCCTCTGCAGAAGACTGAGCTCCCTGTAGGGACTGATTTTGATCCAGCCCCTTCCCTCCCTTGGCTAATTCTATTTTGTGTTGTCTTCTGGGTTTCTCTTTTGGAGAGTCAGGAATGATACAGGCTTCCAAGACATGACAACTGTGCTCGCCACAGTTAAAGCCTAGTTCCAAATACTGGGTCACTTTTTCAAAGTTCCCAGGCAGGCAATAACTTGTGGGGGGAAATCTCCATTAAAATACTTCTTCTAAGCATAGGCTACTAAGGCACCTGGGGACTGTTTCCTTCACTTGTCCTTTGGAAAGCTCTATGTTTTAGAGCCCCTGACCCCCTGTGGTAGGGTCAGTGAGCGAGCGGCAAGCCCATGGCTACATGCGTCCCTTATCGCCTGCTCGCTGCTTTGATAGTTCACCAGTCTTCCATCTTGTTCTTTTCTACTTGCCATTGATCCAGACTTATTTTTTCCCTTCCCCCTTTATCCTTATTATGATTAAGATACACATGCACATTATACATTCACAGACATGAAGAGCTGTGTTTTTCAGGGTACATGTCAGTGTGTAGGTGGCACGAGGTCAGCATAAGTGAGGCTATGTCAGTGGCTGCCATGCTTGCTGTCCACCGGATGTAGAGCCCAATCTTAAATGGCTGTGGTGTGGGTATGATAGGGCTCTGACCAGGCACAAGGTGTCCAGGCAAGCAGTCCTCAAGATCTTGAATTTCAGCATGTGGGTGCTTATTTCCAAAATTGTTTTCATAGTAGGTTTTTTTATGTTGGTTTATTTTTGGTTTGGTGGGGACCTTATGTTGTCCCTATAGGATTCACTGGCTCAGATAGTCTCAGGGACCAGGAGGATGACTGTGCCCCCTAGTGGCTGCTATGCAATAACACATGGCTCGTCTGGTTCTGGGATGCTGTCCCCTGATCTGACAGCAAGCAGCCAAGTCTATTTTTTTTTTCTTCTTGGCCTCTTACCTGCCTATAAAAACACTTAACAGGGGTGACTTAAAATTTTAATAAGGATAATTTTAAAGGTAATCTGAGAAAAATACTAAAGAGGCTACAGGGTCTGGCACCTACAGATGTCAGTATACCCAGAGCTAGTCAAAACCACAGAAAAGTGTCACACCTGCAGAGATGCAGTAGACTTGAAGATAAGTTGCCTTCTTGTTTTTTGAAAATAGTATCCAGATAAGAGAAGTAAGCTTGCCGTCACATACCACAGCGGCCGCAGCACAGGCTGGGTTAGAACCTCTGGGAGTCACAGGGTAGAGCGCTCGAGGCCCTCAGCACAGTTTGTTAATGTAAATACTCTTGTGACTCTGTGTCTTCCATTCTGATGCCCTCTCCCAGGTAATGGGGAGGCCTTCTGGTGGCTCAAATTTTAAGTCCCTTTGCATAACTCTTCCGTACCCTCCGGCTCTCCAACCTAGTGTGAACATGAAGTGAATCCTCTCACTCAGACGATGAGTCCGGCGCCTTTCCCATCCACACTCGGGCCTCTGAGTTCTCTCTCCCTTCCTGTCACGTGCCTCTGTCTCTCTTCCCTTTGGCAGGCATCATCTTCTGAAGACATGGGCAGATGGATAGGCATCTTGCTGGCTGAGACGGGGTCCTCCACAGACCCGGGAGCCCTGCACTATGACTACATAGATGTGGAGATGTCGGCAAATGTCATTCAGACAGCTAAGCAGACCTTCTGGTAAGACTCACACACAGCCTGTGGAAGGCCTGACCGTAGCCACAATCCTCTTCTGTTTGACAGTCGGTGCTCAGTGACCACGTAGACCAGAAGCACACCCAGCGACTTTTCCTTGGTGGGGTGCTGGCCCTGAAGACCCTGATGTGGGTCATTTCAGCCCTTTGCAATTTCTGCTAGAGTGGCCTTGGCAAACTTGTCTGAAGATGGTCATACTGACTTCATGGGCCCGATGATCCCTGCTATATCCGCTTAGCTCTGCCCTTTCAGCCAGAGACTATAAGGGATTGTGGCTGCTTACACCAATGAGTAGTAGTCCTGATTTCGTCCTGTGGGCAGTTGTTGTCCCCCACCCACTTGTGACAGGGGTCTTCTAGAAAGCAGAGAGGATTCTGTATGTTGCCGAAACAAGGCCCAAGATCTCAAAAGCTGTCAGTGCAGCATTTTCTAAATTTAAGTTGTGACAAATGATTCTACTTTGGGCAAAAGCCTATTTTTGAGCCAGGATGCTTCTCGAGCACAGTAATCATGGGGTTCGTAGCAGCAGGTCCCATGGGGTCCACAGCCCATGTGGGCTTTCAGCATCCTGTTCCACAAGGTGAGAGTGCTTTCCATGGCCGCCTGAGATGTGTCCTCCTTTCCCACTGTTT
The DNA here is from genome assembly GCA_036184795.1 of Tokudaia tokunoshimensis. NCBI lineage: Eukaryota > Metazoa > Chordata > Mammalia > Rodentia > Muridae > Tokudaia > Tokudaia tokunoshimensis. The sequence goes on along the minus strand of BTHU01000014.1, from coordinate 70,330,645 downwards.
TGACAGACTGCTGCCCATAGGCTGCGGTGGTAAACAGGCCTCTCCACAGCACTGTGCCCCTGGCGTGCTCTTTACACACAATGGAGGCAGGGAACGTTGACTATACTTGGGGTGGCCTTGGGCTGGGGAACTCCAGTGGCCACAGTGGGCCACAGTGAGCCCCATATGGCCCTGGGGTGCAGAGCCACGTGTCAGGCACAAGGAGGAGTTCTAGGCAGTGGGTTGCCAGTGCACCTGGCGGCCATTCCTGGTTTTCTTAGTTTTTTTACCTTGAAAGAGAACCAGTGGGCTAGGGATGTAGCTTAGTGGGTATAATACTTGCCTAAGCATGCCCAAGGCCCTGCGTCCAAACCCCAGCACCACATAAACTGGTGCACGTCTCTAATTTAAGCATATGGGAGGTGGAGGTGGGAAGAGCTGACGTTCAAGGTCATCTTTGGCTGCATAATGAGTTCAAGACTATCCTGGAATATATGAGACCATGTCTCAAGAAGATAGGGTAACTGATAGACTTTGGGCCTTTCAGACACACATTACCTTAGAATGCACCCATTGCCCCTAGCAATTAGCAAATTCTGAGTCAGTGAGGGGAGGCTTACTCAAAAGGTGGTTTCCACATTTGTACCAGCGCTGTGCACGCAGTGGCTCCCCAGCTCAATGACTCCCTTCTGATGGTAAAGTGGCAGAATCACAGAGTGGGGCCACTGGTGTGCACAATGGAGAATCACACAGTGGGTCCACCAGTGTGCACAGTGGAGAATCACACAGTGGGACTACCGGTGTGCACAGTGGAGATGCACACAGTGGGGCCACTGGTGCACACAGTGGTGATGGCGACAGGTGGAGGCCCATCCCCAGGGCAGTCTCAGCCTGTGGCCTCCACGTCAGGACACAGAGAGTCTGACTAAGAGACTGCCACTCATTAAGACTCTCCACAGCCACCTGAGAGGCTGTGGGTGTGTGCCCCTCCCTCCCAGCCTCACATCCCTGTGAGGCTGCTTTTCCCCACATATGTCACCCAAGTAGCACAATGTGGCCGTCGGGTACAGAAGCAGGAGTAGGAACCAGTTCCCATTCTCGGAGAGACATTTACGACCTGAAAAATCAGTGATTCCTTTTCTATTTATGTTGGAAAAGCTTCATAAACGCATACATGCACACAAGCGCACGCATGCACACACACACGTGTGAATGTATATATGCATTCACATATAAATGCATATATACACAAATATGTATTAATTACAATGATAAACTCATGATTTTATTTTTAAATGAGTACATTTCTCATATTTTCATTAAATCCAGTAGGTAGTGGGCAGGAACTCTTCACAGAAGAGCTGGGACCAGCCGTGAGTCCCTGATACTAGGGAGTCTGAATCTTGCATCCTGGGTCAGTTGTGACATGCCAGCATGCACCCAGACACTTAGGTCACTCCCTGTATCTAACTCCCCTTTGTATAAAAAATCATTTAAAAAATATTTTTTTGTAATCTATTCTTATTGTTTTCTTTCCTCTCCCCCAACTCCTCCTAGACCCTCCCCCCAACTCAACTTAATGGGTTTTTTTTTTTGTCTCTCAAACAAAACAAAAAAACTAAGAAAACAAACCCCCAAAAAGACAAACACCAAACGATAACAACAACAACAACAACCACACATGGAAAAACCTGGGGTCTTTTGTGTTGGAGAGTACTCCTGGGCGTAGGGCCAGGCCTAGAATGTGGTTGATATGCCTGGTGACTCTCCATTGGAGGAAGTAGACTTTTCTTTTTCTAACAGGTATTAGTTGCAAATAGCTTCTTTTGGGGAGATGGAGATTGATACAGGGTCTCTCTGTATATCTTTGGCTGCCCTAGAACTCACTATGTAGACCAGGCTGGTCACAAACTCAAAGAGCTCCAACTGCCTCTGTCTCCTGAGTGTTGAAATTAGAGGCACGCACCACCATCCCTGGCACAAATAGCGTCTTGGTTTGTGGTGGGACTTTGTGTCTGCTTTCCCTTCTCAACGCTGGGCTTTTGTCGTTGTGAATGTGTGCAGATCTCGTGTGTGCTGCCACAGTCTCTGTGAGTTCTTATGTGTATCTGTCCTGTTGTGTCCTGTGTTTCCTTGGAGTCACCCACCACCTCTGGCTCCTGTAATCTTTCTGCCTCCTCTTCCTCATAGATCCCTGAACCTTGAGGGGGAGCGTTAGGACTGAGTCTCCAGAGTCTCTTGTTCTCTACACGTTATCCAGCTGTAGATCTGTGCTCCTTACCATCTACTGTAAGAAGCAGCCTCTAACGAGGGTTGAGCAGCACTCGTATCTTTGAGTATGTCAAAGTATAGCAGTATGTCATGAGGAATCATTTTATTGCTATGTTTCTTTATCTGAATAGTAGTAGTAGGTTCCCCGCCCCCCCCCACTGCCCAGGACCTGTTTAGTCTCAGGTTCTTAGCCACGTTAGTGGTGTTAGGTATGAGTCCCATCTCATGGAGTGTGCCTTAGTGTCAGGCAAAGAATGTCTGGCTATGACCATAACGTTTGTGCCACTATTGCACCGGTATATCTTGTATAATAAATAATTATATATTATAATATATAGCATAATTGCTGTTGTGGGTCAATAGGGCTTGTAGCAGGGTTGTGTTAATGGTTATTTATTTTCCTCCCGTAGTGTGTACAGCACTGCAAACACTAATCAGTAAAAGTAACAGTGAAGCTTCTTGTTGGGCACAAGCTCTGTTTCTCTGGGTTTGATGGGTTATCTTCAGCAATAGTGGCTTACCATCAGGTTGTGGAGGGAACCAATAACATTGACAATAGCCTGTAACATTGGGTGGCTATGGGACCCCATTGGCAATGATTCAATAAAGTGTGATCCCTTCCTGCAAATGGGGGTTTTACTTGGTAGCATAAAATGCCTAGTTGGTACATTGTCTCTCTATGGTGTCTCCATTTAAATTCTTTTTATATATTTCAGGCAGCTTCTACAATAGTAGGTTTCCAAGTGGCTTTTCAAAAGGCCTTGTCTTTCCCATATCCCCTCCTTTATCCCGTCCCTCCCGTCCCCCTTCCTGTTTAATTCTTCTAGTCTAGTTCCACTTTATAGCTCTATAGCCTATTCCTCCTTTTGGGGATAGCTCCTCCCCCACCCCAGTCCCTCACAAACTACTTAATTCCTGTAGATATTTTAAATGAAAAAGATTTTGTACGGCAAAGGACACCATCACTCCATCAAAGTGGCAGCCTACAGAACAGGGAAAAAACTTTACCAGTTAAAGATTTGGCAGAAGGCATATTAGAGTATGCATAGATTTAAGAAAAGATCTGAACACAAAGAAAACAAGCCAGTTTTTAAAATGGCATGTAGAAATATCTTAGGGTTTCTATGATAAAACTTGGCCAAATGTGGCTTGAGGCAGAAGGGGTTTGTTTTAACCTAGAGTCTCACCTCACAGTCCACCTTGGAAGTCAAGTGGGGAACTTCATCCTGTGATGTCTCCACAGCCTGATATATTAACAGTTGTTACCTGTACTTATGTGGAAATTACTAAAATTGCTTAAAACAAAACTCACATAATGTTTGGCCAACAGATTACCACATTCAGGAGAAACCCTGAATGAAAAAGTATATGTCTTCACACACAGCTCAGTTTTTCCTTTTTAACTGAGCAGAATTTTAATTTAAACCAAATGTAGGGTGGTCACATTTTGGAGAAAGGAATGCAAGTCGCTGTATTGAACCCTCTCCATTAAAAAGGCACATGCCGTAAACTTAGCCTAGAAACCTTTTTTTTTAACCTCATTAAAATCTTTTTAGGGATGTCAGCTAGCAATAAAGTTAATTTTCATGTTTTAGTTTTCTAGCCAAACATTCCCATAAAACTTAACAGAGAGGAGACTGAACAAGGAAATAGCCTTCAAAATATGGTGGCTTGCCAAGCGATAGACAGCCTGGGATTAAGTTAATTTTTCGCTTTTTATAACTTGGTGGCCGTGTGGTGAATCTTTGCCAAATGATTATGAGAATTATCAGCAATTGTGTCTGACTGAAGGAAAGAAGACAATAAGGTTTTGAAAAGGAACAGGAAACGGTGACAAAAACAACTTGTGGGATTGTCCTGGGAGATGGGCATGCAGGGATGTAAATGGTGCTGGACACGGGGATATGTCCTGGGGCTGACTGATGGCCGTGGGACATGTGACAGGGGACAGCATCCTGGCTCTTCCCCTGAAGCTCTCCCAAGTGTTGCCCGATGTAGGCCCAGCAGATCCTGGTGGTGGTAATATGCTTCTGCCTGACTAGAGGGGGCTGGGTGGAAAGAGTCACCTTCTAGCAGGTTCTTCAGGTTCCTGCAGGTCCCTGAATTTGTGTATAGCATTCCCTGGGATGGCCTTATGTTTTAGAGTCAAACTCATTTGTACTTACACACTTGGAAGGTCACTTTGGAAAAAGCGCTGGAGGGGAGTGGGACGCTCCCACTTATTCTTGACTCCGTGTGAGTTCTCTTTACTGGCCTGTGTCCCTCTCTGTAAATGTTGGAATATTCTGGCCAGTGGAGAGGGCCTGTGCCAACAAGTACACGTGTGTGTCATGCTTCTTGAATCCTTTGGACATCTCCATTGAAGGAATCGGAAATGTGCCCAGCTAGAGACCTGGGCTCTGTTGACTGTCTTTGATCTTCCTGCTATCTGTGTGTGAGTGTGAGTACTGGGCAGGTTGCCAGAACCTGACGCTGCAAAGCAAGTATGCGGTTCCTGTGATGAGGTGGAGAAAGAGTTCTGTGCACACCCGTGCCGCACTGCTCATTCACAACTGTTCCAGACAGTCCTCAACTGAGACATTCAGTCGATGCCTTAAATGTGCATGTGAAACGTGCAGAAACTCCTAAGTGGCTAGTGAATCTTTTCTTCTTGAATTTCCTCCCTTCTGTGCATTTAACTTCCCTACACTTGATTTGATGCAGACTAAGCATAGAATAATTATGTCAATGTTCATAAACTAAGAAGTGTTAAGACGCTGAGTCTGCCGGAGGAGCCGTGCTTTCCAGCTTCTTCCAGCAGGGGGCAGCAATGCACTGAGTGTGGCCATTAGGGTGTGCAGTGCCACACTGGCGGCTGTGTTGCACCAAGCTACTTTGCTCAGAGAAACAGATTTGGGGGAAATGCATTTGCTGGTTAACTTTCTGTGATTTTAGTTTCCCCAGTTAGGAGCAAACGCTATCTTGGTTATTTCTTCCTGGGTTTTTACAATTGTCCTGAAACAAGTCCAGCTTCCTAAGAGGCTGGTTCATCTCTCATTATGTTCTGGACACTGGGGTGACAGAACATCCCAGAAGCTTGTGTTCTGGTGGGGAAGAGGCAGACAAGGAGCGGGTACAGAATAGGCTAAGTTGGGACACAAAAGACAGTCAGCATTGAAGAGGGAAGGGGCTTCTTAATGTCAAGGAAGGACACCCTCACCCCACTTCCGCGGGGCACACGGGTTGGGGAGAGCCGTGCTCTGAGTGGGTAGAGCAGAGAGACGGAGCATTCCTGACACCACGCAGGCTGGGAAGGAGAAGCTGGGGCAGCTGGAGGCTGGTGCTTGCTTTCGCCTGATTGTTTTGGTGGCTTCGGAAGCCTCCGGTGGTGATATGCATCAGGCCGCTGTGCCTGAGAAGCAAGAGCGGGGAGGAGAGGCAAACTGTCCTTTTCCTGGGTGCAGACTCTCACTCTCCACCTTCGGCCCCCAGGTGACACCCTCGTTCTCTGTGGACTCGGCAGGGAGCCACTATTCTGACAACTGTCCTGAGGATCAAAAGCTCTGTCCCCTTCAGATGTCATTCACAAACCCAGTTTGTCACCCATGCTCATTACAGAGCAGATGTTAACCCAAGGGGTCCTCACAACCTCACAGTCCTTAGACCTCAGGAAGTGGTTTATTTGCTAGGTCACTGGTGTGTTAGGAATCCACCAGTGTGGAGCTTGTGGGTAGGAGGGGCAGCTCGTGAGCTGTGGGAGAGTAGGGTTTCCTCCCCTTCCCTGATTACAGTGCTCTTTCCCCAGATCTAGCACCTTTCTTGGGTACATGCCTTCTCAAGGTACAGTGACTTACCCGGGTGCAACGCTTTCTCTGAATACAGTGCACTCCCAGAGTGGACACCTTTCCTGGGTACATCTTTCTGGGTACACTCCTCTGTGTATACGGCCCTCCCTGGGCGAATCTCCTTCCTGGTGTCTTCATTCCAGGAAGCTCTTCTGCCCTGTCATCTCAGAGTGGAAAGTCCCAGACTGTGATCATATGCTTCTTCCTTAGCCGCTGGCACCTCTATCCCCAAATCCTTCAGGCTTACCTGGGATGGCGAGCAGCTCATTATAAGGGCAAAGCCGGCCTGTCTCCAGTTACCAGTAGGGAATTCTAAGGATTTAGGGACTCCGGCCTAGAATAGGAGCCCAATCATGAATCTCATGTATCCCAGCAGCACAGGCTTCTACCCACAGTGCCCTCAGAAGATCCAGGATCGGCTAAGGTATGCTGTGTGGCTGCGAGAGATCATGAGTGCTTGCTGAACAGCCGTAAACATCCCACAGATGGCCAGGTAGTGGTGTAGACTATGCTGTCCCCTGCCTTTGGGAATGGCTAGACTGCAGACAGAACAGAACTGGCTCACAGCTGTGAGATGCCCAGCCTGTCAGAAAGTGCTGCTGTGCCCTCCCTCCCTCCCTCCCCTTCATTGCTGCCATAATGAAGATTGTGGGGGCTGTGGTTCCCCCACTTGTAGATGCTGTTGTGTGTCCCTATATATGGTGCCCATAGTCTGTGCTGGGACTTGTCTTTGCTCAGGGTGAGGATTGGCCCCAGTCCCTTTAGGATGGCTTGCTGCTGCCTAAGGGTTCTGCCCCTGAGCCTGACATAGCCTTTGGTTGCATCCGTGTTCAGAGAGGCCTTGCTGGATAACTGACATGTCTGTGTTTCTCTCTCTCAGCTTTATGAACAGGCGGGCAGTGTCCACTAGCCCTTACCTGGGGAGCCTCTCCAATGGCTATGCCCATCCCAGTGGGACAGCACTACACTATGATGACGTCCCCTGTGTCAACGGCTCGGTGAGTGTCCTTCAAGAGCCAATGGTCAGTTTTGGTTGGTGACAAATCACCGGTCAACTCTGTCCTGGGGTGTCTATTTTCCATCCAATGAGATGGAGAGGTAAACCACTTCCCCACAAACCCTGGCCTCTGTCATGGGTGAGCATCCGCTCACGAGGCCCCTAGTAGACAGCTCATCTGTCATCATGACTTGCACCTCAGTACCCAAGAGGCTGGCTAGAAGACAGTGGACTAAACTAGAATAAATAGATGGAGCTGGAAGAATATTCCGTTATACAGCGTGGGTAAGTCAGACACGGCGAAGTGTAAGTTACCCTACTTAGCTTCGCCCAATACAGCTGCAGCCACCATTACTGCGAAGCAGTGCCACACAGTGACTGCCTGGCTGCACACTCTTGGCCCCTGGCTCTGCCTGCACAGTGAGCAGGTGTGGGACAGCGGGTGTAAGAAGCCATGTGCTGAGAGGGGCCAGTGTGCTTCTTAGGAGTTCCTCACCCTCAGGTGATGTTTAGACTTACCGGGCCACGGACAGATCTTAGGGAGGGGCTATGCCTGGGGAGGGCTGTGAGCAGGGCTCTCGGCCCAGCCTTTGTGTCATTGTGGTCCCCAGCCCCGACCCTTACCCCATTCTGTCTATTGCACCATTTTCAAGGTGGGGTGTGGCCTCCGCTTACAGTGTAGACACCACCAGCACTGTGTCAGCCCTGCTTCTGTACCCCAACATGTAGGCCCCCCTCATGGGTGAGCTGCCCCTCCCAGTCTGCGGCCTCAGACAATTCCTCCACATATCTGTGCACCGTGCACACGCACGCGCACATGCGCGCACACACACAAGCATGAGGTGAACGATATGCTGTGGGGACCCTGTGCTCACTTGTCCCTGTCACATGGAGAGTCCTGACTCCATGGTGGCTCAGGCTCACTCCATGCTTCTCCCAGGTTCACCCATGGTTTCATGTGTGTTTGGAAATAAACAGCTCTGCACCGGAGAATCCTCCTTACATGTATACTCTGGGCCTCAGGAGCTGAGACACAACACCTGTGTCCTGCCCTTTGGTGTCCTCAGGGCTTCCCTGCTCCGGCTTTCTTAGCCTGTTTCCTGTGTGCAGGCCTGTTACCACGTGACTACATTTCAGACGCTTCATTTCCAGGTTCCATTAAAGTCTACGCTCTATGACCTAATGCTCAGCGTGTCTGAAATTCAGTTCATTCCGCATCCCTTTCTTTTTCTTTTTTGCTTATCTTTTCTTTACTTTTCTTTTTTTTTTTTTAAGAAAGGGCTCTGCACACATGGTCTAGAAACTTCTGTGGGATTTCTGTCACTGTTTACTAAGTATTTCACGTGACTCGATCCTTGCTATTTTAGGAAACCGAGAGTTAAGTACAGATCATTGTGGACCTGTGTGGCTCACTGTGAGATGCTTCGTTCTGGCGTTTCTGTGTTGTTTTAGGTTGCTCGTTTGTCCCCAGCATCACAAAAATAGACCCTGATGTGGCTGCAGAGGAGACACCCCCACCCTGGGAGTTTTAGGCCTTTCCTATTTTTATAACAAAGAGCTGTAATTATAGTCTGGCAGGAGGGAGCGTTGCAAGGGGAACATAAAGAACAGACTGAGATGGGCAGAATCTATGAATTAATATTTCTTTTTATAACGCAGGGCAATTTACAAAGACCTTTGAAGCCTATAGGGATCTGGCACTGGCTATGTGGGGTTTCTTTATACTTTCAAGCCTGTGTTCTGGAATCCCTGTGTCCTGTGATGAGGCTCTGAGCTGTTAACTCTTTGTTCGGGCCTTCAGCTAGCACAATGCCATTGTCCCATGCAGGGCTGAGACACCCTGCATCCTATGATGACTTGGCTTCTGTCATCAGCAGACTCTTTGGGCTGTGACATTCTCTTCAGATGCTCAAGTGCGGGACTTAGATTGTATTGACCTTGATGGTGACTTTGCTGGCCCCATGGGCAGCATGGACGAACACGGGGTACTCTTTATTCTGGTCATGTTCCTTTGTCAGAGCCTCAGGCTCTCTGACAGCAGTGTTTGGCAATGAGCTTGACTTTGGTCAGCTCTGCCTCTCCCTTGTTGTGTGAGCTGCTGTTCCTCAGTTTCCCCTGATTACCAAGTAGATTCTGTGATAAGTCAGCCAGTGTGCACAGAGAACAGCAGGCGCCATGCTCTTGGCCATGATCCCAGACACCTTCCTGTGCAGCGCGGAGCTCCAGGCTCTGCCCAACTCCCCTGACCTCACTTCCTATGCACAGGCAACTTTCAAACTCCAGGTCCCTAGAGCTGGTAATGTCAACTCAGTCCTCTTCATTTTGAAAAACAAAACAAAACAAAACAAAAGTCATGATCCAATGACTCTGGGAACAATTTAAGGACAGAGAAATCTTCCCACAGCTGTGGGAGACATGCCTGCTGTGTGTGTGGGTGTGTGTGTGTGCCTGTGCATGTGTGCGTGTGTGTGTGTGTGTGTGTGTGTGTGTGTGGTGTGCGTGCGCTGCTGGTCATGAGGAGTGTTGGGGGGCTGCTAACATCTCGCTGTGCTGATCTCTGTTCTTGGCTGGCCACTAACAAACAGGCTGTGTGTGTTGCAGTGGGACATGGATGGCGGCTTTCCTGGCTGTGGGAGCAGAGGCCCAGTGGAAGAGGTGCTTTATGATAACGCGGGCCTCTACGATAACTTGCCATCGCCGACAATCTTTGCTCGCTCCTCTCCTGCTGACCGGAGGGCATCCCGGCCACCCACTGACAGGCTGTCCTCTAACCACTACAAATCCCCCACCTCCTGCAGCCCACCCTGCTCTCCATCTGTCACTAACACCTCTTCTGTGGGGAGGGCGTCTCTCGGGCTGCACTCCCAGGTACAGACTACGTTCCCAAACTCCCTGACATCAGTGGGCCTGCAGTGACCATGTGCTCACACACACCAAAGTGTCACATAGTCTTCAGCTATAGCCTAATTCACAGTTAGCCACCGAGGGACATTTGTGACCAGCTCCCGGATTGTGTCCCAGAATTCTCCAGTACATTTTGAGAATTATGTCAGAGATTATAAAAAGAGGCCATGCCACTTTCCAGAAAATTCTGGAATGCCAGGTTTCTCCACTATCTTCTACCTTGCGTATAAGTTAGCAAGGATTGCCCCCAGGGAGTGGTTACTTCTTGCCTGTAAATATGACTAGCACTGTGCTGAGAACCAGAGTGTTGTCAGGGAGGGAATGCCATGTGCCCTGCACCTGTGTAACATGAACGCTCTGATTCTGAGTGGCAGGTAGGCCTGAGGACCGAACTCTTGTTTGCCCACTTTATGGCATGCGCCAACATGAGGAGACACTAACTGCTTCCATGAATCTTTAACCATGTATACTCTTAATTTGTATACTGTTGTACACTCTGCCTGGAGTCTTGTACCTCATTTAAGAACACTCTGAAAACAAAAAGCAAGAGGCCAGGCTTTCTGCATTCTGCTATACTCTTTGGGCATTTTTGAGAAAATAACAGACACCAGGCAGGATCCTAGGCCTCACAGTCACACCTCCAGACATTGTTTTGTGAGAACAGACATAGAAGGCTTGCTGTGTTAGCAGAGTTATGTAGATGCCACCTCCTGGAGAGTCTGACTCCTAATAGGAGGGGTGTGGCCCACTGACTGAGTGACCAGCTTGAGCATCATTGGCCTCTACAGTTTCACAAGGATCCCTGCCCAGATCTGGCCATCGTGTCCTACCCGTTTATCAATCCATTTGCTGGTAGCATAGTTGTCTTTGGTGAGCTTAGTAAATCTGCCACCTGTGCATTGGGATTGCCCCCTTGCTGGTCAGGTATCACCTGGTACACAGGCTAGTCAGGTATCACGTGATGCATGGGGTGGTGCTATCACTGTCGCTTACCCTAGTCTCTGTTTCAAATAGAAAACAGTCCCAGGCTGAATTCTATTGCCTTGGCATGTCACATCCTTGTGTGGCCATTCTTTTGGGAGCCTGTTGGTTGTGAGAGTGTACACTTCCAGAGAGCACCTGGATGTCATCTTGTGCATGGATGTGCAATGTCACATAGAGTCACAAGGGAGGTGGGGGCGTCTTTTTATTTTTAAGTGAGCAAGTGGAAGTTCAGAAAGTTCAGAGTCTCCTAAATGACAAGCCAGAATTGCAGCTAGATCTTTATGCAGCTCCACACTGGGCCCCCAACATGAGAGGCAGGCAGTGGGAGGTGGGTAGAGGGGAGAATGACAGGGCCTGGGTGTCAAGTTCCCCCCTCTATGTCACTCAATGCCTGGCATGCAGTGTCACCTGCCGGATTTGAAGCTGTGACTTGCAGAAGTTGGGTGAGCAGAGGACCGTTGGATTTTTTTAAGCTTATAGCTGGTGAAAGCTTACATTGTATATGTTTATGCTATTTTCATATATGTGACTGTTGTATCCTTCCTCAGAACCATCAGATCTGAAAGGAGTGTTATGTATCTCATTCAGTTAAGGGCAAGAACCTCCCTGCAGAACCAGGCCCTTCCCCTAGAAGCAGTCCCCTATGGAAAAGTGACTTAGCTCTAGAAATACAGGTTCACAGGTTCTCAGAGGGTATTGCTGCATACCTGTACATGGTCACTCAGAACTGCTCTCTTATCAGCTCTAAGGCCCCAGTAGAAACATAACAGCCCTCCCATTGCAGACTTCCTGGTAGTCCTGGGTATCTGCCTTCAATGCTGGGAAGCTGCCCGGCTGTCAAAGGGACCACAAGGAAGCCCAGTGACTGGAAAGCAAATTGGTTTCTTTTGTCCTCTGACCATGCCCGTAGGTTGTACTTAAGAGTCAGAGACTAAAAGAAATAACTTTAGGCAACAGGGCGCTTTAGTTCGATTATTTTTAATGTTCTCTGTGTGTTTCAACAGTTGAAGAGTAAAAAACCTCCAGCGTCATCTAATGGGGTTCCCGTAAAGGGGAAGGCTCCCAGCAGTCAGCAAAAAAAGGTGGAACCTGCAAGTGGTGTGAAACGGACAGCGTCAAGTGAGTTTCCCCTCTGGGTCCTTGGTTTCTGCTTTGGTGCAGTTGGCAGGCTTGAGGCTGGCTGAGCTTTTCCTGCAGCAGATGCCGGCCTTGAGGGTGTCCTGGGAGGTGGGACCCTGTGCATTCTCTATCCCCCTCTTTACCTGCCAGGATCTCTAGCCCAGCCTCTGTAACGATTGCTTGGCTTCTTAGTATGGCATTCAACCATGAGGAGACCCTGAGCCTGTGGTCTAGGAGACTCTAGTTTATGTCCCTAGAACACCATTGACAAATCATGTAAGCTCCGAATACAACCCCTTCATCTGTCAGATGTGCAGATAGCTGACCGCTGTGGTCAATGCAGTGGGAATGATGTTGGGCATCTAAACCAAAGCCCCCAAATGCTCAAGGACACAGGAAGCCTTGCTACTTCTATGCAAATCACAGTTCACAGCCAGCACCTTCCACTCCTGCTGGTCTCTGGCAGCTGTGAAGTCAGTGTAGGAGCTGTGCACCCCGTTATGCAAATGAGGGATGAGCCCCAGGTAGTACAGGAGAGTCAGAGGTCTCACAGCAGGCCAGCCACTGAGCTAGGACGTGGGCCAGGCTTTCAGATGGCAGAGCCAGCTGTACAGAGCAGGCAGAGAGACACAGCCTGCCTGAGAGTTCAGCAGCCGCCCTCCATCAGCAGCTAGATCTAGGTGTGCTGGCATCTTGAGTTTGCGTTTGTCCTGCCCAACTGCACTGGGTGATCTACCTACCACTCAGCCAGCCAGTCGGTGGGACTTATTCACTCAGGATGCTCACTTGTTACTGGGATGCAGTGAGGAGATCATGCTAGCTTGAAAAACACAGGGCTCTGCAGGTCCTGGAGCTCCTCCATCAGTCTGGGCCAAGCGAGTGTCCGAGCCAAATCGGGACATGCCACCACTACTTGGGATTCCTACTTGAGCCGTGCAGCCTGCAGCCATGCCATGCAGTTGATAGATCAGCTTCTGTGAGAGTGTGGATAAGGCTTCACCTGGGGGCATCCATTCCTGCTTGGTACAGGAGAGAAAAGGCCTTAGACCTACACGTGGCTGGCATCCATTTTAGGGTCAGAGTGCACAAGGGCACAGAAGGGCTGTCATTTTCCATGGTCAAAGCATGGAGGAGCCTTGGGACTTCTGCAACACTTGGCTGCTTTGGCCCCAGGGAGCCTTTGAATTCTCAAAGAGGAGTTTGTCTACGCCTCTGCTTTCTTTTTTTTTTTTTTTTTCATTTATTTCAAATTCAACAGCTATATTAATTTATCGCAATACTGATAACTTACTAGGAAAACTGTGATCTTTTTAATAGGCCATCAAATTTAGTATTCTTAGTAGCCATTTCTTTTTTTTTTTATTTTATTTTTTTAATTTACATTCCAAATCACTTCCCCTTTCCCGTTTCCTCCCTCCCCGAAAGTCCCATAAGCCCCCTTCCCTCCCTCTTTTCTCCATTCAACCCCCTCTCATTACTCTGTCCTGGTGTTCCCCTACATCCAGTCTTTCCAGGACCAGGGGTCTCTCCTTCCATCTTTTTAGAAATCTATTGATATGCTGATTGTGTCTAGGGTATTCTGAGATTCTGGGTCAATATCCCCTTATCAGTGACTGCATACCATGTGTGATCTTTTGTGATTGGGTTACCTCACAAATGGTGCTGGCTCAGCTGGAGGTCAACATGCAGAAGAATGCAAATTGACCCATCCTTATCTCCTTGCACTAAGCTCAATTCTAAGTGGATCAAAGATCTCCACATAAAACCAGACACACTGAAACTAATAGAAGGGAAACTAGGGAAGAACCTTGAACATATGGGCACAGGGGAGAATTTCCTGAACAGAACTCCAATAGCTTATGCTCTAAGATCAAGAATAGACAAATGGGACCTCATTAAATTACAAAGTTTTTGCAAGGCAAAAGACACCGTCAAAAAGACAAAGCGGCAACCAACTAACTGGGAAATGATCTTTACCAACCTTACATCCGACAGAGGGCTAATATCCAAGATATACAAAGAACTCAAGAAGTTAAACTCCAGAGAGGCAAGTAACCCTATTAAAAAATGGGGTACAGAGCTACACAAAGAGTTCTCACCTGAAGAATATCTAATGGCTGAGAAGCACCTAAAGAGATGTTCATCATCCTTAGTCATTAGGGAAATGCAAATCAAAACAACCCTGAGATTCCATCTCACACCAGTCAGGATGGCTAAGATCAAAAACACAGGAGACAGCAGTTGTTGGCGAGGATATGGAGAAAGAGGAACACTCCTCCACTGCTGGTGGAATTGCAGGTTGGTATAACCACTCTGGAAAGCAGTCTGGCGGTTCCTCAGAAAACTGGGCATGACACTTCCGGAGGATCCGGCTATACCACTCCTGGGCATATACCCAGAGACTTTACCTGCATGCAATAAAGACACATGCTCCACTATATTCATAGCAGCCTTATTTATAATAGCCAGAAGCTGGAAAGAACCCAGATGTCCCTCAACGGAGGAATGGATTCAGAAGATGTGGTATATTTACACAATGGAATACTACTCTGCAATTAAAAACAATGAATTCACGAAATTCCTAGGCAAATGGTCAGAACGCCTCTGCTTTCAAACCTGCATTTCAAATAAGTCCGTCAGGCATCAGGCTGGGTCTCCTCATTGTCACCAACTTCCCTTGGTGTTCTCTCTCTCTCTCTCTCTCTGTAATTTCATTCCCTGATGCATTGGGTGTGCGTACACTCTTGTTCTTAGGGTTGTTCATTCGGGGAGGTGCAGGAGCCCGAGGGATGTGTCGGCCTAAAATGCCTTGTTAAGCAAGATCTGAATCCCACGCAGGCTCCTTCAGCCCGGCGTTCCTCACGGCCCTCTGCTCGCTTTATTTTACGGATGATTTATCCCAGTATCGGGTGGGACCTTCTGTAGGGAATGTTTTATTAACTTTGGTGACATCTAATGGAAACAGAAGAGAAAAATAATTGCATCCAGCGCTTCTGCAGAGTTCAGCCGATCGCATTACAGTTGTATAGAGTTTATTGCATAGGGACCAAATGCCAGGGAAATTTATAAGCTGTCGTCTGTAGGTTTGTTGGGGGACATATTGGTTTAGACAGTGGAGTTTGCACAGTTTAGCATGGAATTTTCTGGAAGTGCCTTGGTTTCACGAGACAGGGTGGTTATTCCTGGGCTGAGGATTGGGCAATGTCTTTCTGTGGAGGTATTTTGGTAAGGGAAGGAATGCTGAGTGGACATGGGAAGAGCACGCATTTCCGTGAATAGAGCACATTATTGAAGAAGCGATGTGTAGAGCCGGCGCAGGGCAGGCACTGCTTGAGCAAGGCTGACAAGCCAGGCATGTCTGATGGCCAAGGGGACTGCCTGTGAGTGTCCACCCCACCCCAGGCGTCGTATCACAGTTATCTGTTTAGGACATCATCCACGAACACAGAAGCCCTTGTCCCTCCATGACTTCTACTCTGAAACAGACAGACATGCAGACAGGCAGTGACAGACGGACAGGCAGGATACTATATAGATGATAGGAGCAACCTCCGGGTCAGCAGGCCTTGGCCAGTCATGTGGGCATCTCCTGCCCCTCACCGTCTTTTCCAGGGAAGTTTTTCCTAAATTCCTATCTGATGCTCTAAGTCCCTGCTTTGACTTCCCCACAATAACACTGCAGCCTGGAACTATAATCCAGGCTAAAGAGACCGTGGGGCCCGGGTTCAACACTGTGGGAACCGCTATGTGCTGGTGGCCAGGATTCTGGGTTTCCCCCAAAGCATTTACTTATTTATGCATTCACTGTTTAGTCATTAAATTTTAACAGCTGCTTATACCGACTCATTTGGGTCGTTACTTTAAGTGCTTTATAAATATTAATTGAATTTTTATCGCCGCCTGTGAATGGTCTGCTCTTATCCCCATTTCACAGGAAGAGAAACTGACGAAGAGACCCATTCTAGGTTATATCTAGGTTCCAAGACTGTCCTCTAAATAGTGGGTCTCCAAGCACCACGTGCTGCCTTTCTGTCATTTTATTTGCTGGAGAAGCTTCTCCCTCCCCCAGAATCTTAGGCCAAGGAGATTTCCTCCCTCCAGCCAGGGCAAGGCTGAGAACAGACATGGGGTGAAGAGAGGCATTGCATATAGAAAGGACTACATAAACTCTAGGAGGCTTTCTCTCTCTCTCTCTCTCTCTCTCTCTCTCTCTCTCTGTGTGTGTGTGTGTGTGTGTCTGTGTGTGTGTGTGTGTTGCTTACATGTATATCTCTCTGCACCATGGGTGTGCCTAGTGACCAAGGAGGGCAGAAGAGGGTGTTGGATGCCCTGGAACTGGAGTTACAGATGGCTGTGAGCTGCCATGGGTGCTGGGACTTGGGTTCTGGTTTTCTAGATCAGCCAGTGCCCTTAACCATGGAGTCATCCCTCCAGCCCCTCTAGAGGTTGATTTTGACAGTTACAGGTTTCTGTTCTAGCTTCATTTCTTTTTCTGTAACAAATACTCCAACAAAAGCAATTTAGGGAAGACTTTCTTTGACTAACAGGTATAGGTTACAGTGTGTCCTGGGAAAGTCAAGGCAGGTGCTTAAAGCAGCCAGTCACTTCTCACCCACACAGTCAAGAGTGGAGAAAAGAAATACATGGTTACCTCCCTGATGTCCAGCACTCAGCCAGTTCTCTCCCCTTGTACACATTCCAGGGCCTCATGATAAGTGCCACCCACAGGCAGGGTGTTAAAATGCAGGGTCTAATAATCAAGACACTCCCTCTGGGCGTGGCCACAGGCCAAGCTGATCCAGGTAATTCCTCCTTAGACTCTTTTCCCAGATGCTTCTAGATTATATCAGGTTGACAGAACTGTCCAGGTCACTGCCTCGCCAGGTTCCAGAATCTCCACTCTAAGCCTTATTGACAATTACTTGAAAGCTGATGCCCTATGGGGAGGAACATTGACGGAACTCCTCAGTATTCTGTCTCTTATTTGTAAACACGCAGATCAAAGTATCAGAGGATTTGAGGCAAGTCCCTGCTCGGAGCCTGCTAGCCTGTTAGGACTAGCCAGGAGCAGCTCTGTGGTACCCCACGAGCTGCCGGGCCACAGGCATCGGCACCCGACTCCCCTGGTTAAACTAACTCTGTGCTCCTTGCTCAGATGCTGAGCAGTACAAATACGGTAAGAACCGGGTAGAAGCAGATGCCAAGCGGTTGCAGTCCAAAGAGGAAGAGCTGCTGAAGAGGAAAGAGGCCCTGCGAAACAGACTGGCACAGCTCCGGAAGGAGAGGAAGGACCTGAGGGCTGCCATTGAAGTGAATGCAGGTATGGGGACTTGGCCCTGATGGCCCACGTGCCTGTGTCCACTGGAGTTCTAAATTCCATTCAGCTCATCCATGGGCCAAGGCTGCCTCTTTAGCCTTGCCTCCTGGGGTGCTGGCCTTTGGAGGGGGGGAACCCCGGGGCAGCACCGGGTTGACTCAGTGGTGTCACCATAGGCAGGGACTGTGCCCTGTCCCTGACTGCACAGTGAGTGTCCAGTAATTTCAGCCTCAGGTGCTGACAGCCAAGGTTGGCAGATTGTGTTCCTTGCCTGAGGTGACTCAGTGGGGCTTCTGTGGAGGAAGCAGCCAAGGGGGCTGAGACCTTTCCTCAGAGCTCTGCCAAGGTCAAACAGCTCTATTCTCAGAAGGGCTTGGGGGGGGGGCAGGGCTGCACCTGGGTGTGCGGTCCAGAGAAAAGGAAATGATATGATCGAGACAGAGGGGCAGTGAGCAAGGACAGCGTCAGGGTCGCGGTGTCTAGAGACGGGAAGTGCCCAGGAGCAGGCTAGGCCTTGCTCCTGCCAAACCTCCTGATCCAGGATAGAAACTAACACCTCCCTCTGGTCCTGGCCAGCGCCCCTCCTGGGGCAAGGCTTTTCACTTTTAGCTTCTACCAGATGAGGAGAAGGGGGGCTGTGCAGTGGATGGGGGAGCCCAGAGGGGGTCACTGGCTTCCAGAAGGCTTCAATGTAGGCTGAGGCTGGTGCATGGGCCCATCATGGTTAACCAGAACTGAACTCTGTCTGAATCATGGCTGTTCAGGGGTGTGATTTAGGGGGCAGAGAATAAGAAGGGAGGTAAAGGTGGGCCCATTAGGATAATTTGTGGGAGTGGGTTGGGCAAGGTGTCCATATCAGGCTGCCTGAGAGGTGTGGAGACCCGGATCTCTGACAGGGAGGAACATGGTGCGTAACGGACAGCTTTTCTACCTGTCTCTGTCAAGACACAGGACAGAGATGCAGAAAGGCTCCAGCTCTGCTGTGATTGGCCAGGCTCCCTGTGGCCTGTAGCTTGCCCACTTCTCTGACTCAGTTTTCTTTTCTGTCCATCTCTGTGCATTTCCTGCCCGTGTTGGTCACGGAGCAGGGACTTGCCTCAAATCCTCTGATACTTTGATCTGCATGTTTACAGATAGAGACAGAATACTGAGGAGTTCCGTCAATGTTCCTCCCCATAGGGCATCAGCTTTCAAGTAAATTTCAAAGAGATGAGTTTACTGCCACACCTTGGAGAACTATATGCCAAGGCCTACAGAGATATGGGCAATGTTTTGTGACCATGGCAGCATATATAGTTGCCTTAGGGTTCTCCTGCTATGAACAGACACCATGACCAAGGCAACTCTTAAAAAGACAACATTTAATTGAGGCTGGCTTACAGGTTCAGTCCACTACCACCAAGGCAGGAGCATGGCAGTGCCCAGGCCAGCATGGTACAGGAAGAGCTGAGAGTTCGACATCTTGTTCCAAAGGCACACAGGAGAAGACTGACTTCCAGGTAGCTAGGACAAGGGTCTTAAAAGCCCACCCCCACAGTGACACACTTCCTCCAACAAGGTAACACCCACTCTAACAAAGCCATATATCAACAAATAGTGCCATTCCGTGGCCAAGCATATTCAAACCATCACAACAACAGTCCACAAGTAACTGGAAGAATCTGAGACCTCTCCGTATTCAGCTCCCTAGTCAGTGTCCCCTTTGGATACTGTGTCCTTTAAGTGAGTGTCATGAGGCCCCTTGGGCTGTGTAGGATTCTGTTAGACTCCTGGCCCTAATCTCACATAGAAATAGGTTATTAGGAAAGAGTCTGGGCTCTGCAGGGAGCTGCTGGGCTGGAGCATTGTGGGGAAGACCGAGCAGAACTCAGCTAGGTTGGCTCCTCTGAGGTGACCATGTGTCCTGGGATTTCAGGCAGGAAGACCCAGGCCGCCCTGGAGGACAAGTTGAAGAGGCTGGAGGAAGAATGCAAGCAGAGGGAAGCAGAGCGGGTCAGCCTGGAGCTGGAGCTGACCGAGGTCAAGGAGAGCCTGAAGAAGGCCTTGGCGGGTGGCGTCACCCTAGGACTGGCCATCGAGCCCAAGTCAGGGACATCGAGTCCACAGGTGAGTGTCCTGAAGGCACAGCACACAGAAGTGCTCCATGGGCTCGAGGCCGCGTGTTCACCACCGTGGCCACCATGGGTGGTGTCAGCCTAATGTTCCCACTGTGGCCACCGTATGGAGACATTGATGGCACTGATGTCTCTTACACTCACTGGAGTGTTTAAAGGCCAGTACTGAGTCGTCCTCTGCATGGTCAGGTGACAAAGGCCAGCTCTCCTACCTTTTCACCTGGTCTGACTTGACACCAGCTGGCTAGGCAGGAACTTTCTCTCATGCTGCCAGCGCTGCCAGGCGTCTGGAAGCTGCAGTGGCTGTAACATAGTAATCTGTGCCCCAAACTGGGCATGAGGGGGTCACCTGTCAAGTCTGAGCTCTTACTTTTAGTCATGGCTCCTCATTGTCACCTGACTCAGTCACTGAGACTTGCTATTGTCCCTAACTGTCCCCTGGCCAGGAGTAAGCATGGCCTTCAGGAGCTCAGGAACGTGTGCCCATGCCTCCTGTGTCCTGAGGGTCCTCTCTATTCACTGGGATTGCCTCCTGCATTGGTGACAGCATTCTGTGTATTTGTAGACAGACCACATCCTTGGAGGAGTGGCTTGTTAGGCAGGTTCTTCTACTGAAGATACCTATTGCCTGGCCATCTCCAGAGACAGGGGTCTTTATTCTGTCTTTGCACCCAGAGTTGATGTGGCCTCTGAAGATGCCCAAGGACATTTGTGCTGCCAAAACGTTGAGCTGGGAGCTGGGGCAACACCCTGCACATCCCAAGTGCATTTCTGATGTTCTGAGTCATATGATAATGACAGGGTCTCCACAGTGCCATTCTTTCTTAAAGGACCATTTGTGATCCTATGTAGAAGAGTCTGCAAGCCAAATCAGACCCAAGGCAGCTAAGGAGATAAGTTGTTTCATTGTGAGCTTTCCAAAAATTTCTCTCCAGCATCTGCAAATTGGGAGTGGCCACAGACCCGGTGTCACGCCAAGCTGATGCTGCCTGCTACCGGCAGCTTCTACTACCAGGTCTGACCCTCTCGGTGGCAGGCAGCTTCAGGAGACATGTGCAAACTTAGGAAGCACCACATTGATGGACGAGTGAGAGAGGTAGTGAGGGTAGAGAAGTGTGGGCCCCGAATCCGGCCTCTTGGTCTTTCATCCCTCTGAAAGTGCCCCAAGGATCAGGCACGGCCTGTGGTAGTCCTTCCTAGTTTGTCCAGTTTCCAAATCTGTTTCTTCTTTACTAAACTATTTCTCCCTGAGGAATGCCAGTGGACCCACCCCTCACGCAGGGCTCTCCTCTCATTGACAGTCTCCTGTGTTTCGGCATCGGACTCTGGAAAATTCTCCCATCTCCAGCTGTGATACGAGCGATGCTGAGGGGCCTTTGCCTGTGAACAGTGCAGCCGTCCTGAAGAAGAGCCAGGCGTCCTCAGGCAGCTCCCCTTGCCGTGGGCACGTGCTGCAGAAGGCCAAGGTGAGCCCTGGCAGGGCCAGGTACCTGAGCTCAAAGGGAACCCCACTGCACTTGGCACTCAGTCTCCTGTCGGAGGTGCTGAGCAAGTACTCCTCCAGCTGCCCCCCAACACCCTCAGGGACTGGGGTTCAAAGATAGCCACCAAACCTGAAGCCTAAAAGCTCCAGGTCTCCTCAGAAATGAGCAAGACCTCTAACCCCTGGGCTTGTCTTCTTTGGGCAACACAGACTGGGAAGAGTGACCCCGATATCCTTTCTAGCACTTACCTGCTGTGATTCTCCAATGAGGAAAGAAAAAGCCAGAGAAACATTTTTTTCCAGGCTGTCTCCCAGCACCCTGGCCATCATCCAGGGTCCCTCCACTCCCTGCAGTCAGAAAGAGGAGCCACCAACAACCTTTGCCATGATTAAACCCTAGGGATTCTTAAAGCATAATTTCTAGATGATCAGAGCTAGCACTTCTCACCCATGGTAATGGAAGCAGCTGGAATGGAATGGAGTGGAATGGAATGGAGTGGAATGGAATGGAATGGAGTGGAATGGAATGGAATGGAGTGGAATGGAATGGAGTGGAATGGAATGGAATGGAGTGGAATGGAATGGAATGGAATGGAATGGAATGGAATAGAATGGAATGGAATGGAAGCAGCAGCAGGTGGAACTGAGCTGGCCTGGGGAGGGGACATGAGTCCAGATGGCATCTCTCTGTCTTGAAGATAGAGGAGGCTGAATGTGCACCCTGCCCTGTCTCCAGACCTTGTAGTGCTGGCATCAATGTATTGATCATTCAGCAGTCCAGGCCCCTTCTTTAGGACAAATTGCATGTAGGGAAAGGACTGTGAATTGTGCTCTTAGGGTGTCCTGGGATGCTGCTAGGACACCCTTGCTGGGATGTGCTTGCCTTCAGCGTATGTGCTTCCCCAGCAAGTGTGCTTTCTGGAAGGTTCCAGAGCCAACATTACAGTGGGTTTCCTGCACATCCCTCAGGCTTCTTAGTCTATAGTCAACCTCTCCATTGTAGAGGACCATTTTACCTAAGCCATGTTAGAATGGAGCTGTGTGATTCCTGTCCCAGTATCTTTACCATCAGAGAAGAGGGGTGAGAAACTGAGCCATGCTATGAAGGAAAGGCTCCCTTGGCTCAGGCTGTCCAGCTTTGTCCCCTTCTAAGGGTAAACACAGAGCCTGTGACTGTCGTTATGAGACACAGACACCTTCATACAGTTCCTGTACAGCACAGGAGGGTGTCTGGTCCCAGCTGTAGCCAGCACACAGACAGGAGGTGTAGAGGGTCTTGTCACTGCAGCTGATCTCTGACACAGCCTCAAGAGTGGACTTGAGAATGGCCCTAGTGTCGGGGGGGGGGGAACCCCATGAGCTTGGGTGGGGGGACATACTGACTAGGCTAAACATTCTCTTGACTTTCCTAGAATCAAAAGTTCACATGTAATTAGTGGCTAATGGCACAGCACTGGCAGAAATAATGGAGCCATTGGCAGAATCAGGAACACGCGGACAGGGTGTGAGGGACTTGCCACAGCTCTGGATTGGTGGCTTGACTCTGTGAAGGAGAATGTCTGGCCAGGTCCCTCTCAACCGCCCCAGACACCTCCATGGTGGCTAGAATAGGCGCTGATAACTCCATGTCTGAGGGCAGCGTACAGGGCCTGCCACCTCGCCCACCCCAGTGACTGTGCCCACTTCATCCATCCAGCCACCCGTCATCCACTTTCTTGTGGTAAGAAAAGCAAAACTAACTCAACCTATTAATAGGTCATTCCCATGTGTGTCCTGCCTCCGGAACTTCATCTTCCTAGATTAAACACCAAAACACCAATACCATCTTCATCCCTTCCCCAGCTATATACTGTGGTACTGCTTATTTCTGTGAACTTGACTGCCTCAGGCTTCCATATAACAGATTCAGATGATATGTAGTCCTTACTTACATGATATCCCAGCAGTCAGCTCTCTCTTCCTTGTTCAGCCTGCTGAGTGCCCCATGTCTGGAGGGGCCACATTTACCTCTTTGTTCCTGTTGGGAATTTGCATTGGGTTTATCTCTGGCTGGCTACTGCACACTCTTGTCTGTGGCTGAGACCCAAAATGCGTTGATCTCAAAGGCTCTTTCTTGTACCATAGTGGCTTGTGGTAGCCAGGATCAAACTGTCTGCATTCATACATCTCTCTTCTCCAGGAGTGGGAGCTGAAGAATGGGACATAGAGAGAGCCCAGCCATGCCCAGAGACTGTGTACTGCCACCAGCCTCGCGTGTGACACGTACGCCTTCCAGAGTGGCCTGAACATGACCGCAGAAGTTTGGACGAGTCTGACGCTGACCCTTGGCTGGCTTGTGTGCACGCTTTCTACTGTATGACGGTGCCCTTTAGGAAAGTTTACTTTAAAACTTTGGTGTCCAAATTTACTTGTTAAGAAGCAGAAACAAAAGGGGTTGACAAGCTGTTTTGAAGCACCCTCTGGCAGACGGGGCGGTTCTGAAGACCTCAGTTCAGCCCCAGCTTGCAGCCCGTGAACTGTGCGCCCCTGTGAGACGGGGTGGCCTGAGCCTTCCCCATGTGCAGTCAGAGCTGCGGACCTCACCCTGTTTGCCTGAGGGTCCTACTCTGCAGCAACAGCATGAGCTCCTGTGTCTCTGCACACCCCTCCCCCTCCCGCCTGTCCCTTGTCACTGGAGGTGAAGCCATGAGGAATAGCGCTGTGAAGCGACTTTAAGATTCAGTTTTGGTTTTGGACAAACCTTTTGTCACCAGGATAGAGAAGCTGTCATTCTTTTTTTTTTTTTTTTTTTTTTTTACTAGTGTTTTTCATGTTTGTCTTTAAAGAAAATGCCTCCCCTACCCCTTTTTGATTATGTGCTATGCTTGGACTTTAGGGACTTTTCAGACACCCTGGTTCCTTCCCATTTTATGATGTACTTTGAGAGGCAGCACAGAGCTTTCGTCGTTGGGTAGCTTGCGGCCCTTTCTCTTGGCCTGAGACCCCAGCTTCCTGGGTTGCCAAGCAGGAACTCCTCCACCCAGGAAGCACACTGGCCACCATCTGCCTGTGGGTTCAACAGGGCTGGTTCTAGCTTAACCTGGGCCATCTTTGAGCAGAGACGATCTTTCCAGAGCACCTTCCTCCGGTTTACAGCTACAGCCGTGTGTCACAGGTGCACGCCCGGGCTGAGGTTCGGAGTGTGGGGCCCTCCCACTCCCCCGCTTGCCTCTGTGCACTTCATAGGATAGTTCAGCTGCTCAGGATGTGCTGTGTACAGCTCATGGGGGCTAGCCTCTACCCTAGGGGTTTGATGGGAGCTAGCCTCTACCCTAGGGGCTTGAGAGTCAAACTGACTTTTTGGGCTTCCTGGATCCAGTCCAAACCTTTCCACCATGGGGAGATAGGAGGCAGTGACCTGGAAGTTAGACTTCTCTGCAGACTTGTGCAGGGCCAGTTATATCCAGGTGAGAACCTGGGGATGATGCCTTCCTATCAGTGTCCAGAATGTCCTTAGCACACGCCGGAGGAAAGTCTCCCAGGCTCTCTGCAGAGGTGCCTTTAGGGCCTTCTCTGGGCAGCCTCCATGGCCACAATTGATGCTCTGTGCTTGAGCCCTGCAGCAGCTGCCTTGGAGTCACCAAAGAGCAGCGAGGTGATCAGCAGGGTACAGGGACATCACAGTGTACAGGAAGCTGCTCAGCTGAAGGTCTGTCCCAGACTAGCCCAGTGGAAGACACTTGCCAGCTGTCTAATGGTGCGTCTCTCGAGTGCCTTCCTCCAAAGGGCAGTTAGCATTCCTCACACCAGCATCTGTGTGGGCTAATTTCTGCCAGGAAACTGTTAGAAGGACCAGGAGGAGGGCTACAGCCTCCACACACACCAGCCTGTTCATGGAGCTGTGATTGGGGGAGCCCCTTGGGTCATCACAGGGTGCTGTGACCGTTCTGTGCTCTGAGAGGGAAGAGAATTTACTGTGCCATACACTCCTGCTGCCTTGGGTCTTGGAGCAGAGCTTTGACCACTCTGATAGCCGTCTGCTTTGCCAGGAGAGCTGTTCCAGGCTTTAACGGTTACCAAAACAAGGAGAAAATGCCCAATTTAACAGCCAGTCCTGGCCAGCATAGAGGGACATAGCGAAGTATCATGTCCAGCAAATAAATCTCAGATGAATTTGTCCTGATGGAGACACAGCAGGCTCCAGGCTCCTGGTGTTCATAATTTGTGCCAAGAAACCCAGGCTTGTCATCCATTCAGCTGTGGTGGATCCTGTAAGTTCCTCAGCACCATATAAATTAGGTCCCAGGGAAGGTAAGGCTCCCAACACAGGGCTCTACTGTCCTATGCTCCCATTAGTGTACTTAGATTTGATCAGAAAGCTAGTTGAGAGCATTTGTTTCAAAATAAGTTATTTATTTGTATATGTTCAATAAATAGAGTTTTAATTTATATATGTACATATTGGACACCCATGATCCTGTCAGGATTCTCAGTGTTCTCATTTTATGACCCTCCCAAAGCCACCAGCATGACCCCAGCCATCGATGGCACAGGTTTACTTTGTGTGGAGCCAGGTAGGCAGAGGGCTGAACCCTTTCTGTGAGCAATTGAGTCCTCTGGACCATGGGAGATCCTCCGCCTCTTGGGGCCTCTCTTTGTCTGAGGCCACAATGTTTCTCGGGGTCTACTTTTTGTTACAATTTGGCAAAATGTCATCAGCTTTCACAAACCCCTCTACTTTGATGGCAGTTTACTAACTAACCATTTATGTACAAATATCATGCTGGCCTGGGGACTTGCTGTGGTCCCTGGGATGGGCATGGGGGTGGGACCCTTAGTGTCACACAATCTCATTTACCAGTGTTCTTGCAAGGGTGAGCAAGGGTCAAACAGGTCATCCCAGGGGCCAGAATGATCTGTCCGAACGTCATGGACCCGCTTCACACAGAATCTTCCAGAGTGCCTGCTGCTCCCTGCCTCACGTGTCACCGTGTCCCTTCCCCATGCATGCCTTGGTCCTGCCTCACCCACCTGTCCACCTCATCTGTCCACTGCCCCAATCTCTCTTTGGCTGTTTCTGTGTCAGCACACCCACTCTGATGGGACTTTTAGAAAATCTGCTTTGGAAAGCAATGTCCCAGGCCCTGAGGCCATGGAGGAATGTGTCCGCTATGTGGGGACTGTAGTCCCCAGGTAGGTGTCATGTGCAGGCAGCAGCAGGGGTGTCCCTGGCCTCTCCTCCCAAAAGCAAGGGACAAACCTCCCCCGTTGCTGCCCTCCGCCCTGTGGTCTGGAGATACTTGAGCCAAGTCATTTATATCTACCCTCACCAGCAGACAGGACACCTTCAAGGTCCATTCTATGGGTGTGGCAACAGCAAAATGATTGATCTTTCAGGTTTTGTTTTTTTTTCCTAAAGTAATTTTGAATCAGAAACATTTCAAATTCATGACATAGTTTTTATAGAAGCAATTGAATGTCTGGGTCTTGTTCCCACTGACTTACTACTAATTACACCAGAGAGCTGGGTTTCTACTGTGAAATAAACTGAAAATAAACCCCCTGTGCCATGCACACACAATTCAGCCCTAGGGAGAGGCAGAAGCATCTTGGCCTTGTCCCTGATGCGGGAAGCCCGCCCCTCAGTTTTGTGGAACACCCTTTGCCAGTAGTGGGGGACACACCACTGTGGTCTTTGGAAACCTGGGCTTCCCACACACCAGATTGGATTATCCTTTCAAAGTGGTGTCTTTAGTTCATAATTCTTAGGGACCAAAGGTGTTTTTAATATGATAATATTTTAATTGATTTTCTAACAAAGGTTTACTCTACATTTTAACACCGGTTTTTTTACACTCTAGATATTCCAAATCAATTGCTCGTGGCTCTAAGTTGTAAAATGTTTTCACGTTATGAATGTAATTATTTCCTTAATGTATTTTTTAAAAAAACTAAAATCATATTTAAAATAATCTTGGAAAGACACAGGCAAAGAAAAGAGAAAGTTGTTTTTTTTTTAATTAACTGTTGGTAGCCCATTTGAAATGACTGTAAATATATTTTGATTGTGTAGCTCAATGTATTTAATTCAGAAAGTAAAAATTTTTTATGTAAAGAGACTTGCCATGAAAAATCCTAGTTTTCAGTCCACGTCCCACATCTCATAGTCCCTTCACCCGACTCTTCTACTCTACAAACTGATTTTTTCTACTGTTGTAACCGTGTACCCATCGACTGACGCCTATTGGCGGAACTTGTTTGTGTATTAATAAAATTGTGCTGTGTGGCCCAGCCTCATGTCCTCCTGACAGTGGCCCACGGCACAGAAGATGTCCATAGTTGTCTGAGTCATCACTTCTGGTCACTCGACAGATGGGAGGGGCTGCATCTCACCGGTGCACAGGGAGGGTAACATACATGAGACATCCCTCTGCCTTAGAGGACCCTTGGGGATTTTTCTGAGTGTTTAACTCAGTAGACGACATCACTGCTTCCTCCCCTCCCCACTCGGTGCCAAGAGCTGGAAACAGAATGAATCCCCTGGATGCCCGCTCTCAGGGTGCCAGCAGACACAGACGCGCTCTGGTGGTGATGCTGTATGGAGATTTGAGACACTGTAGATGAGGCAGCAGCTTTGAGAGAACTTAGAGTTCTGGGAGGTTGGGGGTTATCTGAGCTAGGCAGTGGCATTTAAATAAAGGCCATGGCTGCCTTACAGCCCGGTATGAGACGGTATGAGACGGGGAGACTGTAAGAAGAGGGCTGGGGCAAACCTGGGGAAGTCGTGGGACATCCTGTCAAGTAGAGAGGAGCCTTTAAGGCTTCTCGGGGCTTCCACAGGCTCATGCCACCTGATGACTTGCTGGTGGAACAGGCATCAGAGTGGATGTGGGAACCCATGCAGGGAGGTCCTGCCCACCTTGGGAGCTGACACCGTGAAGGAGATGACCAGAGGAGAGAGCATGATAGTCCCGGCAGGATCTGACTCTAGGACTACTGGACTTGACATCTGGATCGAGAGCCATTGGGTCTGAGTACCTGGGGAGTGTGGCGAGGGATGTGTTGGTGGCGTTCAGGGGCATGGATGAACCCAGAGGCCCATTCAGACCACTCATGGCTTTGGTGCTGGGCAGTGGGCGGGGCCCAGCCATTGATCACGGGTGATGGAGGATCTTACTGCATTGAATCTGGAGATGGGACCCAGACTTCAGGGCGACTGTGAGGTCAGTTTGTGGGGTCCCCTGGAGCTCTTCATGCCAGCTCTGAGAAGGAAAAACCCACCCTCGCTTGTCCAGGGTCGTCCATTGAGTCCTAAGCACTGGTCAAGTGTCACTGGGCCAGTTTTTAAGTGATGCCTTTGGTTTTGGAGTCCTGGTGGGCTGCCAGGGAATGAAGGGTCCCCTTGGTGTCATTTAAAGCAGAGGATGACTGAGTTGCTTGGCCACAGAGCCCCCCAGGGTGCTCATGCTGTGGGTTATAGTCTGTAACCCGGTACCATGGAGCCTATTAGATGCACAGCGGGAGCCTCCACAGGAAGCGTCATTAGATGTCTATGACTCAGGAGTTTGTGACAGAGACATGGGTTTTATGAGACTGTTTAAAAACACCTCTCTGCTCATGGGAAGGCAGTCAACAGCTCAGGTGGGAGGCACAGCTGGGATAAAGACTGATGGGAGGAGACAGATATGCATTCCTCCTGAGCTGAAGGTGGGAGCCCAGGCAGCGCAGGAACATGCAGAATGCCCTGACAAGGACCACCTCATAAGCATGCTTAAGAAGCACCAGACAGAGCTGAGCTGACTGCTTCCTGCCTGGGGTGCCAGCCTCCCCTCTAGGAGTCTAGCCTGCCTGCAGTATGGCTGGCTTTGGGCCCATCTGTCTCTAGAAATGCCAAGTGAATGCTCATGTGCAGACTGGCCAGTCCAGAGCCTGTGCCCTCCTGCCTCTAGGGGATGTTTGTCTCAGCATTCTGCTGGATGTGATGCTGACTGCTACACACAAGACATCCTGCTGGCTGGGTCTCCAAGGAGCAAGGTAGGGGTCTAATGAGACCAGAATGCCCAATCCTCATGCTGTATCAGGAAAGATTGAAAAGGGAGAGTACGGGATCATGGAGCCACCTGAATAGCTGACAGCACAGCTCAGGAAAACCACCCCAAGTCTTCACGCATGAGAGAGGCTCCTATCCCCTTTGCTACACACCTTAGGCTTGCCTTAGAATGTCTCTGGGACAAGCTCATATCACACCCTGTTGGGGACCTACAGAAGCGGTGTCCAATGCCCAACCCAGTGTACTCCTGCCCACCAGCCTTGAGATCACAGTCTGTCCCTGTAGTGGGCTTACAGAGTGCACAGATGGTCGCAGGTATGTCCTGCTCCTGAGATGCATGGTCATGGTGGGACAAGAACTCTCGACACACTGGGAGGGCAAAGAACTCATATAACCTCAGTTCATTATCACAGCCCACTGCCTGCATCCTGAACTGAGGCTGGACCACTCCACCCCATGCTTGATGCTGACCCTGAACCATCCAGGAACACTGTATCATGGCAGCATCTCTTTTACCAGAAGCAGGGACCCTTGGTAGCTCTCATCTATGGGTGCTTGGACCATCTTGTCTTCTTATTTCAATATTTGGAGTCCGAACTCCTGCTTTATAGATGACAGATGGAACAGAAGGCACCAAAACACACCAAAGGTCTTCCTTCTGTGCTGGCCATGTGATCTGACCTCACAGGAGGAAGACGTGGAGTCTGGAGGTGTTGCAGCCTTTTAGTAGCCTGAGGACACATACACACCACTGCATCCGCTCAGAAGACCGTAGTTAGGGTGGTCTCCACTCTGCTCTGTAGTCCAAATCTGTCTCTACAGACAGATCTGATACAAATCTGTCTCAGGGAACCTCCTCCCCTTTGTTGACTTTCTTGCTTGCCCCACCCCCGTGACCACTTTCTCTCTTTCCTGTCTTCTCTTGCTTTCTCAGTGTCCCCACCTCACTTCTGACTTCCCTAAGAATACAGCGCTCCCAGCACATCTGGCTGTGTTGCCCTGTCCTGGGGATGGGCACCTTCGGCTCCTTGGTTCCATCCCTCTGCTCTGGGCTCCACCACACTTGATCCCTGTGGCCTTGCTGTGGAGTGACTTCTGAGATGGATGCTGGCCTCCCCCAGCCTGCCCCTCTCTCCAGGAGCAGCACATGGGCCCAGGAGGCACTGGTGGGGCTCCAGGATTTTATATTCCACGTCCATACTGCCTGTTCTCTCGAGCTTGACCCCTGCCTATCTCTTTCTCAGCTCCCTGACAGGCCCTGCCCTCCCTACCTGCCGTTAGGATTTCAGGCCCCAAACTGGCACGAAGAGACATCTTTCTTCAGCCAGAAGTGAGCCCCAGTGGTTTTGTCTTCAAAGCACACTCTTATTGCAGACACAAGGCCCTGGCTCCTTGGCATGTTTATGGCCAGCCTCCTTTCCTTTCCCTTCTTGACCTGAGGGCCTATGGGACTATGTCCCTTACCTGATCTCATTCTTGGCCAGGGCTCCCTTTCCCTCCTCATCTCTTACCACTCCTGGTCCCACCGATGTAAGAAACAAATCCTATGGCCCACTTTAAGAATGAGGTGTGTTCAGAGCACGAGAGAGCTGCAGTAACACAGGCGCTGTCTTCCTCAGCTTGCAGCTGGCGTCTGCTTGCCTGGCTCTGCTCTCTCAGTTTATCCGAGGGTTGGAAAGTTACGGGCAGCTATGGGATGGAGCAGAAACAAGGGTATCTTGGGATTCAGGAGAATGGGGAGTTTGGGGTAGGGATTATGTTAGATCATTGAAGACTGTACCTCTCTGAAGAACTCAGCTAATGAATTCATAGGGGCAGGGAAATGTGATGAGGAACATAAGGACCACCATTTCTCGCACTAAATCTGTGCACCTACCGTTCTAGCCTTTTCTCTAGGCTGACCTACAACTCTGTAAGGTCATAACATGAACTGCATCACCTTCACCACTCGGAGTCTCTGGTGCCCTTACTATGAAGTGAGGACTTGTTCTCATGCTGGTCCCTGCTGTGACCATGCCAATCAGTCACCTGCTGTGGTCAGGGGTGGTCTGAGCATTCCAGGATCTGGCGGGCACTGTGACTCAGGGTGCCGTTCTGCTGTGGAGTGGCTTGCACATCTGCTTCGGGGCCACTGCCAGAACGGCCTGTGGAGCTGTTAGATGCGTCGTGTGCTGGGACTGATGCACGGCCAAGAGTGAAGCCATCATTATGGCTGGTTTGTCATTGCCCCCGCCACTGCCCCGCTGGCAGGCGCAGCTCAATACTGCCAAAATCTGGGCAAGTCATTAGCAGAGCCGAACGTGTGGGCCACAGTGACACCAGCTGCAGGCTGCCAATGCTGCCGTTAGCCCAGTGACAAGCCAGCAAGACTGGGCCAAGTGCCATAGGCATGCTGAGTCTGGGATGCCTGTGACAAACAGTCATCCATACTGTGACAAGGGAATATCGCCACCAAGTGCCACTGAACAGAACCATGCTTGGCTGCTGTTCCTGAACCCTGAGGAACCTCCATGGTTAGTGATTCTGATATGAAGCGGAGTGATCTTGGATGCCTCCCTGTGGAGATGAGCACCTCTCAGCTCTCACAGAAGGAGCGTGGTGGCACAGGTCTCCATGTGCTGCCCCACTGAGCACCTACAGATGCCCCCACACAGAATCTCCCTTCTTGCGAATCCGGTCCCTCAGCCAGTCACCTGGCCCCATCTAAGACCCAGGAGCATAGATTGAGCTGGGTAGGAGGCCCTGTGACATCTGAGCCCTGGGCACCTAGGTTAGAGGTGCGAGACCTGGGCGAGTGCACTGGCTGGTTTTGTGTGTCAACTTGACACAAGCTGGAATTATCACAGAGATAGGAGCCTCCCTTGAGGAAATGTTTCCATCAGATCTAGCTGTAAGGCATTTTCTCAATTAGTGATCAAGGGTGGGAGGGCCCATTGTGGGTGGTGCCATCCCTGCGCTGGGTTCTATAAGAAAGCAAGCTGAGCAAGCCAGGGGAAGCAATCCAGTAAGTAACATCCCTCCATGGCCTCTGCATCAGCTCCTGCTTCCTGACCTGCTTGAGTTCCAGTCCTGACTTCCTTTGGTGATGAACAGCAATGTGGAAAGTGTAAGCTGAGTAAATCTTTTCCTCTCCAACTTGCTTCTTGGTCATGATGTTGCGCAGGAATAGAAACCCTGACTAAGACAGCAGGGTGTGGGAACTGGCGGAGCTGTGAGAGGCTGAGTGGCCCAGGGGTATGCAATTGGCAGGTGGTCACCTGTGATAAACCTTCATCTTGTACCCAGGAGGAAGGACAGTGACAGACCGGACTAGGCTGACCAGTGGGTCTGAACACTTGTATTTCGCTTCTACCTGTCATGCTCACACAGTGACTTTGTCCTGTGCTGGTGGCTGTGACCAGTCAGGCTCAGGTGTTTACAGACACTGCTGTCTCATCCTGGAAGAAGGACCATCATGCCCGGCTTTCCACGAGTCCCTTTGGAGGCAGGTGCTGGTACCATCTGCCTTACAAGCAGTGTCCATAAGCATGCCTTCATACCCCTAGATCTGGCAGTAGCATCTTCTGGAGACCTCACAGCATGAGGTGTAGAAACGATGGCTCTGGGGCCAAGACGAGACACTTCTTGGGCATCTGACAAGCCTTCAAATAGTCTTGCACCCCTTCCAGACAGTCCTGACTGGTCAACTCACCTTCTGGAAGGAAGCCAGCAGCCCTTGAGTGCAGCCTGTGTTACTACTGGGCAAACTTACCTGACTTGTCAGTGCCTGGGCCTTCAAGGACAGGCTTTGGTCCTAACAATCTGTTCATGACACTGCAAGTTTCTGTCTTTCTATTACCTATGTGGTTTTGATACCAAACTGGAGGCCCCAGTTTCTGGACTTAGTGACTAAGCATTCAGGAATGAGTGATGCTTGAAGTGCTGATTCTGCAAAAAGAAGCCGCCACTCTGTCCACACATCTGTCCACATGTTGCTGCCTCTTCCTGGAGCTGGTCCCCCACTCCCACACACACACACTGAGTGCACCTCAAAAGAGTGTGGGGAATGCCTGGGGCAGTGATGCATCCTGCCAAGCTTGGTTCTCAGGAAGCAATGTCTCCTAGGGGACATACCTATTAAATACCCGCAGCAAACCCTGGGCCCATGGCACACCTTCAGGCAGGATCTTATAGTATGTAGCCCAGGGCCTGTGGCTGTGATCCAGGAAGGAGAGGATGTGCTGTAACCCTGCCCCCTCCAAAGCATCCCTGTGCCCTCTTCAGCACCTACACCACACACAAACCTCTCTGGCTTTTGTATGGCCTCCCTAGACGTTCAGCCCTAGTTCCCACCCAGCACAAACACAGCTCCTCTGTGGGACCAGCATCTGCTCCTGGACTGGGTTACACTTGGCCTCCTTGTGGTCACCTTCCCCTCCCCAAGCCTGGGGTCACCTTCAAGGTCAGGGCACCCAGGCAGAGGGGCAACTAGAGATCAGAGGTGTCCTGGAGGACATTTAAAAGACTGATCTGAAAAACCCTCCTGCACTCTTCAGAAGAAAATGTCTGCAACCCAGAGAACATGAGAGGCAGTGTGTGCACACGAATGTGTGCCAGGCCTCTACCTTCCTTATTTTTACTTAGGTACCCACGGGGGTCCCTACATTGTCCTGGGACCTCAA
This sequence comes from Tokudaia tokunoshimensis, assembly GCA_036184795.1. NCBI lineage: Eukaryota > Metazoa > Chordata > Mammalia > Rodentia > Muridae > Tokudaia > Tokudaia tokunoshimensis. The sequence continues at coordinate 70,296,963 of BTHU01000014.1, read as the reverse complement.
CTTTAGAGGCATTTGGTGTGTGTGTGTGTGTGTGTGTGTGTGTGTGTGTGTGTGTGTAGCATAGTGTGTTTGGTGTAGTGTGGGTGGTGTTACATGTATAGTCCAGTATGTGTCTTGTGGTGTGTATGTTGTGGAATGGTATAGATGTGTTGCAGTATATGTGTGTGTTGTGTTGTAGCATGTGTGTGTTATATTTTGATGTGTAGATGTGTAGTGTTTGGTATGGTATGTATGTTTCAGTATGGTGTGAGTGTTGGGTGTTTGTGCTTGTGTGTGTGTGTTGTAGTATATGTATTGTATTTTGGAGCGAGGTGTTTGGTGAGGTTGTTTGTGGTGTGTACAGTGTATATAGTATGACTGTGGTGTAATGTGTGGTGTGGTATGAACTGAGGCAAAGAAGAATCAGCCCACTGAAGACAAGGGCTCCCCCTGGTCCTCATGACTCTCTTAGAGATCCCAGAACCTCCAAGTCTGTTTTCCTCCCTTTCTCCTCCTTGCTACTTGCTTTGGTTTCTGCCCCATCATGCACTGGGCACTTGCTGATATTTTATGCTACAGCATATACAGGCTGAGACAAAAGAACATTCTGTATTCTCAAACTGTTCACTAGGAATGTTTCCTGCTTTCTTAGAGATTATAAGTTTAAGAAAAGGGGACATACACTTCAAAAACATTTTTAAGAGAGCTTATGCAGACAAGATGAGATTAATCATTCATTAGGGTCACGGCTAAAAAGGGGTACATCCATGAGGACAGTCATTCTGAACATGGTCATTAACAAGGAAGCCGAGAATACAGGTACCCATGTCCATGTTGGTAAAATCTCCAGAGGACACCCTGGTGAGGGAGAAAGATGATCTGGAAGATGGTCCCATATGTCTACAGATGGGTCAGAGCAGCTGAGGCCCCTAGGCTGTGCCCTTACACTAGGAACTCTTTGTTCCACAGGCCTAAAGAAAAGAACACCTAATATTTTTCTACACCGAGACCGGGTCTAAATATAAACTGGAGGATAAAGCAGTGGCCTTTAATGGGAAATATCAACCAGAGGTAGGAGGTCCCCGGGGCTGTAAGCAGGTTCTGCCATGGATTGAGAATGGGATGAACCAGTTTCTTACTGAGTTAAGCTGAATAGGCTGTTACCGGGGCCTGTGCTTAGGTATTTCCGATTCTGTCAAGTGTTATCAAAAACTGAAGCACCTTCAGGGAAGCCCCAGAGGCAGCAGAAGGGAGCAGGTACAACAAGAGAGGGTCGAAGAGAACAAGAAAGGCTTAGGCTCTGAGACTCCGAAGTCAGGCTGCCGAGCTCAGAGCCTCTGGGCTGGTTCTAGGCCCGTCTAGAGGACAGCATCTGGTTCCACGACTGCAGGCTCTCCCAGTGCTGCTTATTACCTCAGATACCACGCTCTAGGCCAGTCCCTGGCCTGGTCACTGCAGCCAGGGGATCTGTCGAGGTTGGAGGATAGTGTCATTTCAGATGTCCACTAGTGTTGTGGGCCCTTCTATTCTGATGAGCCTTGGGACTATGACCACTTTTCCTCCCACTTAGATAACCTTTGCGTCACCAGAGGTGGCTTTAGGCTCTCCCTGTTGAGGATCTCTTTGGAGCTGTAACTGGGGAAGGTGGACATCAGTAGCCAGTTTCTGTTGGGAAATGGGCAGAGTAGATGAAGAAATAGCAACAACCAGATCAGACACAGCTTGGGTCTGAAACCTTGCTGGCTGAGTTTAAAAGGACCTCTGAATTGTACGTAACTGTTTCAGCCAGGTAATACTAGACTCTGAATCATGTCACAGGTTTGAAGCTTGCATACCCAGGAGTTAGCTCCCCTAAGACCTCCAGCCTACTCACCTGGGGGCCAGATAGGAATGTGATGGGCACTCAAGGTAAACCTGTGTGGGAGTGTCAACCCTGCCTATCAGCTGTGGCTGATAATAGGCCCAACTGGTAGAAGTTCGGAGGGAAGCACAAACTATCAGAGCCATTGTTCCTGTGGTGGTGAGTTTTTCTGGTTGTGACTTGTGCCCCAGCTCTTGCCTCTCAGAGTCAGGATGTGTGCAATGTTTGTAGCTTCTCGAATTTTTGCAAATGACCAGCAGTTGAGGACTTTCAATAGATGGGTGAGTCCAAGAATGAGACACACAAGTCTTGGCTTCTGGGTCTCCTCTGGTATCTCCACCCTTGGCCATTTGTACACCGGGCTGATGGGCTGGAGACTCCCTGCCTTCCTTTTGCCTTTGGCTCTGTCTCTCCTTCTGCTAATGTGGCTGAGTTAGTGACCACTGGAAATACCTTCACCATGGGTAACAGGATCAGTAGTGAGCAGCTGCCCAGTGGGCGTGGTAGGTGGGGCTTCTGGGCCCCTTGCAGCTTGGGTGGTTTATAGAAAATCAAGTGTCTTGAGAACGGGTGACATCAGATGTCTTGGATATCGATGAAGCTACAGGGACCTGGGCCCAAGTCCCTGTTGTGAGGGACAGGATGGTAACATAAACCCTGTTGGAAACTAAAGGAAGAAACCAGGAGATGGCATGGACTGAATCATGGGTAGGTGTGGACTGCCTAGTCCAGACTCTTCCTGGGGCAGACTAGACTGCACTAGCTACTTCCTGGGGGCAGACCAGACCTGCCCATCCAGGTGGACCGTGGACTAGGGTACAGAGAGAGTCACCCTGACCCAAAACTTCCCTCCCTTTTATCTAATCGCAGATGGGACGAATTGCTTCCAAGACTTGTCCACAGTTACCACTTAGCCGCCTTCTCAAATACAGGCAGAATTAGATTCTTAGATACTCAAATAAGAAAATCTGATTTTATTTTACACATAGGCATGGCCCCAAAATATCTCCTGAGATATTTCACTTGCAGGAGATGGTGAGAGAATTTGGACCTGTTTATATTCACAGAACCTTTGTGTTTGTGGAGCCTGAGGGTAAAAAGAGGGCTGTACAGGTCTCCAAGGAGTTGGTTGCCCCAGGTCTAGACATGGACTTAAGTTAGACACTGGTAATAGCAGACACTTTTGTCAGCTTGATCCTTTTTGGTTATGTGTGCTCATTGCCACTAATCCACAAGCTTGTACAATTTAAAGACCCTAAACTTTGGAGTCTAGATTAAAGCTTGCCAACCTCTGGTCCCAGTGCATGGCCCCGTGGATAGAATTCACCTGGACTGCTCTATACCAGTTATCAGGCAGACGGGCTCTGAGTCCAACCAGCAGTTACCGGATTCAATAGCTAGTCTCCTGTCCAGGGTAAACTACTGGGTTTAGTTTTGTAGAGGAACAAATGACTTTTGTGTTCACATCAAATTGCCATGTACTGTTTGTTTGAGCTCACTGCAATCTGCCTCTGGAGATGGAATCTGGTTTCCCCACTGCTCCCAAGAATGTTTTATTTCAATGTCCTCCAAAATTACCTTTCCAGAGTCAGGATGGCCCTCCAACTCTGCCAGGGATAAAGAACCACAAACAGCCAAAGAGAGAAGGCATAGTGTCTATTATTTATCTCGCGATATAAAACTCTATCTTTATCTGCTACTTACATTCCTTCAGAGCACAGTTATGGTAGATCACTCTACATATTGTGTGAAGACTGTCTTGTGTTTTCTATAGGGTTTACCTGGGAACTTACCACATCCATAGCTTAATAGTATATACACGGGTAATATGAATTCATTACCTGTGCAGTTTGGATTCTACTGTTTGGTTACACTGCACGATCTTCTAAACCGTGTGACCGCCATGGCATTGACTCTGTCAGCTTGCAAGATTGTCACAGAAGGGCCTGCATCCCTGATGCTCTGTTAATGTTGCTGCATCCCTGATGCTCTGTTAACGTTGCTGCATCTCAGAAGATGTCCTTTTTTTCCCCAGAGTAGGAAAGAAAGCTTAAGCAAGTTATGACGGTCTGAGAACGTTATATAAGGTGTATATAAAATATCATAGTTCAAACCTTTGCTTAAATTAATCAAGTTACTGGGCTGCTTTCTGTAACAATTACAAGGACTGGCTTAAGAAACAAAATTATATATCTAATCCAAGCTTACTGAAATGTTAGGTTTTTGCTCAAGTTTTATCCAAATATTTCACAGTACCAGACTGGTATAATGATGCAGATGTTTACTGACCATCCTTGGAGGTTATAGGAATGCTGTAGTCAGAGGGACTAAAATGGAGAATACCCCCCACCTCCATCCAAGGCCAGCTAGGTCTCAGGGGACCGTGAGGCATATCTGTGGGGAGTCCCCGTTCTCTTGTTCAGGGAGACCGTGAATCCTGTCTTCCTTGGACTGACCCTTCCCTAGGCACCCCTCCTCTCACCATGAAGGAAGCAGAGCAGCCATTGCTCTCCCACTATGCCAACATTGGGTGAGCATCTCTGAGAGGCGGGGAATGAAAGAGAGTTAGAGGGCCATAGGTAAACTAATAAATCAAGAGGGCTCTCTGGGATGGCAGCATCTTGTTCCCAGGATTCATTGTGAACAGAAACATCGGGAAGGCACAGGAGGCAGGTTTCTTAACAGGACCAATAAGTAAAAGGGAGTACCCAAGGTCCATAGAAAATACCCAAGTCAATGTTTGTTTAGGTACTCCCAGCCTTAGGCCTTTCCTCTCACAAGGGTACATTCCCTCTCGCCATGACATGTTCTTCTGTCTTTCTGAGGTGTACAGTTATCTGTCTGTGCCAGGGAATGAACTGAGAAATCCTCTAGGATGGCATTGTCCCTGGTACATGGTGTGTGGTATGGTATATGTGCAGTGAGATTGTGGTCCATGTGGTATAGAGAGGAACTAACTCTGTGTGTGTGTGTGTGTGTGTGTGTGTGTGTGTGTGTGTGTGTGTGTGTGTGGTGTTGCAGAATGTGGGGTGGTATGTATGCGATATGGTGTGCGAGAGGCTGATGTGTGTGTGGTGGTATGTGTGGTTTGTGTATTACAGGAGAACATGACTCAGATCTTAATGCTAGGGTAGAACAGAGTCTATTTGTTTGGCATAGGTGGGATGTATGTTTTATTATGTGTGATGTGAGGCATGTGTACATGTTAAGCATAAAGCAGATCTTCACACTACGGCAGAGACTGACCCTGTTGATTTAACCTTTGTTAAAAGCATCACAAATGATTTATTGGTTTTTTTTTTTTAGAAAGGAAAAACAAAGAATTCATCATCTCTGCTATGCCCACATGCCAGGTGTGCACAGTGCCCAGTGGAGAGTGGTGTGAGCCCCTGAGCTGGTAGCATCTGGACTGTCCATGGGGCTTTGGGCCCTAGCTGTACAATGTATGGAACCTCAGCTGATAGGCAGGTTAACCCTGTGCCTGCATAGCCATCTGCAGTTATGGAGATGAGAATGGGGAGGCTCTTGGGTCTACACACTCCAAATGTTCTTAATAGAAATAGTAACATAAGATCCAAATAGCTAGGGGAAGCCTACCTGAGTGCCCTTGAGAGTGACAGAGCGCTTGAGGAAGGCAGAAACCTACAGTTGGTACCCTAGGCACTGGTGAGCTAAAGTGGCGGGCTATGTCCAGGGGTTCTGTGCTGACCTTGGCCCTTGTGGAGACTGTGGTGTGTGAGCATCTCCTTCCATGTGGTACTGGGTGATAGAGTGCTGCGGGGATACGGATGGGGAAAGATCTCTGCTTAGGTTTTATTTGCGACAGCAAGAAAGTGTGTGGGGCAAAGGTCTTAGAGTGTCACTGCCTTCACTAGCACTAGGGTCCCATTTGCAGGCCCTCACAAGGAGGAGAGCCTGAAGTCACCTCTGGAGGCACCCCTGAGCCCCAGAGAGTGGCAGAAAGTGGGAGATATTGGGGTACAGTTGAGACACTCCCACAGATCAGCTTTGTGCCTCCCCCTCCCCCATAGCTGCCCTGGTCTGTGCCGTCCTGTCTGTGACATGAGTGTCTGGACACCCAGCCTATCCCCTAATAGAGAGACTGAGTCCTGGAGCTGTCCTGTGAGGGTCTGTCCTGGACCTCTCCTCCTATATAGGCCACATTTCTTCCCCAGGGAGAACTGGTGAGTTCTGGTGGGTGTGCCAAGCGGCAGCAGCGGCGGCAGCAGCAGCAGCGGGTGTTGAGACACCTAGGCCTCCCTTCAGGCCAGCCTGGGCTCTCTGGTGGGGCAGCAAGAGTCTGGAGGTGGGAGGAGGGAAGGAGGTGGGAAGGGAAGGGAATACTGACTTCAGTTTCAAGGCAAAAGGTGAATTGTGCCAGCTCACAGTGTCAACCTGTGCTGGGTCCCTGACTTGGCAGCGGGAGCAGGCAGTAGGCGACTCTAGGTCTACTTCTGCTGCATTCTTTCTCCGACCTTGAAAGGGCCACAAGTCTCTGGATCCTCTAGTTCATTTTACCAGGAGATGCTGCCCTCCCACCCCTCTTCTGGTTGGTTCTACAAGAGTCCCTCAAACCATAGGGCATCAGAGCCTGATGTATTCTACTAATGTGCCTTTCTGGGCCCTGTAGATTCTTCAAGAGCCCAGACCTGACGGGAAGCCAGTCATCAGCCTAGAAGCTGTAGAAGGGCACATCCTGCTGGACGCAGCAGGAATTGCATGTAAGGGTCCCTTCCTTTCTTGCCTCTAACCCCCTAGCCCTGAGGGAAAATCAGAGAGATATTTGCCCCTCTAGGCTCAGCTCTGGGCATTCTGAGAGAGGGGTTCTTAGAGTGGGGTTCTGATAGAACATAGATGGCTTCTATTGCCTGCCTTGAAAACTGAAAGCTAAAAGAAAGAGCCCCCAAACTCAAATAGCTCTACCCGGGCAGGTATTTACGCTACAGTGGAGAGAGTGACTGTCTGGAAGGTGGGGTTGGATAGGTCTGGCCCAGAAATGTTCTGCTTCTGGGGTCCTCTGCAGGGATAGGGACTGTGGGGCCAGGGCTGAGCAGGTCTACAAGTCTGGAGTGGGGGGAGGGTGGCTGCAGGCTCACCCCAGAAATAGGCTGGTCCAGCCTCAGGCAGGAGAAGCCAGGCCTGGGCTGCAGTGGCAGGTTGGAGCAGCCAGGGCAGCATGTTCAGGTTTAAGGACTGTGATGCCTCAGAGTCAAGGGTGGGGACTCTGTGTGGCACCACAGGCCCATGTCCAGGTGGGTCATGAGTCGGCTGTCCCAGGATCCCATGGGCCAGCTGGGGCTGACAGGGAGAGGTGTCTGTCCTCTGAGTGGGGACAGCGAGAGGAGTTGGCCTTTTCCACAGGTCTCAGAGGGTGTGTCATTCCAGCTGTACTTGTGGTCCTGCGCCCTCTATGGAGGGAGCAGGAGGAGAGTGTCCTGGCCAGCTGGTGCCATCAGCCCACCAGGTAGCTATGCATCTCACGAGAGTTGATGCTCAGGACTACACCTGAGTGGTTGCCTAGGGAACAGAAGGATGCAGCCCATTAGTTGGGTTGGTGGGAAACAGAGCACACAGGAACACAGGTGACCTCAGCAGCACATGGGGCCAACATGCAGTGAGGTTCCCTCAACCTGTGCTAGATGCAGGTGGAGGTGGGGACTCCAGTGTCCTACGTGGTGACAGGAGGGAAGTGCCAGGTGCTACCACAAGCTGTGATCCAGAGGAATGGGTAGTGAGGCACCCACTGACCTGCGTGCGTAAGGGCTACCCCTGGCATCGGCAGCAAGGGGGCACAGGAAGGGCTGAGGTTTGGCCCCCTCTTGGTAAAGAACACTGTGAATGGGGGATGAACCAGGAGGCAAGGAGGGAGATAAGGGAGGCAAGGGGGAGAGAGGGAACACAATGTTTGTCAGAGACCGCTTAATAAATGTCCCTGTGCGAACTTCATTATGAGACCAAGCGACATTCTCCACAGAGTCTGTCTCACTGTCCTACTGTGTGCTCAAAATGGATGGCACTGGTTGGGGGTGGGGGAATGGCTGGTGCTACACAGGCTGTGGGAGCCAGTACTTGACTATTGGTGCTTCCTGACTAGTCATGAGACTCTCATCAGGGCCTCCACTTCACTGGCCCTGGTCAATCTTAGTCACCAGGGCACTAGGGAGGAGGACTGTCATAAGCAGTGCCTAGTCCATGCCATGATCCCCATTAACAGTGTCCTGCTACTGTTACTAGGAACTTCACAGCAGGAGGCCCATGTCTTCCTGAGACATCCACACCCTTCTACTGGAGGCTATGACTTCCTTGCATGAGAGTAGGGCCCAGCTATCTAGGCAGTGCTCAGGGCTGCAAAGCACAGGGCTATGCACACAGGACTGCTCCTTCTTATGAATGATTCAAAGGCTGGGTTCCAGTTACCTGTCTGCAAGCACTGCAGCACCAAATGCTTCCAGGGTCACATGATAATCAAAGTTCTGATGTCTGGGACCTCCTATATACACAGTAAGTCATAGATGGTAGTATAGCCCCAGAGGCTGTAAATATGTCCTCTGATAAAGACTCCTGGGCTGGCAGATGTGGGAAGTGGCTGGAAGGGGTGGGGAGAACTGCCCCTAGCCTGGAGGATGTAGGCTTTGAGGTCACACTGACCTGGTTGGGATCCAAGGTCACCTACTGGCATCTAGCTGTGCCACCCTGGGTGACTGAAGACCTTGCTGGGTCACTAATTCTCAAGATAGGAGCCATCATGGGGAAAATCCTGTGTAAACTGTGAAGTGCTGTCCCGAGGGTCCATGCACAGGATGCTTACAAACTCTGCATTTGCAGTAAGCAGCTGGTGGGAGTGTGAGGGAGGGTGGGGGTGGGAGGTGTCCTCCCATGAGAGAGATTCCTGTCTCTATGGCAGCTATGCAAGCTGGCCACCCACAGCAAGGAGTAGCACTTTCAGCCTGCAGCCTCTGACTTCATCCTGTACAGCCCTGGGGACCTATCTTTCCTATGCCAGGACTCATGGTCCAGAGAGACTCTCTAGCAGGGCTGGACTGGCCTGTGTCCCCTGGGTTTGGATGGACCCCTCTATGGTGGGGGCACACAAGACCACCATGCCCCAGTTCTTACCCTGCATGGCGCTCTGGGCATCCTCACTGTGACTCACGGGACTTGTCATCTCCTGTTCCTTCTCATTGTGCATCTGGGCATATACTGTCCGGCCTGGACGTTTCCTGCTGGCCAGAGGTACAGCTCAGCTTTGAATGAGCCCGTGGCCCCAAGGATAGACAGTGCCACACAAGACTGCTCTCCAGGGACCCTACCCCCCAGCATGTGTCCCAAGCCCATGTTCTGCTGCCCACAGAGCTTTGGCTTATTCTTTTAAAGATTTATTTATTTTGTGTATACAAGTATGATCTTGCTGTCTTCAGACACGCCAGAAGAGGGCATAAGATCCCATTACAGATGGTTGTGAGCCACCATGTGGGTGCTGGGAATTGAACTCAGGATCTCTGGAAGAGCAGCCAGTGCTCTCAACCACTGCGCCAACTCTCCACACACACACACAGAGTATTGACCCAGTCCTGAGGGCTACTTGTTGAACTCTGTCCATCCAGATTTCCTGAGACTTCGCTTCCTAGTCCAGGCCTCAGGGGAAGAAGAGAGTGATAGAACCCACTCTGCCCTATTAGGACTGGGCACATAGCCACAGGCAAGGGAATGGAGAATAACCCCATTAACTCTAGCCAACCAGAAAGGTCATGGGCCCATTTAGATACAAGAAGACTGAGGCCTAGGGCTTGGTGGTGGCCAGAGCTTGTGGAGGCATGTCCTCCTCAGTCCCTTGAGGCAGAGAGAGTAACTAGCTGTACCTAGAGTGTGTATGGGGGTCATGTCCCTTTAAGGAAGGGACACTCAAGTGATGGACTTATGTGGGGGTGGGGTTTGGCCCTCTCTGTTACTATAGACAGTGCCAGGGAGAAACAGACCTTTCATGGCCGTGAGACTCGAGATCAATGAGTGACTTAGCATCTCTGCACTGGGCACAGTACACAGTCAGCCCCCAGTTTCCATGGTCTAGGCAGAACTTAAAGCCCAGACGGATGAAAGGACAGGCGAACAGAGAGGAGGAAGCCAGCACTTCCCCTCTACTGACTGCTCAGAATTCCACTGCCCTGCAATGCCTTTCCCCCTGGGGGTGGCCTGGAGTTTGTGGGAAGGGGTATTTGGCCCCTGCCTGAGCTCTCTGTTTCTATGGCAACATATCCTTTCCTTCCAACCTCCAAGCCTTAGCTGGTTCAGAAAGATAGCCTTGGGCCTGGGGATGTGCCAGCCTCACACTGGACTTATCTGGCCCCTCCCCCTCTTGGCACATGACAGGCAGTTTTCTGTCATTTGGGCCCCGTGAAGCATGCTGGGGGGAAGGTTATAGAAGCACCACTGGACACCTTGGAAGTCTGAAGGGTGGGCTCACACATCACCCACAGGGACCAGATCTACTCCAGGCAAGCATGCTGCCCTCGAAGTGACCACCCACAGCGGATCAAACCCAGACCCAGGACTTTGGCCTCCACGTGCCCTTCTACTCAGGGCTCCTATGCCACCATCCTGGCGCCATGCGAGGCAGGAGTACTGCCCAGCTGGCTCCCCCTACCTCAGTCTCCTCCTTTCATGCCCTCTTTAGACAATGACTCTATGGCTCAGAAGGGGAGAGCCTTTATCTGAGGCAAGCCTGTGGCAGGGCAGCATCTGGGCAGATCTCTGATGTATTCTCAGTGCCATCCACCTGAAGGGCTGCCTGCCACTTAGCTAGGTCCTGGCACTGTAGGATGAAGGGTGCCGGGGGGGGGGAGCAGAGATATCTGAGGTCTTGCCACATTGCCCTATAGCAGAGTGTTCCAAGGGGGCGCTTGCTGGAGGGTGAAAAATAGTAATAGTAGGCACAGGGCCTTGAATCAGGTGGGTTTCACAAGGGGGCATTGCTGTCTGCCTCTCAGCTTGTCACCAATCACCTTGCACTTGTGTCTGTAGAATGGACCTGCACCTTCCCGTGGCCGTCACTCCAGGCTGGTCCCTGAAGCCCATGGAGAGGACTGCCAGCATTCAGCCCCACTCTGCACCTGGACGGCAGATGAGGGACAGAGCTGGCCTCCGTCAACCCTGGAGCTATCCCATGTTCACTGTGAGGACAGGCCACAGAGGGAAGAGGACACTGAAGCCCTGTAGAGGAGGCACAGGGTCTCACAGAACCCCTTGGAGTCAGTCTCTGGTGCCCTCAGGTCACTGGGAGTCCCTGTGGCAGCCATAGCCAAGGTGTGGGATGCCAGGAGGCAGAGGTACAACTGGCAAATCCTGCCCCACTGGCCTTGGATTTGAACTGTGCCTCCTTGGACCTTGCATCCTTATCTGTAGGACAAACAGTAATCCCTCCTGGGAGGGTGATTGAAGGAGAAGATGCTCTGGGCCTGTGTAGAGAGCCAGGCTAAACAGAAGGGAGCAGAGAGTTTCCTGGTCACCAGTACAGGGGAGAACTCACACCGACTTCCTCCACGGCCTGTGGAAGCCACCACCTATGGGGCCATATGCCAAGGCTGCTAGGGGCCTTACCTTTTGAACTTGTAGAGGATGAATGCTCCTACTGCAAAGAGCCCGATGACAAAGAGGACCACCACGGCCCAGTAGCCACCACTACCACCTGGCCTCTGAGGACCTACAGGAGAAGAAGGAGAGGAGTAGCTGTGGGCTGGCTGTCCCCAGCCCGGGCCTGGATGAGCCTACTTCATGTTGTCCAGTAGGCCTTGCCCATGTGGCTGAGTGTACAGCAGGTTATGAAGGAAAACAATATAATACCAGGCCTAGGAGGAAGGGCCTCCCTTTCTGACAGAGACCTTCTATAACCCAGGGCCACTTTGGCTGGGTTTCCTGCAGAGGGAAAAAGTCCCCCCCCACCCCCTACACTGGTTTTTGAGTGAATTAGCAGGTTCCTGATGGTTGCAGTAGCTGCTTCCCTATAGGTCATGCCAGATGGTGAGGCCCAGCGCTGGCTGTGTAGGGGTTGGTGCATCTAGCCAGAGATGTCCCAGCCAGAAGGGTCACTGGCAACTAGATAAAAGCCCATTTAAATTCTACAGTCACTTTTAGCACCCATGGGCCTGGGCCCATGCCCACCCTTCCCCAAGGAAGACCCAAGCCAGGTCTGTCACCTGCATCTGTGTCCCTCAGCTCCACCAGGATACGAAGCCCTCCTCGGAGGATAAAACTGATCCTGTGAGAGTTCAGTGCCTGCTGCACAGCTGCCAGTCTCTGAAAGCAAAGGAGGTAGGAGAGATCTGGGGCCTAGACTACTGGAGTCTTCCCTTGGGAAGGGATGCGGCCTGATGCTCCGAGTTCTCATCGGAGAATGGCATGAGAGCCCCCCAGCCAGGCTCACTAGGAGCCACTGTTGGCACAGGAAGCCCTACAGCAAGCAAGCTCTTCAGTGCAGAACAGAGAGAAAACCTAGAATGCTCCACAAGCCCCCACCCTGGTCAATGAGGTCAGTGAAGCTTCCAGGAAGTGGAAGATCACAAAGATGAGGCGAGGCAGGACATCCTACCTATGAGGGGACTCAGGAGGGACAGATGGATTAGGGGATTCTGGGATGAGCACAATGCCCTGATCAAGATCCCCATAACATGGCCAGTAGGTGAGGCTCGTGGCACACTTCAGAGCTCGTCACCATCCGCATGTTACCACCTATCAGGCACTGTCCAGGGCCCAATATGGAGACCTAGCTGTGCCCTCTGACCCTCATTTCCATGTCTCTGGGAGTCTAACCTTAGCTAAATCCACTGGGGCAGAGCCAGAAGCTACGCCAGGCACAGAATCCCAACCTTTGGAGGAGAGAAGGCTTTGCCTTCATCTGGACGCTCATTATGGGCTCACACTGAACATACTCCTGCACAATAACCCCAGGAGGCCAGCCTAGTGCCTTGCTAGCTACCACTGTCCCAAATAGAACAAACTATCCCAAAGGCTACTCAGCACTCAGCATCTGGGGACCTCTCTGATGACAGTTCCCAAGGTTCTTGCCCTGTCAAGGCACCTCATGGAGGACATATTAGGATTCCTGTGCTGAATTCTGTTTTGCCTGTAGCCTGAGGCCAGAGTTTCCCACGGTGCTCACCCATGTGTCCCAGTGCTCCTGGCAGTGAAGCCGAGGCTACCTGACAGCATCAGACAATGATGTGAGAGTCTGGAGACTGTCCCCACAATCCCGGTCTAGCCTCCTCTCCCTGGAAGCTGCCTATCTCACTAACCTTGGATGCCGTTGAGTGTGGAGCTACAGGCAGATGGTGGTGCCCTGGGTCAGACAGCATTATAGTAAGAACTAAACCTTTAAGTGATGGCCCACAGAGATTTAGTTGTCAGGAGTGGGCAACCACACAGCAAGCTTCCAAGAAGCTTCCCCTGGGCCCTCAGCCACACAGCCCTGCTATACCATGGCCATACCTTGTCACTTGTGAGGCTCCTCTTTCGTGTGGGCCTGGGAGGAGGCAGAAGCACATACAGGTCCGCTATGGTGGGCAGCCCTGGCTTTACCACAGTCACTAGCAGCTCCTCTGGGATGCTGGTCTCCTGTGGGGACAGGCGGGACCCTTGGCTCCTCTTCTGCTCTTTATCCTTCGCCACAAGCTAAGTTTCCAGCATGATGTGTTCTCCCTTCCTGGCCTGGGTATAGCCTGGTCACCTGTCCTGACCCATAGCCCTGACCCACAGCCCCTTATGGGTTCAGGCTGTGGCCCTAACGGTGCTTCACCTGCCCAAGCATGCCTTTTCAAGCATGTCCCCACCCTGAGCCTGGAGCAGGCTACTGTGCCCTGTCTTTGAGGTGACACGAGGCCCTGCTGACTCCTGCTGTCTGCCCCTGCTCCCCAGCCTAACCATATATACCTGTTCAGCCCCATGATTGCCGGGTTCAGCTCCTCGGCAGGCCCCTGTCTTCTGGGAGTCCCACGCCACATACCAGGAGCTAAACTGCTCCTCATCCTTTAACGCCCAGTACAGTTTCACCAGCACTATTCATGGGATGAAGGAAGTGGGGTCAGGGTGGATGTCTGCCTGTGGTAGTCTTAGGTGGAGCTAGAAAGTCTTAAGAGTGCTGGTTCACTGGAGGAGGGGAGCTTGCAGTGTTTTTGCTGTGAATGATAACGTCCCTCCCTTTGAGATGTCCAGCTGCGAGTGGTTGATCCAGGACACCAACCCATCACTTCCCAGCAGCCCCCAGCCTTGTCCTACCCTCACTCAGCCCACAAACCACACCACGGCTCAGGGTAGGGCTGAAGCCCAAGCCACGGGGCACCTTGGAGAGAAGTCGGGTGACTACCAGTCCCACGTCCTCCCTCCATTCAGGCGTGTTGGGGTTAAAGGTGTCCAGGTCCCTGGAGAACTGCAGAGGCACTACCTGGAACTGATCTGGAAGAGGACAGAGTAGAGCCTGTGAGGTCTGGGTTGGGGCTGGGACCCTACTCAAGGTAGCACATGTCAGATGGTCCAGAGAGCCCCACCTCTATCCCCGAGGTCCCAGTTCTGTGTTTGGAAGATAAGAGCCCTCCTCTTGCGTATCTCAGTGCCTGACGTGTACTGATGATGACAGTGACTCTTAACCTGAGAGAGGGCGTGGCACTGCATGCACACGCTCCCTGAGATCTGCTCCTCAACTCACAGGGGTACATATCCTCTGATGTCATCTATTTCACTGGTCACCCCAGATCAAGAGTCCCATGAGGTCAGAGACCCCATATCACATATATTTCATTTCCCAAGAAGCACAGCTCTGCTCTAGAGTCAAAGGAGCCCTAGCCCTGTACTGTCAGCCCCACTGACTTCCTTCTCCTTTCTCTCTTACAGAGTGAGAACTGCTCTGCTGGGTGGAGGGCTCAGGGACAGTGTAGTTGTGAACTGTGACCCAGCATCCTATGGTGTGGGAAGTTCCAGGTCCACATAAAGGGAGAACTAGCCCAGGGCAGTCACATCCCTCAGCCGGGAGGCTCCTAATGTGACTGATAGCTACGGTCCATGGCAAAGGACATTCCTAAGACAAATGAGTTTCAAATGTGCTTGGAGTAATGTGCCTTGGAGGATCCCTCCTCCTCCATACAAATTATATTGCCGAGGGGCTCACAGGCCCAGGAACCCCAAATAAGGGGTCACCATCCCCAGGTTCTCTTCTGGACCATCCTCTGAGTGGTGGGTGCAAG
The DNA here is from genome assembly GCA_036184795.1 of Tokudaia tokunoshimensis. Classification (NCBI taxonomy): domain Eukaryota; kingdom Metazoa; phylum Chordata; class Mammalia; order Rodentia; family Muridae; genus Tokudaia; species Tokudaia tokunoshimensis. The sequence continues at coordinate 70,281,897 of BTHU01000014.1, read as the reverse complement.
CGGAGAGGCCCAGGGAGGTCCTAACACAAAGCTCACCTTTCTTGTTGTTAAATAACTATGCAACAGACTCACTAGTCTCATGAGACACTTTATAGAGGGAGAGAGAGAGCCAGAGAGTCTGGAACACTTCAATAAGGCCGCATAGCCAGTCACAGAACCTGAATCCACCTGGACTCTGCAACCTAGGGCCCCCCAGGAGTGAACAGGCCCTCTGCAGCCAAGTACCCACCCACGCTGGCCTGTGTAGGGAGTCAGGGGACAGCTCACCGAGCACACGGACGAGCCTGGAGTCCTGAAGCACCGAGTTCCCACAGGCAGCTTGCACTGTCACACGCACATCCCCAGTATCCGTAAACCTTGTTGTCACCGTGTTGTCCAAGGAAAGCAGAGGCTGTAGGAACAAGCAGGGTCAGGCCTCTCCAGCAGGATGGAGGGCCATGGGAACACTGGCCCTTGGTCTACTGTCAGGGCCACACTGGGACTGTGCTGTCCCCGGTTCTCACTAACAAGTGAGTAGCTGGAGGCTTCTGCTCTGGCAGTCCTGGGAGGTGGGGGAGGAGGGCCTAGAACACCCTAGCTCTAAGCTGGACTGGGAACACGTGCTGCCTTCATAACATGGCAATCATTCTAGACTCTAGAATCTAGGCTGCCTGTGGCCTCCTATAGAGCCTTTGGGTTGTCTGCTAGGCAGACACAGGTTAGGCTTTGAGCCCCATACTAATTCTGCTCATGTCTCACCCACAGTCCTGCCCCAGCTGAAGCCCAGGTCCTGCTCAGGCCAGAGGCAGCCATCCTCATCATGGATAAGCAGTGACATCTCCTGGGTTACAGGTCAGACCATGCCCTTATATAAACAAGGCCATGGGAGGTGAGATGGGGCTTGGAGCACTCAGGTGGCAAGGCTACACAGTTGTTCTAGAAGCCTCCCACTGGAAGAGGCATGGCCCTGTACTCGAAGCCCCTCCCTTCTCTCAGCCCTCTGTGTCAGTCAGGGCTTCTGTGGGGATGTAGGGCTATGGCATCCTGGGTGAGGAAACAGGTCCCCTCCATGGGTCCTAAGGATGGACAGTCTTCCCCCCTCATCACACGCTTTGCTGCCTTATTGTGTCTCCTGCTCAAGAACTCTCCATGGCTCCCCATGGATCACAGTCCAAGAAGGCTTCCCTGACCACTCCACTAAAGAGAGCCTGCCCTAGAGCCCTCCTATGACACACCCAGTCGACTTCCAGTCAACTGCTCTATCCTATGCCTTTTACAGGACTATCCAGGGCCTTTTCAGGTGGACCCCCAGGCAGATGCTCAAGGTGGCCCATGAGGGAAGGAAAGCCAGAGCCCGTTCCTTTCCATGGTCACACACTGTGTTGTGAGGGCAGCATCCTGCTCCACCCGCCCCACCAGACGGCAGTCTATGGGAGGGAGGACGCACACACGCACCTGCAAGCTTTGGCCGATCCACCAGTAGAAGACAGTGAGGTTAGGGTTCAGGGGTAACAGCACGGCTGTGAGGTTCACCTCCTGGTTGATGCCAATGACAGGGACTACCTCGAGGTAGAGGGCCTGCAGGGGAGCTGAAGAGTCCCCAAAAGTTCAGGGTTAGGGGACAGTGAGGCACAGAATTTTCCAGTGGCTACTGACTAGTCATTATCCCCATCAGATTCACTGGTACCGTCACCATCATGATCAGCATCACCACCACTACCACCATCGCCCCCACTAGCAAAGCAATATCATCACCACCACCACCATCATCACAACCATTTAGCATCCCCACATTCACCATCACCACCACCATCATCATTATCCATCATCATCATAATCATCACCATCATCATCACTACCATTTAGCATTCCCACATCCATCATCACCACCACCACCACCATCATCATCTATCATCATCATCCATCACACTCATGACAACTATCACAATCATCACTCCTGGCCCTCCCCATCCCCACTGCCATCCCCACCACCCTCACCAATGTTAAGGTTTGAATCTATACTGTCTCCACAGGCTCACATGTCAAATGCTTGCTGTCTAGCCAGTTAGTTCCCTAACAGTCTCCTCAGCCTCTGCTCATTGTTTCACCATTGTATAAGCAGCCTCTGACTGCCACATACTCCCTCACCATGCACTCCATGGTGCCCCTCCACCATGATGGAATGAACTATCTGAGGCACTGCAACAAAGTAGACCTTCCCTCCCTCCAGTCCTTCCTGTCAGGTCAGGAGAAGGGTAGCCGGTATGAGAGGTTGCTGCTTTCACTAAATCTGACCGTGCAGATTTAAGTCTTTGATGGTGTTTTATGAAAAGAATTTGGAAAAGTGGTACTGGATTTTCAGGCACAGAGGAGGCAAGAGTTATAGGGTCATAGTCATTTGTACTTGGATTTTAAAGGGAAGTTTCTTGATCCAGGCATTGTGTGCATAGGCATTGTGTAGCGAGACCATCAGGGCAATTCATGGAACTTTGAGAGTGAAGCTTAAGATTCAGTGGAAACCTTAGCATGGGATGTAGGAACATGGGAGCCTGTAGAGACAGCCTGCAGGCAGTGAGTGGAGCCTGTGTGAGCATGCTCAAATGGGAGGACGTGAGCCCACGCCCATGAGGCCACCACATCCTGCAGGTGCCACACAGGGCAAACAGGACCCTATGGGGCTCAGTGCTCCCTTGCTGTGCTCCCTTGCTGCGTTTCAGTATTGTTTTGATCAAATCTTGTCTTGCTGTTCCCCTTTCTTCTGTTTTTCAGAGGTGGGAGCAATGTTCACGGCAGAAAGGAAGTGCAGAATTGCCTTTTACAAGGACTGCTATGAGATTTCTTTCAGTTGAATGGAATCTCTGGGCTTAGACTTTTGAACAGCATTGGAACTGTTAAGACCATGGTGATTCATGAAGCTGTAATAAATGAGTTTTGCATTAGAGATGTATACTGCGAGCCTCTAGGGGCAGAGGTGGAATGTTATGGGTTAAATCTAAAATGTGTCCCTTGGATTCATGTTTTAGTTTGCATTTCCCATCTAGAGACATTCTTGAGGGAGGCTATGGAGCCTTCTGAGGTGGGTCTAGCTAGTGGAAGTAGACCACCGGAAGCAGACTTTGGGGGTTATAGCCCAGCCTCTCATCCCAGCCCCATTCTCTGCTTCCTGAACCACTGTGATGTGAGAAGCCCCTGAATCCTACATGCTGCTATTGCTATGAATGATGCCACGCCTTCCTCGCCTGGATAGATAGAAGCCCCATGAAACTGTGAGCCAAAATAAATCTTTCTTACGGTATTTCTGTCAGGCATTACAGTCACAGCCATGCAAAAAAAAAAAAAAGTAACTAAAGCAATCAGCACCACTATCTATCCCATCATCATTACCATCACCACATTAGTTACCATCACCATCGTCGTCACCACTGTCACCACCAACACCATTATCATATCACTGTCACCACTATCATAATCATTGGTACCATCATCACTGTCATTACCACCATTACCGACATCAACACCATCAATCATCATTATCATATCAGCAGCCTCATCAATACCACAACCATCACCAACATCATCACCACTGTAACCACTGCCATCATCAACACAACTATAGCATCACCACCACCATTATCACCAATATCACCATCACTGCCGTTGCCACCACCACTTACTATCACCCCCACTGTCATCATCATCATCTCCATCATCACTGTATCATCATCATTACCAGCACTACCATTACCAACATCATTAGCATCCCTCGTGTCACCATGACCACCACTATTACCACCCTCACTATTACTTCCATGAAGATCACTGGGACCAGGTCTGAGCCCAGCCCTTTCTGTCTGTGGCCTCACTGTCCTGAGGACATGTAACAACCCTACAAGATTCCCTGTGCTCCCCACCCCCAAAGCCCTGGCTCTCCATTTCAAAGAGAGCCACACAGCTTAAAAGGACCAGTGGACTTACAGTTGACCTGGACAAAGAGCACAGCCTCATCATGGCCTGCCATGTTCTCAGCCCTGACGGACACTCGGTAGATGCCGGGACTCTCATAGTGGTGTCGAATGGGCTCGCCTGTCAGAGTGAGGTTCACGTACATGGCCTTGAAGCCATCCCCAAGATCCACCTGATATTTAGTGGTCAGGACATCACCCTGTAGGGAAATACCACAGGATCATTTAGGAGTGACTCTAGAGGCAGGGTTCCGGCATTAGATGCCCACTCCTCTCTCTTTTTCCATAGACACAGGCTCTTTGAGGCCAGAGAGTAGGTCGTCTCTGCTCTCAGGGCTTCAGCCTGCAGTTGCACTGAGCTGGGAGACAGCTCATGGGACCAAGGCTGGGCTCGCTTTTAGAAATCATCCCATGGGTGACTTTAAGGTGGTATTTACTCTGAGCCTGAGCCAGGCATGAGACTGGGAAAGAAGGTGGGACTGTCACATGAAGATGGAGGTTTTGGTAGCTACCATACGGTCTCTTCAGGGAACCACAACAAAGAAAACACAATTGTCTCCCTGTGATAAAATGGCTTCCTGCCTCTCATCTCATCCCACATCATGCCAGGAATGAGGCTAGGCTGTATGGAGCAGGCAAGGAGGGCTCCTGTCACTTTGTCTCATAGAGGCACTGAACTCCCCACACAAGCTGCTGACTGACCCCATGTCCACATTCAAGTCCCCTCCTCCCTCTCCTTCCCTCTCTCCATTCCTCCCTGCCCCCTTCCCCTCCATCCTGGTCACCTCATACTAGCCATCATCAGACCCCTAGTTCACACCCTCCAGCCCTCAAAAGCTGAGGGCACTTGTATGTAAACGATGTTCATTTAACTTTGCCCTGTTTGTCTGTCTGTTTTTGAGATGGGATTTCACTGTGGAGCCCCAGCTGTCCTGGAACTCACTCTGTAGACCAGGCTGGCCTCAAACTCACAAGAGATATGCCTGCTTCTGCCTCCCTTCCAAGAGCTGGGATTAAAGATGTGTGACCTCATCACCTGGGTTTAACTTTCCCTATGAATATGCTCTACTGGGTTGGATAGAATCACCCCAAATCCATATCTGTTGGGACCCTCTGAAATGGACATTTAAAATAAGCCTGCAGATGCAGGTCATTAAGAGGTCACAATGGGGCATGAGTGCCAGAAACCCAAGGGTAGATTACAAGAGATCACAGTGGTGATTTGGGCACCAGGAATGGCTGTGTGGACATAGAGGCAGACCATGGGAAGTGCAGCCATGAGCCGAAGGGCTTCCAGAATGCCCAGGAGCTGGCTGAATCTTTGATGGGCATTCCCAGGACCCAGAATTTATGGTTTTTAATATGTCCATTTTATAGGTTACAAGACTGAGGCTTTTAGGCATCCAGGCCCTGGAGGTGGGCTCTTTGCCTATTGCCCTCCTGGCAGGGTTGGGTAGGGTTGAGTGAGGAGCAAGGGGAATGTCCACACCTGAACTGGTTAGTGTTAGGTGTCAACTTGACACAAGCTGGAGGTATCACAGAGAAAGGAGCCTCCCTTGAGGAAATGCCTCCATGAGATCCAGCTGTGGGGCATTTTCTCAATTAGTGGTCAAGGGGGGAGGGCCCAGCCCATTGTGGGTGGTGCCATCCCTTGGCAGGTAGTCCTGGGTTCTATAAGAAAGCAAGCTGAGCAAGCCAGGGGAAACAATCCAGTAAGCAGTACCCCTCCATGGCCTCTGCATTAACTCCTGCCTCCAGGTTTCTGCCCTGTGTGAATTCCAGTCCTGACTTCCTTTAGTGATGAACAGCAGTGTGGAAGGGTAAGCTGAATAAACCCCTTTCCTCCCCAACTTGCTTCTTGGTCATGATGTTTTGTGCAGGAATACAAACCCTGACTAAGACAACGGCCAATTCACTCCTATGAGGGGGAGAATTCTTGGTAGTATTCAAGAAGTGGATGTCTGACTGTGGTTTTAAAGTCCCCACCCTTCAGAGTACATGCCTTTGCTTACATCTTTCAGCCTGTGGTGTCCACTGTCTCCTCATGTCTCTTGCTCATTTCATCCTGCGGAGCTAAAGAGTCTTTGCAAGGTCCAGCTCTGCTGCCCACTGGGCTGTGCCCACAAATGCCCTCCTGTCTCTAGCTGCCTTTATCGTCTCAACAGTTTCCCTGGAGTTTCAAATCTAGATGTTGCTTCATTCTATAGCCTGGAGCCCCATTTGTGCTAAGGATCCTCAGTTTGTGTTTCTGGGCTGGCTTTGGTGTGGGCCCTAAAAGTTTACACCTTCCCGCATCCTATGCAGGTGTGTGATCTATTTTGGGTTCATGTCTGAGGTCTGGCTGGAGAGATGCTGCCTCCCCCAGTCTGTTCTGCATCTGTCAAGTATAAGGCAGCTATAGACAGGAGGGCGTCTACAGGTCTCGCCTCCATCCCCCAATGCTGTGAATTCTTAGATACTTAGGAAACTCAGGCTCCTCACACCCAGCCCTGTTTTCAAGCCCAGTGATGTGTAAGAGTAGGTGTGTGTATAGTGGAGGAGTGCCCACTGTGCCTATAAAGTGTGTGCGAGTGCATAAGGGAGTTAGTGTCACAGTGTAAGTGTGCTTATGCCTAGTTTCAGTCCCATGCTCCTATTTCCTTCCCTGCCAGGCCAGGGTGTCCCAGGAACCCCTATTTCAAGGTATCTTTGTGTTGCTCCCCTCAACTCTGCCCACTCCAGACTGAGCCTGACAAGCAGCCCTGCAAGGGTTCCAAAGATGCGCTGTCTTCTTGTCCTCCGGACCCAGGCCGAGGTGCCTACCTGCAGATGTGCTGTAGTTACTAGCTTTGTACTCTAGGGGGCAGCAGATGGCCATGTTTCCAGGACGTCTGGCCAGGAATTTGAGGGCCTCCTCAGGGTCTGTCTTAGGGTCCAGGGAACCCCAGGCTGACCAGGGGCTCTGTCCTCCTGTGATCCCAACACAAACAGAGATACACAGCCCTGAGGCAGGGCTTCCTGATGGCTCAAGTGAACCTTAGGACTGTCTCAGAGAGAGGACTTGGGAGGTGTGTGTATTGGGGTGGGAGGAGGGAGAGTTGTATAGCTTGAGCCCGGGGGCTATAGACTTAGCCATTGTCTGCTTAGAGTCCTGAGGCCTCCAGAGGATACAATGCCGTTGCTGCCTCTTTTTACCTTGAGAGAATGACTTCACTCTCCACAGATTAGTTTCTTTATAATATACATTTATTGAGTGTACAGTGCAAGACTGTACTTCAGACAAAGTGGCTGTCACAGTGCCTGATGCATACACAGGTGCTTAGTGTGGCCAGTGTGAGTACACCACAGGCTCAGTTTCCCTGTTTGTAGGAGACCAGACCTGTACTTCTAAAGTCAGACACCTTTTAAAGGATGTTTGTGCACAGCATGCACGATCTTGGATTCACCTATATAGATTAGCCTTCACATCCCTTAGCTGAAGATATGGAATCCTGCTGACCTGTAAGTGGGGACTTCCCAGAATCCTGGGGGGAAAGGGGGCTCCCTCTCTGCCTCTCTGAGTGAGCATTAACCAGAATCTGGAGGGAAAGGGGACCCCCCCACCTTTGGGTCTTCTGAATGTTCACGTTTTCCTAATGGTCATTTTAAAATTTTCTTGCAGGGATCATTAGCTGCTTCTATTAGCCGAGACACAGGGATGTGTCACGTAAACTATTATGTTTTACAGGAACCAGGAAAATTAACAGTTCCCTCAGGGAACAGGATTTTGGGTGATATTTATGTATGTGGTGGTTTTTTTTTAAATATATAAATATGTTTCCTAAATATACTACAATGAGCATATATTATTTTTAAAATCAGAAGAAAATGTAACACTTGTTCTGAAGTAAAAATAGAATGAGTGGGAGACTGGGCGGAGAGAAAAATATGTATATACAAAAATATATATTTGTGTGTGCATATATATAAACTTGTATTTATATCTATCCCCATATACACACAGAAGGCATTATTTCTGGATTGTGATTATAAGTCATTTTCTTGAAAAAAAACTTTTTATGCCTTTGTTGGAATTCCAGATTAACTAAATCAATATAATTAGATGTTTAAAATTGCTCTAGTACTGGGCTGGGGGTGTGGCTCAGCAGAAGATCACTTCTCTAGCTTGCAAAAGGCCCTGGGTTCCATCCTTATCATTAGAAGAAAGAGATCAATAAAATAAGTTCCGTGCCACCTATGGGGAGGAATCAATTTTTGTATCAATGTTTGATAAACACAAGAACACACACACATGCACATACACACATCCACACACTCGCATGTACATACATGTGTGATGTGGAGCCTGTTTCCTGCCGACTGCCTGACACACAGTTGCTCTTGTATCTGCTTCATCTCAAACACTGGTCTGAACCGAGAGGCCAGCTTTGGTCCTGTGGCCCCACCCTCAGAGTCAGACCAGCCTCTGTGGCCATGTTCCAGGCTGTTCAGAGCCTCAACCTTGGGTGCCTAGCGGGAAGTGCCTTACCAGGGCCAGTCCAGGGCGGATGCTCACCTGTTCCTGCCGCACCACAAACAGCACATCTTCTCTAGGCCGCACGGCCACTGCCTCCCCTTGGATGCTCACCTGCAGGCCCCGGGGTGCTTGTAGGGGACACTGCAGCTGCACTGGGCTCTGTTGCAGGTCCACACCACCTTCACACACATTGGACACCACCTTCCGGTACCTGGGTGGATGGGGGAGGTTCAGGTCCAGAGCAGATAGTGGTTTGATGGGTAGGGACAGTCTCTCTTGAGGCAACTCATGGTTCCCACCTCTACAGTCCCTTTGCTGCCTGATCCCCCTGCTACCTCATGGCTCCCTCTGTGCACTTTATATCTGAGAGCATCAGGATGGAGAGATGGGCTGTGCTAGTCTGCTTTGGAGAGCTGAAGCACCCATGGCCTGAACATATTGCTCACAGTAATAATAACTTTTTTGGTTTGTGTTTATTTTTGTTGTTTGTTTGTTTGTTTGTGACAGAGAGAGAGAGAGAGAGAGAGAGAGAGAGAGAGAGAGAGAGAGAGAGAGAGAGAGAGAGAGAGAGAGACAGTCCAAATTCAAGGTCTTTCTGGGAACTGTAGAGGACAGAGTGGCTGAAATGGACTGGGCCTTGGTTTCCTGGGTGGCCATAAGCAAGTGTTGCTCTTCTTGGGATGGTTGGTACCCATCCACTATCCATATATCTACCAACTCAGCCAGCAGTGGCACAATGGCCTCTTTGGCAGGGCTTGGTAAGCAGTGATTCTTATCTGAAGTGTCAGCCAAGACTTGTATCAAGAGTAGATGGGTATAGAAAGATAGGCATTTGTGGGGGCAGAAGAATGGGTAGATAGATTGGTGGGAAGATGGGTGGGTGGGTGGATAAATGGGTAAAGTGATGGGAGAAATGGATAGATGAATAGGGGATGGATGACATGAATGATAGGTAGATAGTATAAGTATGGATGGATGGGTGGTGGAGGGGTGGATGGATGGGTGGTCGAGGGGTGGATGGATGTGTGGTGGGTAGATGTATGAATGGGTGGGTGGGTGGGTGGGTGGACGGGTGGGTGGGTAGGTGAGTAGATAGATGAATAGGTGGGTGGGTGGATGGATGGGTAGGCAGGTGGATGGGTGGATGGATGGGCGGGTGGGTGGATGGGTGGGTGGTAGATTGGTGGATAGATGGATGGGTGGATGGGCATGTTGGTGGGTGGACTGATGGGTGGGTGGATGGATGGGTGGATAGATCGATGAGTGGGTGGATGGGTGGGTGGGTGGGTGAGTAGATGGATGGATAGGTGGGTGGATGGATAGGTGGATGGGTGGATGAGTGGATGGATGGGTGGGTGAGTGGGTGGATGGGTGGGTGAATAGATGTATGGGTGAGTGGGTGAGTATATGGATGGATAGGTGGGTGGATGGATAGGTAGATGGGTGGATGAGTAGATGGATGGGTGGATGAGTGGATGGATGGGTGGGTGAGTGGGTGGATGGGTGGGTGAGTGGGTGGATGGGTGGATGGGTGGGTGAGTAGATGTATGGGTGAGTGGGTGAGTATATGGATGGATAATAGATGTTAGGCTATGTGCTGCCAAGGCTAAAGCATTTAGTTCCTGTGCCTGCCTCTGTTTCTTCCAGCTCTCCATAGTAAGTAATAAGGGCCATTTCCTTCCACAAAGGATGAGGAAATGTGACAATCACATGGAACCTGTGTGTCCTGCTGAAGTTGGAGGCTCACAGATGTTATGTATTTGGTATTTCTACATGAAGTCAATTCTGTATAAGCAGTTTGTTCAGCTCTACCCACTTGGTGGGGTGAAGGTCCTGCCTGACACTTCCCCCTCCTGCAGAGCTTTTAGCCAGCACAGCACAGACTGTAGGACTCATTGTGTGTCATGGGTTTAGGCCCAGAAGGTGAGTATGCCAGTCACTGAGATTTCATCAATAATGGAGAAAAACCTGGTGTGGTGGTTTGAATATGTTTGGCCCAGGGAGTGGCACTATTTGGTGGTATGGCCTTGTTGAAGTAGGTGTGTTACCATGGGCGTGGGCTTTAATACCTTCATCCTAGCTGCCTGGAAGCCAGTCCCCTCCTAGTGGCCTTCAGATAAAGATGTAGAACGCTCAGCTCCTCCTGCACCATGCCTGCCTGGAAGCTACCATGCTCCCACCTTGATGATAATAGACTGAACCTCTTGAACCTGTAAGCCAGCCCCAATTAAATGTTGTCCTTGTACGACTTGCCTTGGTCATGGTGTCTGTTCACAGCAGTAAAACCCTAACTAAGACACCTGGGGATAGGAGTTGAGACAGTGATATACCTAGGCTTCTACCTGGAAGTTTGGTTTAAGTAGAGTGCTCCAGGCTTCAGGAGTGCCTCTGGCACCATCACAGTGTGGGTGGGAAAGGTTCAGGAGGACCAGAGAAGGGTAAGGCTGCTCTGGGGTCTCAGTCTCACTAGTTGGAAGCATTGGGGCCTCTTTTGCCCCTCTGTTCTCTATGATGTGTCGACTCAAGGTAGCTTTCTCCTGATACTATTCCCAAGAACTTAATGCGACCTGTGGGTCACTGTGTCAGTCTGATGACTTGCTGAGCCCAGTATTCTTAAGTCAAGCACCAGGACCATGCCCTCTCCTTCTACACTGTATTCCCTAAGTATAGCGCATGTCTGGACTCTACTTCTGGAGCTGGTTAGCCGATGGGTGAGAACTAGATGTGGGCGTGGACAGATAGATTGATGATGGATGGGTGAGTGGATAGATGTGGGGGTGGGTAGATGGGCAGATGGATGGATGGATGGATGGATGGGTGGATGGGTGGATGGATGGATGGATGGATAGATGGATGGATGGATGGATGGATGGATGGGTAGATGGGTGAATGGATGAGTGGCTGACTGGCAGGGTAGCTAAGTGTACTCACCCAAGGCTACTGGTATAGGTCTGGCCCAAGACACAGTCTTCAGGAGGAGACAAGGGGTTGAACCAGAAGTTGGCGGAGCACTTGTTGGCAGTAGACTCTGAGGAAGATGAGCGCTCAAACCCGTAGTCACTGGGAAGGGAAAGCTGGGTTAAAAGGTAAGATTAGAGGTAGCAGCTAGGGTGGAGAACCTTACGCCACAGGTCGAGGTGTGTCCATCTGTGGGGACATGGGTTAATCCACAAGTTTGTTCCAGAGGAGAACAGATTGAACATACTAGCCCCATTCCAGAGCAAGGAGGCTGAAAATGAAGTGGAACCTGGAAGGCTTCCTGGGGGAGGTGAGTGAATCTCAAAGGATGCCAGGGAGAGAGAGGTGCAGCCAGGGTCCGCTGCCCTGGAAAGGACACAGGAGACCTGAATGTGGGGCGCTGGGTAGAGAGTGTGAGGCAGGTTGGGGGTGGAGGCTTTGCAAGCTACATTGTCATACAGCAGTGGGCCTTTGAGGAGGAGAGGGGCTAGGTGAGTGTAGCTTGAGTAGGAGAGGGGCTAGGTGAGTGTAGCTTGCTCCCACGATGCCCTAAGGTAGAAGTGACAGTGTGTGTCTGGAGACTAGGCCTTGAAGGACACTGTGACCTCTGCCCTGGTTCTGGGGACAAGGTCATGAGATTGAGGTGTGGAGGAGCCAGGAGGGAGGGGCAGTGCCCACCAGAGGAAGTCGGAGTCCCGGCACTTGCACACACGTGATGTGAGTGCTGACGTGAAGCTCCTCCCCTTGACACACCAGGATGTGGACTTTCTCTTCCGGTAACTTCTCTGCTGGCCCATGATACAGTGATCACCCTGTAGCAAGAACACTAGGATGAGGAACCAACAGGGGATGGTGACAGCTGTCAGTGGCTTGTCCTGTGGCTCCTGACCTGGTGGCAGCTGGGGTGGGGGCATTTGCCTCCTTTGACAAACAGGGAAACTGAGGTCCAAAAGAACTTGACATGTCAGTCACCTGACTCAGGTTCCCTCATCTTAAGCATTATGACCCTGACCATAAGCAAAAATGTCCCAAATTGTATCATGGAGACCTCCTGGCTGAGGGTGGGGCTCCGGTCCTGCAGGTGCTAGGGTCATGTAGAGCTGTAGATGGCCCACAGCATCCTTGAGTGGGAAGAGGTTGGCACCTGTGAGATTCCCTGGAAGAGGAAAGGGCCCTGTGGCTGCAGGTGCATGGCCCACCTGGAGGTCAGTGAGGTCCCAGGAGCTGTAGTCATCCTCGCCACACTGCCGGGGAAAGGAGGGCCGGAAGTCCACTTTGACCAGCTCCCAGTCAGAGCGGAAGCTGATGTGACCAAAGACCCTGAGGTGAGAAAGAAGGAAAGCCACTTTAGATTGACCCTTCCCTGATGACCAGACATTCAGGTTCCCTGTACCACCACCACCTGGGATGCCTCTCTTGCTCAGTAGGATTCAAGGATGGGACATGCCATCCACTGGCCTTGGCCTGATGTTATCACCCTCAGAGTGATTGCTGTTTGTGGCATGCTGATCATTCTAGAGCAGGTCATCCATCTGACCCATGCAACCCACTTTCTGCCAGGAGTAGGCACTCAGGTGAGTAGGCTCCCTGCCTTCTTGGCTGCCACAGACCCTCCTATAGCCTACATACCAGGCCTTGCACTTGCTTCGGGTGAGCAGGGACCATGTCACGTATTATCTGGCATCTCCTTGCCTTTCTGCCAGCCTGCCTCTGCCTACCATGTGGGATGGGCCCCAGGCTGTTTACCCCAGGCAGGGCTGGCACTCCAGAGAGATAAGTCATTGTAAGATTTGGACAGTGAATGACTGGGTCGTGTGACAGTGCAGTGCATCCCACTGAGCAGAGGGAGGGACAGAGGGAGGCCAGCCACACAGGAAGCACCGTGATGCGTGCTCAGCATAGTGATCTGAGACCAGCATCCGAACACCGACTTCAACTCCTCTTGTCCAACTGCCATGTGGACCATGGGAGGCCCTGTCTCAGAGAGCCTGCCATTCAGATGGGCATTCCTCTTGTCAGAGCCCCATTGTCACCTTGACAGACAGCTGGAGAGGGGGTTCCCACATTTCTGTCATCCTGTGAGGAATGTATGCTGACCATCCCAGATTTCAGAGGGGAAACAGACTAAGGAAGGGCCCCGCCCAGGGTGGTGCCTGGTACCTGAGGTTGGCAGCTCACACTTGTGAGGTTTGGCCTTTGACATAACTAATTATCCTGAGTGTGATAGCCTAGCCTCTCTTGTATGGGAACGTCCCATACTCTCCATTCTGAAAGAAGCAGGGTGGTCCAGCTAATCCCCTCTCTGTATGTCAGTCCCTGTCTGTAAAGAAAGCCCAGACCTCAGTTCCTACCGTGAGCATCTCTTATCTAGTTGAATGGTCCTGGCAGGAGAGGCCAAATGGCCACTGACAACTTGGCAGAGAGCAGGAAATGTGGGTCATGCTGTAGAGTGTATTACTGGCTCTGCCCTAGGGATGGCCTGCAGCCCAGCTAGGCTGAAATCCCTCATAGTACAGCCCAGGCTGGGACCCTCTGTCCTGTGCTGTGCTGGGGGAGGCAACCATGGGCAGTGCTGGGAACAATGTCCTGACAAAGTGACTGGTCAGCTTAGATGTGACCTCTGGGTGGATGACATAAAGGTGCCATATGGGTGGGGCTCTGTCATAGGCTCAGATGGAAGTTTTTCATTCTGCCAGCCTATGTCCCTTCCGAGGCACGAGAATGATCTCCATGCCCACTGAAATCGGAAGCTGTTTGAAGACACAGCCTTGTGAAAGGCTCCGTAGGAACCTTGTGGCGCTGTTTAAAAACTTAAAACATGAATGCGCCTGCCTGTGAACTTTACAGCTTTCGCTGGATGAAATGCTGGCTGCCGGGATGAAAGCTGCATTTGGGACCAGACCCGGATCTGAGGCCCTTGTTGTCTGCACAAAGCACAAATGTCCCAAAGCACTACAAAATGCAGACTACGAGATGAAGTGAGGTGGAGGAGGGGAGGGGACACGCTCAGGGCAGAAAGGGCTCCCATAGTGGGGCTGGGCTGGGGAAGCGGAGGCTTGGGAACCCTGCCAGCTTGCTGGAGCTCTGAGAGCCCTGTCAGGGCTGTCACCTTTGTTGCTAGCCCTTGCTTTGCAGGTTCAGCCCTGCAAACTGTTCCGCCTCCTTGCCGAGACCAAGGGACCAGGATGAGTCTGCCCCAGCCCAGGCCGTCAGACTTCCTCACCTGCTTCTCTTGACAAATACCAAGCACCATATCCCTGACCACCCCTGCTGGCTTCTCACACCACAGCCGTCACACGGACAGTCCACACAGACCCTTCCCAGGGTCTTGGCAAGGCACAGCATCATGGAGGACCTGACCTAGAACAACTCGCCTGCCTCCCAGGCTGCTAAGTAGAGGGAGACTGGGACTAGCCCAGTCTTCCATGCCTGGTGCTCAGCTCTTCTGGGTTGCACACACTACCTGTGTCCTGCAATAAGGCTTGCCCTGGCTTTCTGCTAGCCACCCAGGAAGGAGGATGCGAGGCCCGCACCACTGTGGGCTTTCTCACTGCAGCCTGACTGTGGGGGAGACACTCCATCTGCTCCTGGGGGGGGTCATGGACATTCTCTACAGATTCCAGGGGGCTGTGGGCACTCTATGGGGGCACTGGGATGCTCTGTGGGGTTCTGTAGGGGTTATGGATGCTTCCTGGGGCCCCGAGTAGGGAGAGGCATACAGGCCCCATCACTTCCCCAGCTCTCTTCCTGCAGTCACAAGCAGCAGATGCGCCTGCTGGCCAGGGTGAGAGGAGGAGTGACTGGCCTGGCAGCAGGAAGCAGAGGCCCGGTCTGAGGCCACATCACTCCATCCTGGGAGTGGCTCTGACCCGGGTCTTCCTCACACCTGCCTGTTTTACCCATGTCCTATCACACACTCACGTCATGACCAGTGTCTCGTCCCCTGGCTCGCTCAGCAGCCCATCCACGAACACTGAGGTGCTGGTGAAGTTGTGTGTGCTCCAAGTGTGGCCCTCGTCCACGCTGAACCTGCGAAAGGCCACCAGTGTCCACAGATCGGCTTGGTCTTACTCCTTTCTGTGATGCTCTACCCCCAGGCCTGACTCCTATCCACCAGAGACCAGTTCTGGGACATCCCAACACCTAGGCCACAGCTGGGCCACAGCCTCCCTCTCTCAGGCGAGACCACAGCAGACACCTGCCAGCCAGGTGGCATCCCTGACTAATTAGCAAAGCTATGGAAGTGACCCTGCAGGCCTGGAGGTTTCCTAGCTCTGCCTTCTAAATACCAATGTCACCCTGTCCTCACCTGTCAATGGGTCCTTCAGCTATCTGAAGCTTCAGTTGAGCCAACTCTTACCTGGGCACCTACTGGCTTTCTTATTGGCACTCCTGACTCCATTCCTCTACTAACAGCTTCTTGATGATACTTAGGGTGCCTCTCTGGACTCCTGAGCTCCCAGCCCCCCCCCAAGTTACCCTGACTAGGCTATATATTCTTTTTTCATCCTGAGGACAACATGGTCCATCTCTGGGGCACCTCAGAGGTTGGGAGGCATGGGTCACCCCAGTGTTAGACTCCCAGGGAACTGTTCTGGTCTGCTCTGTGCCCTCTGCCCACACGTCCACCCTCTGGCCCATGCTCTCACTTGAGGATCTTCAGGGGGATGGAAGTGTCCTTGATGGCGGCAATGACACCACCATGGTCCAGGTACAGTACATGGTGCTCTTCCTCAAAGACCTGTGGGGTGACATATACTCTCAGGTGAGACCCCGACAAGGCTAGCAGAGCCTGGTCAGGAAGAGATACTAGCTCTCCTATGCCCCCATATCCACCCCTGACTTAGCACATGAGGAATAAGTGGGGTTTGGAGGACAGTGGCCATTTCTCTACCCTGAGGGATGGAGGAAACGGTGCTGTGTACACTCACCACCCTGTCCACAGGAACCCAAGTCAGCAAATATAAAGAATACACAGTCCAGCAATGAGGGAAGCACAGTGTGCTCAGATCTGAGGATAGGATGAGCCCTAGGCCTATGTGGGGTGTAGTGATGAAGCTGGGTCCTTGATACCTCTGTCACCAGGTGGATGTGGCCAGCGCTGGCTCCCTGTAGTATGAGCCTCACTAATGCACAGGTGCCATCATCCTTTCCAGCCAGGGAGCCACTGGAGGCAGATGACTCTGAGCCCTCCGTGGCCATCTCAGTGGAGGTCTGAGCTGGGTACCAGGGGCCCTGGCATTCAATGAATACGTAATGAATGGCCACCATATGGATGGATTAATGAATGAATGCTCTGGGGGCAAATGAATGAATGCCCCCTGAGGGTTTTCTGAGGGAGACAAAGGTATCTTGATAGGGTTCTCCTAGGAGGGACAACCATGTTTAGCAACAGCCATATGCGGATATCTTGGGGCAAGCACCATCTTATAGACATGAAGTAAGGATATACCAAGACCTCACAGTTGGGAGTGACAGAGCCAGGCATGGCCCTCAGTCACTCCAGGATACTTCAGTGATGGACACACATGGGGTACAGAGCTTGTCCACAGACACTGTGAATGAGGGCCCTGCTGTCTGGGCCACATCACCTTCCCTCTCCTCTAGGTAGTGGTTGCCATCTCTCCTGCTATGGGTGCTGGAGGTGTCAGGGCTCAGGAGGTTAGAGAAGAGCCCAGGGACCTAATCGTTAGCTATCCCCAGGGACATCAGTGGGCTGGCTCCTGTGAATGCTTCCATCTGCAGCCAGGTGACCTGGGCCAGGGAAGAAGGGAGGAGCACTGTGGAGCAGGCATGAGGAAGGGGCACAGTCGAAGCTGGGTAAGGTAAGGAAAGGGTCGAACTGCTGCTTCCTGATGGGTGTGGCCCGCCCACACCAGCCCTGGCTGGAGTGGAAGAGGTCCAAGAAACTAGGCCCAACAGTAAGCTGGTAGGAGACAATGTCTGAGAAATTGCCAAGAAAGCCTCTGACAGTGTCCATGCTGTGGCTCGCAGCCCCTGGGGAGCAGGGCCACGGGGGACACAGACCTACCCCTGGCTCAGCCTTTCTCTTTTCCCGCAGGGTCTTAGGATGCTGTTGGGGAGATGCTTGCTCCCTCCAAGAAGCTCAGTGTTTTTTGCTTTCTAGGTTTTGAGACAGATCTTGTTCTGCAGACCAGGCTGGCCTCGAACCTGCATAAGAATCTCCTATCCCTGCCTCCCAGAAGTGGGTGTTACAGATGAGCGTCACCAGGCCTGGCTTAAAAGCTTGTGTCACTCCACAGGGATGTGCCACTCTGCACTCTGGCCCATCTCCATCTGTCAGGCCTCTCTGGCCATCGAGGAAACACCACAGCCGCTCCAAAGGTCCCACTGGTCTGGAGCTGTTGATAACTCAGTACTCTGGCAGCACAGTCTTCTTCCCCCACTATAGCTGCCTACAAGCACACTATGCATCTGTTTCTCCCTGACATGCACATGCATGCACACACATATGCATACAGGTGCTGCCCAATCAGGCATCTCACCTGTGAACCCGCGCTGTCCCCCCCCTCCACCCCCCTGGCAGGGAACCTCGCCCAGTAACACTGATCCTGAGGTCTCTGAGTTAAACCTAAGCAGACTGCTTCACAAAAGTGGTCCCTCGAATGTCTATAGAATGAGGAAGCCCTTTGGTGCTGCCATCAGTGAAGGTGGACAGACGGTGACCTTTAAGAACCTCAGAGCGGCTTCACCGGCTCCAGTGAAATAGAAATATTTAATGTAATAAATCTCTCCTGCCCTTTATAGACGTCTTGCTTGTTGCATCTTATTAAGAGAGCTGCGGCCTCACACCTCGACGCAGGTGAGCTCTGTGTGCAGGGATGAGTGTTTGATGCCTCCTGGGGGACGTGACTGTATGGCCGGGCATCGAGAAGATGTCCTGGGAACAGGACTGGTCTGCAAGACACCTGGCTCAGGTCATCTTCTCAAGTGCAGATCACCCCTAGACCAACCGAGCCAGGACCCCACCCACCCCAGAGAGGGGGTCAGCATCTGTTTCATAGGGCAGGGCCCTCCCGAGAGATGCTTGGGGTGGGAACCTGCAGCTTCTGTGTCATGGGCTCTGTGGGGCCTGCCAGACCTGCCAGTGTCCCCACTCCTCCTGAGCTATGGGCTGATGACTGCCAGCATCCCTGTAGCCAGTGGCTCTGACATCCCTGTGCAGCAGTGAGTGGGAGCTGCACGGTCCGGCTGTTGAGGGGATGGCTCCCACAGGCAGGCTCTCCTCATTTCCTTTCCTCCTTTGTCATCTTGGGCCACACTTCTTCCTTGCAGCAACACACGGATGTCCCCCAGGATCTTAAACCTGTTCCCCTTACATCCTCTTCTTTATTTATGGGTCTGCTCTCTCTCTCTCTCTCTCTCTCTCTCTCTCTCTCTCTCTCTCTCTCTCTCTCTCTCTCCCTCCCTCCCTCCCTCCCTCCCTCTCTCTCTCTCTCTTTCTCTGAAGGAGTTCAAAGCCAAGTAGGAAGTAGCCATGTGGCCTTCTATTCCCTTTCTCAGACGTCCCCAGGGACACACCTGGCTGTGGTGTGCAATGCCCAGCAGAAGCCACAAAGCATTGGGCAGATGGCCCCACCCCCAACTGGCCCTACCTCATGGCCAGGATCTAGCCCTCAGCAGAGGCCTCAGGCTGCTTCTGAAGCAATAGGGCTGATGGCCAGGTGCAGACACCTGGCTCAGGAGTCTAGAGAGGCCCCTGTGAAAGAAGGGGTACAGAACAGATAGAGTCCTGGGGGGCAGCTGAAGGATTCCAAGGTACCTTTGTCACCTTACCTGCCTCCAGGTGTGCCCGCAGTCAGATGTGATGTACATTTCCTCTTTATACTCCACCAGCTGCGAGCCCAGGTTACCTGACCAATAGAAAGGCTGTGTTGCTCTAAGACCAGGCAGATCCCCCAACCAAGGGCTGAAAGTCCCCAGAGAACTGTGCCGAGGCCTATATTTCTACCATAGTCACCTATAGCAGACCCCTGTCTGCTTTCCTTTTCAGAAAGTGGCCTGGTGTAGCTATGGGGCTTGAGCTGGTCCCCTCTGGGTAGAATGAGCTCAACCTGGATGAGCCCAGTGCAGGGCTCGGGCCTCAGCTACAAGGTGGACAGGCCCTGGTGCTCCAGAGTGCGCACAGGTGCTACTTGAGGGTAAAAATGTGAAGATGGACCGGGGTCAGGTCTAAGGCTATGAGCCAGCTAGGGCAGCACAGGCTTATGACCCCTGAGACATGTGAGGGCCACATGTGTGTTTGGGGACTAATGCCCCAGAGGCCAAAGAGCAGGGGGAGGCCAGGGTGTATTTGGGCAAAAGGCGAGCACACAGCGGATGCACATTCAGTTCCTGTGGAGGGCACTGTCGCCATGGGAGGGAGATGAAACAGGCATCAGGGGCTGAACCCTAGCCTGGGTTATCTCCAGGCAGGTAGCATCCCATCCAAGATGCCGGTCAGCCCAGCCCAGAGAAGCTATTCCATGTGGGATGCTACAGTAGGGATGGGGGCTTCCAGTGAGGAGCATAGCTCTGAAGGCTCACAGCTCGGGGCACATATGGCTTTACCAACTGGACCTGGTTTCCCAAGAATCCCACCCTGGTCTAGATATGGCACAGGAGCTTCCTGATGAGTCTGCTGGCTGCATCAGGGTAGATGTCACCTACCTGCCTGCCTCTTTCTCCATCCATATATCCATTCAACTCCCCATCTACTTACAAATCCAACCATCCATTTATCCACCCACCCACTCATCCACCCTCCCACACACTCATGTATCCACCCACTCATTTTATCTACCCACCCATCTATCTATCTGCCCATCCATCCATGTACTTACCCTACTCACCTATCTAGCCCCTCCCTACACCAATGTCACATTCACCCATAGGATTTCCAGGGGAGTTGCACCTCCTCAGAGATGACACCACCTCTAACAGACACGGCATGGCCCCAGGCTCATGGCTTCCAGCTCCCATCCATGAGACAGGAGCCTCTGTAGTCACCCACCTGCACCCATGATGAGGCCAGGGGCAGTGTCCTTGGTGTGTACAGTGCCTGACACATAGGGGTTGTCTGCCCAGCGCAGGTGCAAGTGCAGGTGACAGTCCGGCTGGAGAGGAAAGCAGGAACAATTGTCAACATGCGAGAGTGACAAAATAAAGCCAGTTTGTGGCCAGATCTGTCCCCTGGCCTTTGTTAGTGAAAGCTGGGTAGGAGTGGCTTGGAAGAATGAATGGGAGGTGGGAAGCTGTGCCAAACTGGCTGTGGGGTGATGGGGACAAAGGACAAGGATGGCTTCAGCAGGAGGTCCCTGGGGCCTAGGGAACTGAGGAGTTGAGTGTAGACCAGCCAGGCACTGTCTGCTGGGGAACAGAGACCAGAGGTCTGAGAGGGGGTTTCCAGGGGGCTGCATCTTCTCCAAGGGAGGAACCTTGTAGCCTGGATTCTCCTCAGGATGGGCTTCCCTACATGAATACCACATGGATAGCTGTGTGATTTTTGAGATCTGGGCAGCCCCAGATCTCATTCACTAATTCATCCATTGATTCATACTCCCATCCAGAATCTTTACTGGGCACCTTGGCTTGAGGCCCCATTTCTTGGCTTCCAATAGTCCTGGCCTGTCAGGCTAGCCTAGGCTCTGCATGGGTCAGAGGTGCAAGCCCTCTGAAGCTGCCCAGAGTGAGTCCAGGACACAGAGGTAAAAAGGACCCCAAGGATCTTGTACAGCAAGCCTGGGTATTTGCAGTACGGTGGCTGGCGGGTGAGTTATCCATTTCTGCCCCTCCCATGTGCGGGAGCTGGCAGATCCCCTGCAGAACTTTCCAGCAAATTAAAGCTTGAATCATTGTGGGGGACAGAGGGCAGCACCTGACCGAGTCTTAACTCTGTCTAGAGGTATTTCTGACATCCTGGTCCTTCTGAATACATATGTTTTTGTGGGCTTCCATTAAAAACCCCAGACACCAACAGATTTAAACCCATTTCCCATTTATCCTGTTAGAAGAGATATGATCAGGGCTGGGAGATGGTGCGGTGGGTAAAGTGCTTGGCATGAAGACTGGAGTTCAATCCATGGTATGATGATGAAAGGTAGGCACAGTTACATGTATCTAAAGCCCTAGGGTACCTGGGGATGGAGACAGGCAGATCCTAGGGCTTTGCTAGCCAGCCAGTCTAACCAATTGTTGACCTCCAGGCTTAGAGAAGGGACCTTGCCTCAAAAAATAAGGCTGAGAACAATGGAGGGAGACAGCCCATTAACTTTTGTTTTTGGCATTGTTCACATAAATGTGCACTCATATATTATCATACACACACACACACAGAAATCTGATCAAATGTCCAACTATATTAGAGTATTTATTTCAACATGGCTAGAGGGAGACATCCCCAGCCAAGCCGGTCTGAGAACTGGGAGCCAATGCATGACAGCAGAAAAGTCCCATCAGCCTTTCCCTGTCTCAGGGACAATGTTAATACATGCACCAAGACCATGACAAAGGCCCCAGCTGTTCCTGGGTGGCATGGCTCTAGGCCGACCTTACATCCTTGAATTCCCAGGAACCTTGCCACTGCCACCTGACTCCTGAGCCACACATGGCTGAGAGAATAACACTGTCAGCTCTGAGGACCTGGACTTGGTCACCTGTCAGTCTGTGTTGTTCTACTCTGGATGGAGGCCACAGCTGCTCAGGTGGGAGCCAGAGCTTTGGGCTGTTGCCTGGTGCATCTATGACCTACTGGCTCTCAGGTAATTTGCTTTGGTCTCCAGTGGACTCTCTTCCTTCCTGGGCCACTTGGCAGCTTTTTCCACCTCCCATCATCCTTTGGGCCTCCTGGACAGAAATCTCACAGAGGCTACCTCCTCACTGAGCTGCATAATTGCAGACAAGAACCTTCTCTTAGCTGAAAGTTGCTTTGGCAGATGAATGCGGCTTCAAAGATAATACAGAAGTTAGCCTTTCAAAGCAGCTCTGGACCCAAGAGGGTTTCTTTATAAATGGCAGGCGATTCATGCCACATGCAGGTGGGCAGGGGTTGTGGGCCTTCTGTATCTACAGTGGAGCCTGAAGAGGAGGCTTGAGAATGGAGAGAAACAGAGAGCTCGAGACAGACAGACTCCATCCCTGCCCAGGGAATGCTGCTCTTTAAGGCAGTTCATACTCAGTAGCCACCTAGTGACTGTGGAAAATGCTGTCTTTAGAGGTACCTGTCACTCTATACTCTTCCTCTGTGACTTGCCAGCTCCCAATAACACTCATCAATATGCAGAAGCAGGCTTGGAAGTCCCTCTGCTCCTGCTGTCCCTTGGACCTCTGCTAGCACCATGGGGTCACATGAGCACTAGTCTGGTAGTGAACGCAACTGTGGAGGGCAGATACCAACTTAAGTCAGTGGCTCTCTGGCCTGTGGTCATCTGGACGAGGGCTGTGGAGCTGAGAATAAGGGAGGAGCCAGGGTTTGGGGGCAATTTCTCACACTTGTTCATGGACAAGAATGATGTCCATGGTTTCCTCTGTGTGGATCCCTATGCCTAGCAGAAACTGGTGGCTTGTGTGTCTCAGATGTGTCCTGGTAGTGGCATCTGTGTCTCGTGGGGACATGTGACAGGGTAGGGTACCTACCGGCTGGCAGTTGGTGGGCTTCCCGTTCATGTCAGTGCTGGGTGGCCTCAGATAATCCCAGTCACGGCCCTTGTTGTAGGTTATGACCGTTGTCACCTTGCCATCCACTTTCTGGTTTGCCAAGAAGACTCCCTTCACCCCTCTGACCTGAGGAGACACAAGAAGGACCATAAGCCTTGACACAGATCACCGAGAGCAACAGTGGCCAGGCATTGCCCTCTACTGAGAGCGTTGCATGTGACTTTTACCCTGGTGACAGCCTGACACATGGAGACTGACCCCAGGCTTAAATGGGGAAAGTTCTGTCTACTCTAGGGTCTGGATGATCTGTAGGACACGGAACTGTTTACCCAGGACCGCTGACCATCAGATGCCAGGGAGGGTTCTGGTCCCCTGACTAACCAGTGTTGATGAAGGGATTCCCCTACACCACTCCTACTCTGGAGCCCAGGATCCCCTCACTTGCTGTGACTATTACACCTTTACAGGGAGGTCCTGGGCCACAGCAAATACTTCTAGATTTTCTTGGGGGCCCTTCAGCTCAATCCCCCAACAAGTCAACTGGTGACAATGTGAAGGTCCCTGTTTGTCCTGGCATGAATGGACAGGGCTCCACTCTGCCTTCTTTTCTCTACTTTTTATGGGGTCTTACAAGGTCTCCAGGTGAGGTTGTAGCCTCTAAGGGTGGCCACAGAGTCGATTCATAAGATACCAGCCATTTCATCACCTTAACCCCAGTTCCTCCCAGGAACACCCTATACTTCAAGCCCTTATTGACAAAGACTTAAAGTCACATTAATTGAGTTCTTCTAGGGTGCTATGACAGATACAGAAAAGCTCCCTTTCATCCAGCCCCACAGCAGTGGGATGTCTACTTCTTGTATATTATGGTGTTGCTGTTCACAAAGCTCCTCAAGGGACCGGGGCTCAGACAACTTTGTATTTTACTCAGAACTCTATAGCCAAGGATGATAATTAGACCGAAACACTTAACAAGGGCATCAGTGCTCTCTACACTGAGCTTAGCGTGCACTGTCTCATTTGAGTCTGGAAAGTCAGTGCAGTTATTCTCAATGTGCACATCTGCAGTGCAGGCGGACACCCTGCACCTGTAGAAATAGAGTGAGGAATAGGCACATAGATGAATGGTATCTGAATGAACCATAGATGGAAAGATCTCTGTGGATGAATGGGTAGGTAGATGGATGGGTAAATCATTGGATGAATGAATGAATGAGTGAATGATGGACGGATGATGGGTGTGTGGGTGGGAGGATGGATGGACTGGTGGATGAGTGGATGGACAGTTGGGTAAGCAAGTAGATGAATGAGCAGGTGGACTGATGTGTAGCTGGCTGGGTGGATCATAGATGAGTGGACAAATGGATGAATAGATGGGTGGATGAGGATGAGTAAATAAATGAGTGGAGAGGTAGATAAGTGGATGGGTGGAAGGTTGTGTTATTGTTAATGAGAGGATGTATTAGGGGATGAGTGAATAGATAGATTGGTGCATGGGTAGATGAATGGGTGGATAGATCAATGGGTGGCTGATGGATGAACTGGGTGCATAGATGGAAGGGTAGATGGGAGGCTTAGTAGATGAGTGGTGGGCAGATGAATGAGTAGGTAAATGAGTGGGTGGGTGGCTATATGGATGAATGGATGAGTATATGTGGATAGGTGGTTGGGAGACGAGGAGGATGATTGGATGAATGGATAGATAAATGGATGGGGGATTAGCAGATAGAGCAATGGTAGCTCTACTATCTGTAGGTACTGCAACATCACAAACACTGCTTCAAACAACACATTTCTCATCTACCACTGTGGTAGCCAGAGCTCTGACCTGAGCCTCTGATCTGTTGTCAGGAGTGTGCCCCTGTCTGGAGACTGTAGGGAGAAATCTCTTCCTCTGCTACAGGCTATGGCTCCTGGATCTCTCCCTGCATCTTCAAAGCCACCAATGCAGAGTTCCTGTCCACCATCATAGCTTTCCTTTGACCATAACTGCCTTCCTGTTCCACTTCCAAGGACCCCATAACTACCAGGGCTCTGTAGAAATGGTGTATAACAACACTGTCTCTGGAGTGGCAGCCGCAAGCCTGCCTGTAGCCTTGATTCCCCTTTACCAGGCAGTGAGACACATAGAGATATGGGTTCTGGTACTTAAGGGGATGGATGGGTGGGCATATTCTATTTCACAAGTGCATCCTCTGACCACAGACAGACACATGTGGGTCTGTCATGTGAAATGCGTTCACCCATCTGAAGGTCCCCAAAGTTCTCCTTTTACACATCAGTATAAGTTAAAAAAATAAAAATAAACCCATCTCAATTTTACCAGCTCAGAGGCTGCAAGTTGTGTTGAATAGGTATAAATATAAAAATGGGCCTGCGAAATAAGAGAATGAGCTGCTTGCTTCTGATCCAATGTGGGGTCAAGTGTAGGTCTTGTGAAGGGCACTCCAGTAGAAAATGGAGAACAAGAAGGAAAAAATGGAAGCCCGTCTGCCAAGTGACTTCAACATACAGCAAGGAGCATCTCCTGGTACCACAGGTTGAAATGGCTGCTTGTGGCCAGGGCTCTGCTCTCTGACTGCCTTTCTACGTCAGGATGAGTATCCTAGCACTTTTCTGAGTCTGTAGAACATGGGTCCATGTCCTTCTTCTCTGCTTCCCTCTCTGTCTCTGCAGTCCACACTGCCGCGTTTCTGCTGTTAACACAGTTTTAGGGACCTCCAGTGAAGAGAACAGTATTTGGCACAGGACACCTCAAGACCAAGTTCTCAGCACAAAGAAGATTAATTTGCCCCAGAGGGACAAAGGGCAGGGAATAAGACACAAAGACAGGAGATAGAGGATGAGGGAGAAGGGAATGCTAGAGAGGGAGGAGGGATATTTGTCCCAGAGAACAAAGAGCTGCCTCTGGATAGAAAGGAGACAGATGTGGCCATAGGAAAATGGCCGCCTATAAAGGTAAAGGGGGAAACCCCATGTTAGGATGAGGTGTTTAATTTTAGTTGGGCATTCTAATTAGGGCAGCCAAAGGGGGTTTTTGATTGCTGGACTTCAATACTCTAATAGCTGGACCTTGGTAGTCAGCCTCAGGAGGAGGAACGGGCCAAATAAAGGAGTAGGTCGTGGGGGCTGGCTTTAGGGATGTCATCTCACCGTTTCTAGCAAGGCAGAGGGAATGGGGATGGGCAAGGCTGCCAGAGCTGTGCTTGCCATGCTCGAGCTGGCCAGAGTCCCTTCATTTGGTGTCTCTCCCACCAATGTCATCAGGATTTGCTGCGATGGATTCTCTGCTCCGTACAGTCAGCCTGGCAGACACATCTCCAAAAGCACTTCAAGGTGCCTCTTGTGACACATTGTGTGACCACAGGATCCACAAAGTGAGGTGATTTGGCCTGTGACACTCTGAGCAACTCAGTCAAAGTTCTGTCAAAATCGGATAGGCCACGAGGAGGCAACACAACCAGGGGCCTCACAGGCCTGGTGGACCACCCCACGACTCAACAGCAGAGAACCTGGACATGCTGCGGGCTTCCTGGTGACCATATGCAGGAGATTCCTGTGCCATCGGCCAAGCCAAGCCCTTCCCACCCACCATCCCTAGTGCCAGAGTAGGTGGCACTGAGAACATGGAATTTTGCTGGACTGGGTCTTGTTTCCTAGGAAAGGCATCTGAATCTTAAAAGAGGGCATTGTTATGGATGCTGCTCCATACCCCAGAAACCAAGCCCAGAGAGGTTAAATAACCTGCCAAAGACAACACAGCACGATACAGCAAACACATACCTGAGCCTAGATAAGAGCCCAGGTGATGGAGAACCAGATCTGAGCCTGTTGCTACTTCCCATTTGATGAAGTCAGAGGGGATGAGTCATTTTGGAGGCACCAGCTGGTGGGCAGTGGATGCTGTCTTTGGCTGTGTGAACCTCGCCCATGCCCTCCAGCCTCTCCCTGGTGGTCTCTGTCTGTGCCTGGCTCAGCTCACTGTTTCCTCACCTGGCTCACTCCTGCTCAGCCTCATTTCAATGCTGCACCCCTCCTCCAGGAGGCCTACCCTGACTCCACCTAGGCTTGTCAAAAGGCATTGCACTGTGTCCCAAGGACGGTGTGGGCTCAAGGACATTGCTGGCAGTCATCTTCATTGGGGGAGCGGAGGGTGGTCAGCATGTGGAGAATCCTTGCCAGTGACTGAGGGTGAAACCCCAAGTGTGGCAGGCAGCATAAACAGGACAGATATCTGTGGAGAGGGTAGACAGCTCCCCCTCATGTCAGACTTGTCCATGACACCCTCCCATCTATCACCGCTCATCCTGACCTGGAGCAATGGTCTCTGAGTCTCTGAGGGCTCCAGTGCTCAGATGTTGCCAGAGGGTTGCTGCAGGATGGCACTGTCCCTCTGCAGCCCCAGCTGGGAGGGAACACTGACAAATGGGCTCTCCTCACAAACAAATGATTACATTCATCATTTCGCTGGGGATAATGGCTCCACACTGCCACTGACAGCTGGAGACACATTGAGGCTCCCTCCACCTGGGAGGTCCCCTCCCACTCGCAGGGACGAAGCCCATTGTCTGCCAAGGGCTACCCTCTGAGTCAGACTCACCATCTAACAGAAGAAGCACCAGTGGGCCTCCTATGGCTCTCCCCACTGGCCTGGGGCCCCAAGAGCAGATGTAAGGAAGATCTTGGTAGACAGTGTGGCTGGCTCTGCTCAGATCTGGTCTGTCTTGAAAGGTTGATGTGGGAGACCTTGGTAGGGGAGGAGGGGTTCTGCTGAACCTATAGCCTGAGTTTCCGGACTTGCACATGGGCTAAATAATATTGCCGCCCCGGCCATGGTGTCCACAAAAGAAAAGAGGATTGTGAGGAGTCTATCCAGACCAGGCCCTTGCCAGGTGAACTTTTTGTGGATAAGGGCACTCTCCCCAGTGGAGAGCATTAGTGAATTCCAGAAGCTTGGGTCAGTACCTTAGTATGAGTGAGACCCCATGGAGACTTGTGTGGTGTCGGGTAGGGTAAGGCCAGGACCCCTGCAGGGGCAAGGCAGGGACCGTTCATCTCAGGCAGGTAGCAGGAGAATCCAGTCATAGCAGGTCAGGTTGGACAATGTATGTGGTGG
Source organism: Tokudaia tokunoshimensis (assembly GCA_036184795.1). Taxonomy (NCBI): domain Eukaryota; kingdom Metazoa; phylum Chordata; class Mammalia; order Rodentia; family Muridae; genus Tokudaia; species Tokudaia tokunoshimensis. Next base: position 70,253,732 of record BTHU01000014.1, on the reverse strand, counting down.
GGTGAGGACTGGTAGGAGAGATGTATAGAGGTGACAGACACCAGCTCTCAGGACAGGGAGAGGAAAGAGAAGTCATGGGGCAGGAGGAGACAGTAGAGAGTCTGCCAGCTCCTGGATAGTTGCTCAAACAATACCTGGTTGTAGCTGCCTTTGCACAGAGAAAGTCTTGCATGCTAAAAGACTGATCTCAATTCTGTACGATGTCACCCACCAGGAATCTCCTTCTCGTTAGCAAACACCATCTCAATGAAGCTCATTAGGAAATCTGCTTTCATCTCTGCCTTTAACTCCCTATGCTTCCGTCTCTGGTCCTAAAGCCTGAAACATCTGGTGCTTTGCAGGTATCTGTATTCCCTAGGCAAGGGAGCCAGGAGAAAGGTGGGGGTGGGGAGCATGAGAAGCTAGCTGTTCCTACTGTGCCTGGCACCGCCTACCTCAAGGATGTCAATGACCACGTTCTCCTCGGCCTGCCTCGAGCTGCGCACATTTTCCAGCACCAGCGAATAGTGCACTCCACGCAGGTCCGATTGGTACAGGTTGTAGGTGTCCACCTGGTTCCACTCCTGAACGGCCACGAACACCTGCTGCTCATCCGTGCTGATGATCTGAAGGTCCTAGGGGCAGAACGGCTGTCAGAGATGGTAGCCTGGGGCACAGTGACACCTCCCCACTGGCCTGGGGAGCAGCTGAACAAGGTTGGGATCCTGAGGAGCCATCTCTGTGGGCAAGTGGCTTCACCTCCATAGACTGCCATGTCTGGAGATGCGTTCTCTTCCTCAGCCCCACTGGACACTGTCCATCTCCCTACAATGAGGAAGGGCTCCCTCTAAGTACCCCACATGGTCAGAATGAGTAGCAGGTACAAGGCCAGGCTCTCCTCATCCTGGGAGTCAATCTTCCCTTCATTTGTCCAGCACATTTTATGACACATTTGCATCAGGACCCATTGCCAGCCCTATCTCTGCCCTAAACTTCGGAAAGGAAGAACTTGCTGTAACAGTCAGAGCGTGGTCCCCTCACAGCGCCCTGTAAACAAGCTCCACTTATCCACCATCCCATGCACCCAGCCCCATGGGACAAAAACTGTTGGAAGAACAGCAGCCCAGGCAATGGCTCCGGGACTCGGTTTCTCCTTGTGTGTCAGGTAACTCTGTGGGAATTGGCTGAACAACTACAATTCAGAAAAAGGGCCCTATCATGTGCAAAGCAGAGCTGGGCTGACCTCCGCTCCTTGCTCTCCTTTTATTCAGATCTGTGTGGACCGACCGGAGAAGCTGCAACTGTGGTCCCTAAGCCTAGGTATCAAAACATCCCCATCTTCCAGCTGAACAACCTCATCTGTATCCTGCAAGCCTTTGTCTTTCACCCTTTGGAACTCCTCAGTCCTCCAACAGGGGGCTGCCAGGCTATAGAGCTGAAGATGGATGCAGGGTATGGGGTGCTGTAACATGAAGACACCCCTTCCCCCTCATGCCCTTTGGGGTGTGCTCACTTGGGTAAGTGGTTTTTATTCGTATCTCTTTGATGAGGGACCCATTGGACTCCTGAGAGTTGGACCTGGTCCTTCCTCTCTCCGCCAGATTGTACCCTATGCCATGTGTCCAAAAGGCATTTCTGAGCTGGGCATAGCAGTACATTTCTGGAACCCAGCACCTAGGAGGCTGAGGTAGGAGAATTATGAGTTTGAGGCCAGCTTGGACCATATAACAAGACCCTTAAAAATGCAGAAGTGGGGCTTTGCAAAAAAGGGGTTCAATGTGTGAAGCATCTATCACATACCTCTAGAGCTGGAGGACCCCACAGGAAAGGATCTGGGCCCTGTGTCTACAGACATAAACCTGACACACAGACAGGATGAATTAAGAGGTGCATGACTCAGGAAGACATATGCGGAGCCCAGTCCCATGTGTGAGATTAGACAGCAGGGTGATGGAAGGCTCTGGGGTACCTGTGGGAACATGCTGGCCAACACCCATGTACCCACCCCAGTTCCTGAGCTGTGGGTAAGAGGCAGGGTGGGTTGCTTTTGGCTAGGGGTCATTTTGCAGTCCACCAGGGAGGTCGTGCATATCAGCTTGGGCCATGGTGGATAAGCAGGTCTGCCAGAACCGTGTGGAAAGTGAGGATCTTTCCACAAGAAGCCTTGGCAGGGTCAAGCTTATAGGAGGAATGAGCAAAGGGAGCTTGCACGACGGGGTGCAGTAATTCAGGTGACAGTCCTGATCGAACGCCACTTACATAAACTGGTTAGATGCCCTGCACAAATGCTTCCTGTAAGCTATGAAGCAGCTGGGGGCCATCCACAGCGCCCCTCTAGAGAGACCTGGAATTAACACTTCAGCATGTTTATGTTCAGGCTCCCCCCTAAGCATGATTCACACACTCTCCATGCCTGGTTTATAGCTCACTCTGCACACTGCATGGGTGTCTCTTCCTCTGCCATGAGCATTATTTATAAACACCACTTTTAATGACTGCATGATACGTATTTGTGGCCCAGCTATATTTCACTGAGCCATGTAGGTCCCTGCTGCAGAAGACTGGAGGGGATGTTTCTAGACCTGAGTCCCTCTCTGCCTCTCTGCTTATTTCCTTCCCATGAATTCTAAGAAGGGAGATTGCCACATCAGAGACAGGGAATGTCTCTAGAATGATTGTTGCATGCTGTTAGCCTGTTATTGTGAAGTTCAGACCAGTTCCCTCCCCAGCAGGCTGCTTATGCCCGTTCCTGTGGACCAGTACTGAGAAAGGTTTTACAGAAGCCTTGCTGACTAGTGCAACAAATTCTTTGTACTTTCATAAAACTCCATTTATTTTCCTCACAGTTTTTGTTTTTAGAGAAGGAAGCAAAACCACGCCTTAACTCCATTGTTAATAGATGCGCAAAACCTTTACATGTGGTTGGCACACGTGGCCCAGAAAGATCTGCAGAAGGAAAGCACTAGTTTGTTAATATTTATTATCAGTGGACTCAGAAGTCTTTAAGATGTCTCCTGCCTGTGATAGGAGCCCAGTGGTGGGGAGGCTAGTGTGGAGGACCTACAAAGTCACCAGGGTAGGTAGGGGCTTCTGCTGGGTCATTGTTCTACTGTCCCAGGACATGGTTCTTGCCTTCAGGGCCCAAGATGGGTGTTAGAGTTCCGGCATCACACTGAATGTAGGGCAGTGGGAACGGGAGATGGGGAGAAGGGTGGGCCTCCATATGGTGATCTCAGAAGTGACACAGGAAAACTTCATTAATCTCTCATTGGTGGATCATGAACGCATGACCACACACAGAGGAAGATGGCTTCCCTGTGAAGCTGCGCAGCCGCTAGACTGCAAGTTCGGGTAAACTAAGATGAAGGGCAGAATGAATCCTGAGAACTGTCCTAGGATTTCTCCAGATCCTTACCTTGAGATGAAGAGATGGAACATGGAGGAAGGAATGGGCAAGCAGTCACATCAACTCTATGTTTGTGCTTATGGTCATAGCAAATCAAAACTCATAAACTGTGTATAAGTTATAGCATACTATACATATAGAGAAAAGGTTTTAGAACATTTTAATAACCATGATGGCAGAAATTTCTCATAGACCTCCATATGGAATCCCAATGAGATATTCTATAGTTATTTTTAAGATTTTTTTTATGTGTCTGTGTGAATGTATGTCATTTGCCTGGGTCTCCATAGAGGCCAGAAGAGGGCATCAGATCCCCCAGAGCTAGAGTTACTGGAGGTTGTGAGAGACCCAACATAGGTGCTAGGAATCAAACACTGGTCCTCTGCAAAAGCAACAAGTGCTCTTACCTGCTGAGCCATCTCTCCAGCCCCAGCACAGATTTTTATATGAAATTCGGGAAGCATTCCCATGAGTCAGCTCCTTCTTCCTATTTTGTCAGTGCCTCGAATACTCTGTTTCCCAGCCTTCTGGTAAGAACTCTGCAGATCAGCTAAGCAGGGAATCCCTCATCTATGACAAGTGGTGTCTCTTGAGTTACTTTCTAGACTCCTCCTTCATCTTTCTGGCTTTATCACTTGATCAAAATACACATTTGGGATTTTTCCACACTTGGGATTGGCCAACCTTTGAGATATTCACACTCATGCATTTCATGACTTGGGGGTTGGTAGGAAACCACTGTTTCTTAGATCAATCTCTCCGCCTCTTGCTCTCATGTCTCTTTAGGATTCTCAGCATATATGTGTTGCTTTGGTGATGTTGTCAAAAGGTCTTGGCTACTTCTACTATCTTGTCCTCAAGTTCTCTGATTTTTCCTCTGCCTGCCAAGATCTACTTCTGAGTCCTTCTGGTGGACTTTACTTGCTTATTATTTTTCCTATTTCTTTCTAATTACTATGCCAGGATTTCTTTTTATGGCACCCTTAACATTTTCTATCTCTTCGCAGACATTTCTTTTGTGCAAAGTGTCCTCCTGCAGTTCTCTGAGCATTTTGAGACAATTCTATTGAAGTTCGCCCAGCAGGTCGACCAGATGGCCTTTCTTAGGCATGATTTCAGTTCTGAGTAGATCATGTTCTTTTGTCTCTCTGTGATTGTTGCCTTGTTGCTTTGTGATCTTTGATGACTATAACTGGAAATTGTGATTGTGTGTGTGTGTCCTGAAATTTTTAAGGTCTTACCCTTCAGTTTATACTAGTCTCAAATTCATAATCCCACCCCCACCCCCAGTCTCCCAGTTGTTAGGATTAATAGGCATGTCCCATCATGTCCATCTAAAACTGGATTGAGTGTATGATACAGTAACTGCAAATTCAACTGTCTGTTTTCTGTGAGACTGCCTTGTTGCTTTTGCCTCTGATCACTTAAAGATCTGTCTACACTGAGCACCAGACTGATATGTGTGAGGTGTGATGACATTAGGCCCCTTACCCATACATTTAGATATGCTGGTCCTTAAAAACCTGTCCCTCAAAGAAGAAAAGAGGCAAAGAAAAGGCAGGTGGACATGCTCTAACCTTGCTGCAGCTGACCATGACCATTGATGTCAGAACATAGGCCTGCGTCTGGAGAGAAAGGTCTAAAGTACCCACCCTGGCCACATGCTAGCTACTCCAGGAAAGCACACACATTTGCTGGTTGTGAGGGAAGGGCAGGTGTGGGTATTGTTGCTAGGTCAAAAGCTTAAGCTGTCAAAAACTGACCTATACCATCTGATGCCTAGATGCCGGAGCCTTATAACAGACTGCAGAGTCCCAGAGTGGCCATGACCCTACACACTACAGTGTGGGTGCTGCCAAGGAGGAGCAGGGAGAAGGCCCTGGAGCTTGAACTTAGCCATCCTTTCCAAAACCACTCTCCTCTATTCTGTGTGATATGAATTTTATTTTACTTTAAATAAATTTATTACAAATACAAGATAATTTTTGTTCTTTCAAGTAAATTTACCTTTGCCTTACCCTTGTGAGAGCTTTTTATATAATTTGTGGTTCTGTAGATTCTTTGTGTGAACATTTTTCTCTGCTAGGGAACTACAGGACTGTTTTAAAACAGTCATTACATTATAAGTCAACAATTCAAACCAAGGACGCTGACTCGTCCTAGCAGCTGTCTACACTTCCAAGCATCCAGGAGTGGGTAGATCAAAATGGGAGAGAAGCATTGTTTACCCCCTTATACATGGAGCAGGGAAGGCATGGTTTAAAATAGAACCAGGCCACACTGTGCTGAGCCTGACCTAACTCCATAGGATGACATTCTGCTGGACATCGACTAACATGCTAATGATCTGTCTGTTTAGTCCATTTCCTGAAGCTCTCACCAGCCAACCCCCACAGTGCAGGGGGGTGCACTTACAGGGATACCCACATATCTGCACCATGGCTGGGCTGAGCAGGGCGCTAACTCCTCAGCTTGAAGCCCTGCAGCCAGTTACTTACTGTGTGATCATGCATCCTTTTTGGATGCTGGACACATACTAAGAAGGGTGCTGGGGAACTCTACTCCTGAGTTAGCCATACCAAGGTCACTTTGTCATGTGACTAGGGAGGATCAGGGCAGGGTGGGAATGGGGGAAGGGGATCTTAGCTGGGGAATCCCTTTAGGCTGAGGCAGCCACTTCCATTTTCTTGACATTATTCAGGTGACTTTAAAAAGAAAAAAAAATGAAGGGATGGCTTGTTGGGAGGAAGCAGGCAGGAGCTGCAAATTCTCCATAAAACAATGAAATTTGATCAGGAGATGCAGTTAGCGGGCCTATGGGCTGCCGACAGGATGCTCTTCAGCGCTTTGCTGAGCTGGGTGAGCAGGAAGGAGCAGGTCACAGGCCCCTGGTAGAGGGCTCAGGTGCTGGGAGGCCCCAGGGAGTTGTGCTCAGGGTCACAGAAACCATGCCTTGTGGACATGACTTGTTAGAGCCTTCTTCTCCACACACGGACCAGGGCTGTAACCCTGACAGGCCCAGCAGAGCCCCTCACCTCCAAGACACTTGCCTTTGCTGAAAGAAAACCCTTTGCCGAAAGAAAAGCTAATTCGTTAGCTTCGAGTTTGTTTACTCAGCTATGCAGCTAATTCAGTGAGCTTGCTACATTTCATCTCATCTTCTCTGTTTCTGAGGAGATGTTGAAGAAAGGCCTCATTGAACTTTTTCCCTTTGGTTCAGAAAAATCTGAGGTACCTAGGTCCATAGCTCACAAATAAGAATGTTAAGATACATAGCCTCTGGTCATAGAGGCCCTGAGAGGCTCTCTCCCTGCCACTCCACACTGCCCTTGGCTGTGCCCTCTACCCCAGGTCCTTTGCACATGTTCTGCCTTCTAACCTAACTGCTTTCTTTTTGCTCTTTCCAAAGATACTTTATTATAATGGCAGGCAGAGGCTGTGAAAGTGTGGCCACATCCACTCACTCCTGTTTCAGTTGACCTTGGGTTCCCAAACCCTAGTGTATAAGGTCTCACAGTCTTTGCATCTGGTAAAAGATGTGGAAGGACCGCCTCACCTTGGGCAGGGCATACTTGGGCAGCTTCATCAGGACAAAATCACTGCGTCGATAGGAGACATAGTATTTGGTTCGGTTTGTTGATGTCGCCTAGGGCAGAAACACAGCGTCAAGTGACAGAACCTCCCATCAAACTCCACTCTCCATTTGAAAGCAGACAGCAGTGGATGTGCCATTTGTTTATAGCCACGGCGGTTCCTCTTGATTGGCAGCTTTGCTGGACTCAGAGTCACCTAAGAGATGAGATGATGAGGTCCACCTCATGTTGTTTCTGTGAGAGCATCTTCAGAAAGGATTAACAGAGCAGAGCTCTATCCTAAATTGGAGCATAAGTGGGTAGCAAGCCAGGTAGCACAGGGGTCTCTCTGCATCCTAGCTGCCATGGGGTAAGCCACTTGGCTTTGCCAGGCCCTCCTCACCAGGGTAGATGGCAACGTCCCAAACTGTGAGCAAAGTAACTCTCCCTCCCAGTTGTTTCTGGAAAGTTCTCTGTCATGGTCACAATGTCTTGTTCTGCCTGAAATTGCAGGCTCCTCATTCAAAGTCCCTGTAGACCTGCCTCTCACCCCATCTCTCAGCATCCTGTCTCCTTGTAGCCCAGTCATGGGACAAGGTGGAGAAAGTTCCATTTTCCAAAATGTTCTCAAGAGAGACTCTGGGTGGAGGTGTAGACAGGCAGAACATAAGTGTGTCTCCAAAAGTGACCATCCAGCTTTCTAGGCATGGGAACCAAAATAAGTTGCATTTCCCAGGGCCCATCTACATGGCCAGCACCACTCTTGGCACTCCACCAGGGCAGTGCCTCTGACTGCAAAGCAAATAGCCCTGTGAGTTTGGTCATTTGCACCAAATAGATGAGGAAACGGAGGCCCAGAGAGTACACAGTTTATCTCTTGCATCGAAGGGAAGGCTGGAGAAGAGGCCTTTGCTCCCTTGGGTGGTCAAGGCTGAGATCAGAAGAGATGGAAAGGACTTAGTGGTGGGGGCTTCTCAGAGACAGCTTCCTGTTCTCAGTGTGTGCACACGGGTAGGTGTGGAGCCTCATGAATCTCCATGAGGTGGGTCTCTCTGTGTATGCGCATGCATGTCTGTATGTGCACTGTGTATGGAATGTGTATGTATCTGTGGATGAGAGTGTACATGTGAGCATGTACATGTGTGTAAGTGTGCATGTGAACATGTATGTATGTGAATGTATTGTATAAGCATGTGTTTGTGTGTGAACATATATAAGTGCATTGTGTGTGTGTGTGTGTGTGTGTGTGTGTGTGTGTGCGCGCGCGCGCGCGCGCATGCGCGTGCACCTACAAGATGCATTTATGGAGTTTCTATGTGGGTATATGTGGGTGTGAGCCTGAGTCAGGTGTGAGTCCCAGTGTATGCAGGTTTCAGTGTGGAGGGCTGCCTGGTGTGGTGTGTGTGTGGGGGGTGTGGGTATATGTGGGTGTGAGCCTGAGTCAGGTGTGAGTCCCAGTGTATGCAGGTTTTAACATGTGGGGCTGTCTGGTGTGGAGCTGGCTGGTAGGCATACTACTTCAAATTCCAATTCTGAGAAAGGCTCCCAAGGGTACAGCAGCTTTCTGAGCTCAGCTTCTCTGGAAATGGAATGGTATTCTCAGAATCCCATGGTGCACTCCCAGGGGACTGTCCTTCTATCACTGCAAAGATGACAAGGCTCCACTAGATGACCCATCTGTGAAGGAAGGGACTCTTTGGTCTGAAGGTGTCCAGGCTGCGGCAAAACAGCTATGACCTGGACACACAGAGGTTCTAGGAACTTGGAGAAAGGGCCTCTGTGGTGGGAAGGCCTGGTACCCTTCCCTCCACAGCAGCGGTTATCCCCAGAGACAGAAGACAGGTGAGGGATGCTGTGGCTGACAGTGTCCCAAAGACGTTGATGGGCCCATTCCCAAAGCCCGTCTGGTAGATGAGCTCAGGGCCGGAAGCAAAGCCAGGCTTCACCTGTTCTCATTCCCTTGGGAAGCCATTTATGCACTTGGTGGAGGCTTAGAGTGCAAGGAATGGCCACCCTGATTGTGAAGGCAGTGGGGTGGCTTGGTTTTTCTCTCTGGCAACAGAAACCACTTCAGAGCAGGAATGGGAACTGGTAGCTACCAAAAGAGACAGGTATAGGGACCCATAGGTACAAATGCAGAGCAGAGGACTTGGTGGGTGTGGCCAGTGATGTAGTGAGGTCAATGGGGCCCAGGGCTTCCTGCTAAGTTGAGAGAGGGGCCATCACTATTATGATAGCCCATGCTTAGGAAGGAGCACCATGGAGACTGGGCAGGGAAGAAGGACCCTCTGGTGACAGGACACTAGGCTGCTCTTTGGAATTCTCTTGCGGGAAGCTCTGATCTTGTCTCCCAAGGTTCCATAGGGCAGAAAAGAGACCAGCAGTGGGATCCAAGGAAATGGCCTGTCTCTGTAGATGAACTTGGAGATGGTGATGGTCAGTTATCAACTTGCTGGGATTTAGAATCACCATGGAAACCAGTCCCTGGGCTTGTCTCTGAAAGATTATCTGCTCTGCTCTGTACTGAGCGCTAGCAAGTCTAGCAGGGCACAGGCTTCCCACTCTAGAAATGGCCAAGCAGCTTCCTAGAAGTGTTTCAATTGGCCTGAGATATATGCTGAGGGCACCACAGCAGTGTCCTGGTCACAGGGGTTCAATAACCAGAGCACCCAGGATAAGACCCGAATCATGAAAGGAACCATGTGAAATGTATATACTTGGATTTGTGGGTCCCAGATGGTGGGTAGGTACATGGTGGGCACAGAAAATCAGGAACAACTTTGAGACAATGTTCTGGTGCCTGGACACCTCTGTAGATGTTCCAGTCACCATAAAGATGCAGAGACTCTAAACCTTGCTAAGTGACATTCGGAAGTGAAGTGCTGTTTATTGACTGTTCTGATGGCAAAGGGTCATGCACTGTCCCCGCCCCAAGCACCTGGAACACTCACCTTCAAAAAGATGTACTCATCCTGCACAGTCAGGGACCCGCGGTCGATGGGGCCAGGGAAGGGTGCTGTGTGTGGCTGGGCTGAGCAGTTGTGGATGAGACACGTGTAGTACCGATAGCCTGCAGGGACAAGAACAGCCAGGAGATACAGACCCTGCTGAGACTCAGGAGCAGTGAGAACTTCTGGGATCCTACCACTTGGTAACACCAGCACCTTGGCTTGGTCTGGAGTTTCATTTTTCAAAGGGCCTCACCCACCATGGTGACAGCCCAGTGGGGACAGGCACCATTCAGAATTTCTTTAGCTCCTAGGGAGAAATTGCTGATGTGTTGGAGAACCATTATCCAAAGGAAGGGACAACCAGACAGCTCAGGAACCTCCCTGGGCCCCACCTAGTCCAAGCCTCACCCTCTCACAGACCTGGGCACCTTTCTGGGCAGGAGTAGGTGTCTCTAGACACTTTCCATCTAACTCAAAGCCCAAACTCCCATGTTTCCTCACAAGCTCCAGTGCATCAAACTGAACTTGGGTTCTGCTGGGAAGCTGCAATGTCCGACCTGAGAGGTGTTTCCCAGGCTGGTGGGAACAGCTAGACTGCAGACATTCCACTCATTCCAGCCTGGAATCAGTCACTCACTGGCTCAGTTATTCTCTCACTCAGCCATTCACTCACTCTTTCATTTTCTCACCCACCCACCCATTCATCCACTCATTTAATTATCCACCCATTCAACCAATCACCCGCTCATATACTCAACTCACTCATTCATTCATTCATTCACTCACTCATTCACTCATTCACTTACAAGTTCAGTCACTTACAAATTCACTCACTAACTCATCCACTCACTCACTCACTAATTCATACAACTCATTCGTTCACTCATTCAATTATCCATCCACTCATTCATATGCCTGTTCATATGCTCACTCATTCATTCACTAACTCAGTCACTCATCCACTCACTTGCTTACTTGCTCACTCATTTGCTTGTTATTCATTCATTAACCCACTCTCACTCATTCATTTATTTGTTACTCATTCATCCTTAACCTACTCTCATTCATTTACTTGTTATTCATTCATTCGTTAACCCACTCTCACTCATTCATTTCTTGTTTATTCATTCATTAACCCACTCTTACTCCCATTGCTGTATTACTCATGAGGAAACTGCCTGAGGAAGGTCCTGAGCAGTGAGTGACTGTCATGGAGGACTGGCTTTGGGAACAGTGAGCACTGCTGCCGTGGAGACAGGCAGATAGACAATGAGGCTGCCCTGGTATAGTGAGGGCATCATTCTGTCCACCACACAGGCAGGATGCCTGCACGACAGTGTACTCAGGGGGCCTGGCTGCCTGTAACGCTTCTGCTGGGAGACTGAGAACCAGGCAGCACTCAACCTCAAGAAGCTCTCAGGCCAGGGGAATGCACAGAAAGCTGGGTGCTAGGGTGCTATGGAGTCCTAAGAGTGGCTGGCCGAGGTCGCCTGGGGGTGATGGGGAAAAGCCCAATAGATAAACAGGCTCAGGTAACAGGAGTGTGGTGATCGTGGAACAGTATCCTCTGGAGGATAACAGGGACAATAGGTTAGGAGATGGGACTTAAGGACTCTGAGTGATCTGCTGCCAAACTCCGCAGACTCTTCCAGCAGGGCTCTAGGCTAGGGGCTGGTGAATTGGGATGTGAGGTCTTCAGCAGGGCCCCATTCACGGGCCAAGCTGGTCCAGGGGCTTTTGATGCAGAGTTTAGCCTGCTGCACACAAACTCTGCCTCCTCCAAAATGAGTGACTGAGTTAGTGAAGGACCTAAACAGCCCTAATCCAGGACTCAGCCTATCTTTTCTCCTAGGACATGGCATGTCCTGAGTCTCAGCCAGCCATGCTGTCATTTGGAGTCTGGCAGGTGTCACCTTTGTACATCCCTGCATGGGGTGTGTGTCCTAAGACTTGGCAACCCAATGCCCACCCCCACTCTCTGAGCTTTGCTCCCTGCTTACCCAAACAGCAGCTGTGGTAACATTTGGCCCCACGCTTTGAGGTATGGAGCCCTGGCTGAGAATCTGGAAATGGCTGCCTACACAGAGAACTAACCTGTGTGGATCCATTGTTGGCCACATGCATCAGCCCATTTAAGGAGGACCAAATGTTCCTGCCCAGGACCCCCAGAGCCCCCCGTGACTGGTGCCTGTGGACTGCAGAGGACTGCCAGGACAATGACCTCTGTCACTTTCCCATCACTTGCTCAGTGTGAAGGCCCCGATGTTACTGACTGGCATGACCCAGCCCTGCCTGAGGAAGGGGAGCCACCGAGACCCAGAGTCATCTCAGCCCTCAGCCAGGCTGGGTGGGGCCATGCAGTAGGAAAGACTCAGAGCTCAGGAGCTGGAACAAATTGCCCTTTTAATAGAATTCCCACAGAGCAGGGCTCCTCCACTTCAATTCATCCCCAGTGGGAAACAAGTGTGCTTCGAATTACAGCACATCAGAGCACAGTGAGGTCGGTGCACGGGGCTGACCACTGAAGATACACCAGTGAGCAAGAGCCGAGCTTGGCGGCACCACTTGGGGACACCTGTGACTGACCCCCGCTTACCTCCACTGAGGTCCTGAGCTTCCATGTGGACCAAGTTGGGGTCATCGTCCACCCCTGACACGGCCCTGGAAAAGAAGAGGTTGAAGATGGTATCAGCAAATGGGTGGCTAAAACCTCCCCCTGGGCTTCCACTGACCACATGGCCTCTCTGGTTCTGAGGCTATTCTTGTTTTGTGAGCCCAGAAGATACAGTCCTCCTCACTAGACCTTTGAGGTCCAAATGGGAGCCTTGATCAAGCTGGATAAATCTGGCTCAAGCTTGGGGAAGCTGGCACCCCCTTGTTTAAACATTGTTTACATGATTCACTTCTTCCTTGGGGTCCCCAGCGGAGATACAGGCAGGGACTGCTGGCCCACATCCGCACAGAAAGAAAATCAGAGGTGCCTAGAGATGCTCCTACAGTCACACATCCCTAACAGGCTCACTGGGATTCCAGGTAGGATCTGGATCTGAGCGGATGCCGTCTCCTTCATCTAACAGATGACTGGTCAAGTTGCCCACCACAGGATGCAGGGGGAAAAAAAATCCCTTCCAAGTTTGTTCCAAGCCTGTGTGTTGGCAGAGGCTCTGAGAGAGCAGTTTTCTCCCATCTCACCTTTATAAAACTATACCAGACTCCCCTAAGCCATGGTTAAATCTTACATCTCATAGGTTATGTGACTTGCCCAAGGACACAGGTGCTGTCCAGGGTGACCTGAAGCTCTCACCATGTCTGCTTGACCCAGAATTCATACCTTTCTCAGAGCACCCCTGCTGGTGAGGTCTGTGTCCTAGGACCCCACTGAGAAGCCTGTGCTAGGCCTCTAGAAGGCAGCCACAGGACATCAAGAGAAGTACTACAGCATCTCCAGGGGCCGGTGGGACCTACTCTGCCAGCACCATCCCAATCTGGAGATAGGGATCGATAAGACATGGGCTGACAGCTAAGGGGTCAGAAACTCAGGCTGGGACCTTTCCAAAATCCCAGATATGCTCATTTATATAGGAGAGACAGAGAAAAGAGCTAAGAATGAAGGGAGGGGAATGGGGAAGGGGAGGGAGAGGAAGGGGGAGAGGGAGAATGAGGGGGGAGAGAGAAAAAAAGAAAGAAGAGAAGGAAGAGGAGGAAGAGGAAGAAAAAGGAAGGAGGGAGGGAGAGGGAGGGAGGGAGGGAGGGAGAGGGAGGGAGGGAGAGGGAGGGAGGGAGGGAGGGAGGAAGAGAACATGCACATGGGCAGGAAGCTCCCTTCTTGGTGCAGAGGCCACAAGGACCCAGGTAAGGGCTACACACGCTGGTAGGTCTGGGAGCAGGTGCATTCCAGGTGCTCTTTTAAAGGCTCATCTACCTGCTTACTCAGCCATTCATTCATCTGCACCTCATTCATTCACTCATTCACCCATTCATTTGCTCACTCATAACAAGGCATCAGCCAGTGACTGCTTTCGTGGTTTTACTCCGAGACTGCTGACCGCCGAGGGGAGGTGACAGTCCAGAACAGGCCCCTTGCCGCACACTCCTCAGGATCTCCTTAATGAGCCAGTGTGCTGTGCAGCTTCAAGACTGCTAATGAGGCAGGCCTGAGATAGAGCAGAGGTCCTGGTGCTTTCTGCTGCAGATCCAAGGACAAAGCTGTCAAAACAGCATTATCTATTGCTCACAACAGGGGCCGTTCCTTGTCTGACACCACATTCCAGAAAGGATCCGACCAGCTGCACTGCCAAGCATCCTGTGACTCTCCCACATAACAGGCACAGCCCCGAGCCGCAGGAGAGGCTTGTGGGCAGAACCAGTCTGATTTGTCCAAGATAATGGCAGCTTGAATGTTAATCCTTTCTTCCCCATGTCCCAGGGCTGGCTTTTCTCTAGCTAGAGACTGAGACCCCCTTAGCCTGGCTTGGGACAGGTGACAATGCTACAGTCTCTCTGAGGGCTTCATGTCTGTGGAGCTGGAGAAATCACACTTCCTGACCTTAGCCCAGACTTCTGGGGAGCAACTCAATGGGCAGTTTCTGCTTCCCACAGAGGATATCAGTGTTGGGCCTGTGACTGACAGCAGCCATCTGGTTTCAGGAAGTGTAGTCCAGTGTGTTGCTACAGAGGAAAAATCATTACTTCTTCCCAGGAGCCGAGGGCACAGACGTCAGGAGCCAGCGTTCAAAACCAACACAGGAACTGGATCCTTACAAGCACAGCATGAGTTACAAGAAGGAGGTGTTTGTACTGTGCATCCTCATTGGAGACAGGATAGTGGCCTGGCTGGGAGGCTAGCACAAAGTTGTATGTCCACTTACACTACAACAGAAAGGGCATGAAAGTACATGTATGTGTGTGCATGCAACAGAAAGCCCATGAAGGGAGGAGCATGTCTAGAAAGGGAATCATGCTCATAGCCAGGTACAGTGTGGGCTCTGGGTCAGCTGCCCTGGTTTCCTGCCCCACCCCCACCCCTTTAACTGCTCAGGGCCCTAGGCAGATGCTTGTCCTCGATGGTCTTGTTCAAACAGTTGGCCTGTGCTCTCTTGGCCCCAGAGCTGCCTGACTGGGGTGGTGGGGCTGGAATGATGCTCAAGTCCCTGAGGTCCCAGAAGGTCATACAAATGGGGAGTCAGCACCCTGTGGCCTTTGTCTGGGACCTGAGGCCCATTCCACCTTCATTTACTCTCTTGCCTGCTCCATTCCTCAGAGGCTGCTGGGTCTTTGGTTCCTAGAAGGACTGAACATTGTGATATTGTGGGACAAAGGAGTGAGACCCATGGACGTGGTGTGGCAGGAAAGTAGGCCTAAGCAGGTAGGGCCTGAGTATCCCTGGAGCAAAGGAGGCTGCACACAGGGCACCTCTCAGGAGCTGGGAGCTGAGTTGGCAAGGAGTTGGGAGGAGGGCAGCCTGAGCTACCCTGAGCTGTACTGTGCCAGCGTCCCTGTGTTTCCCAGTAGACGGATACAGAGGACAAGGTGGCCCTGAAGGACACAAAGCCACACAGCCTGGTCATGTGGAAATAAGGCCTGAGGGACGCTAAGCCCTGGACACCTCCAGGAGCACACAGAAGACCCTAGAGATCCCCTGGAGTGAGGAGGGGGATAAAGACTCCTGTGGAAAGGACTCTCACCAGAACACATGGTCCTTGGTCACCCGTTCCTGCAGAAGTGTCCACTTCTTCCCCAGGTCCGACGACACATACAGCTGCAGGGTAGACAAAAGAGAGACAGAGCTTTGGCAGGGCGGTCCGAGGGACAGCAATCTGCTACGGGGCTCCCCCAAGGGAAGTCACCCTTGTCCTACAGTCACACTGGAGCTGCAGGTTGACCACCAAGGGCTGAAGCCAAAGAGAGGGCTCTATGTGGAAGTCTTCTCACCCAGGCAGCCTGGCAGCTGAATTCTTGGGGATGGACAAACAACCAAATCCCAAGGGTTGCCAAGGGTGGGTTTCCTCTCCCGGTCCAGCCTGGGGTGGCATGCAGTCAGGCAGATTCACATGGAGACCTGCCTCTTCTTTCCCTCCTCCAGCCCTTCTCAGGACTTCCCTCTGTGGGACACTTCTGCACAGGACTCTGGTGACCTCATTGGACAGGGAGTGCTCTTTGTCCTCAGCTATAGGCTGCTGAAGAAGAGGCTATTGGTTGAGGGGGACAGAGAGTAGCCAGTGTGGGCTGTGCCTTCATCTCTCAGGTAGGGTCAGGGACAAGTTTTGAATAGAGTGATTTCCTGCTGAGCGTGCCCTCTTTCTGCTATGATGGGGGTGGGACAGTGGGAAGACCCCAATGGAGGCAGACTGACTTCTCTCCAGACGGTCAGGATTTGCAGCTGGTCAGCCTCTACAGTTATTGAGCACATAACCCAGGCATGCATTTGGGGCATGACAGACACAGCAAATCCCAGCATCCACCTCCCTCATCTCTTATGTCCCTACATTCTCATGGTTCTCATGCCAACTTTCACATACTGAGACAGCAGGCATGGATGTGGCGAGTCTGTCACCACTGTCCCCAAGGCATCTTTCATTTGCATTATTTTATAAGTGTCACCTCCAGTGCTGGCTTATTATGACAGCCATGCCTTTCCTCTCTTTCTGAAGACATGTGGGCATTGGAGACCCCTTTGGTCCCACGGGGTTCTGTACATTGAAGTCTGTCTTCATCGGAACTAGGTTCAGAGCTGTGTGACACTGTTATTTGCAGCTGACTTCAGAGGGTGTACAGGAAGGAAATTCCTGCCTATGGCTCTGCCTCTGCTGTTTGTGTCTGTATGACATTTAGTTTCCTTGCCCACCAAACATCATCCTTGGCAGTGACATTCTGAAGGGAGGGTCTTTGACTCCAGCAAGCATGGCTTCTGCCAGAGCCCTTCATCCACAGATGAGTGACCACACATGTTCTGGGTTCTTCTAAGCCTCAGTTTCCCATGTTAAAAGCTAGGACTCCACATTCCTCCCTTAAAGGAGTATGGTAGGATATCTCAATCACCTCACAAAATGCCAGACATCTGGGTAGTGTATAGTGGAAGTTCCACATCTTGGTACAGTGCATCGGGAATTGGCCCTGGATGTGGAGCCCCTAGCTTCAGGCTCGCTTCCTTCCACACCATTTCCAATCTCTGTGCACCCTGGCTGCCTGGGGCACTCACCCACCTTGCTCAACTTCTGAACCATTGCTGAATGGATCCTTGTCCAACAGGTACACCAGTGAGTTTTCTGAATGAATGAACACATTTGCCCGTGGGGCAAAGGCTAGCTAGAAAGAGCAGGGGAGTAGGTATTTCTGGCTTGGTGGGCTGAGTGGTCTCTCTAGGAACCCTCACCTCTGCCCTCTGAGCAGAAGCTGAAAGAGTTGAGAGGCCCAGCTAGATGCATAAGCATGGCTGGATGCCAAAAATGCCTACCAGATAGCTGGATATTATGTGTGAACACCTTCTCTGACTCACATGATAAGAAAGCATTATCTTCCATTTGTAAAAGAGCTTTAAACAAGGAAGTTTCCCTCTTTTGGATGGTTGCTGGACAGGCAAAGTACTCCTGTGTTCTGTGAAGTCCCTGGACTCATGCCTGATAATCCAAGGCTCAATAACTCTCAAGGCAGCTTGGCTGTTATCTATATCAAATACTCTCATTGAAAGCCCACACAGAAACACACACTCACACCTATAGACTCTTATACTCATACACCTACAGACTCTCACACTCATGTACATACATGATCACAGACACAACCAATACTCATACACCTACAGACTCTCACACTCATGTACATACATGATCACAGACACAACCATTAGAAGAATAATCTTTCTACTTTTATAAGATGGGGGAACTAAGGTTCAGAGAGGTAATACAATACATCACTCAGCATAACAAAGCATTTGCACATAGCAATTCCCATCTTATAGACCTAGGTTCACAGTACTATGTCAGTGGTAAAAACAGTGTCCCCCAGAAGAATGGCTGGCCATCTCTGGCCCTCTGTATGGGTCATCTGAATGATGGAGGCAAGCCCCTTTTTCATCTCATGAATTAGTTTCTACATCTTCAAATTGGAAGAGCATTGCTCACACTCACAACCAATCAAGAAGAAAAACATTTAGGGGTCTAGTGACAACATTTCTGCATTAATGGGGAGTGTTATCACTGTTATCCCCATCAATGTACTGGTGTTTATGATTCCCATCCCAAAGCTTTATGGAGCATTTCCAATTCATTTACATGGGTGTATGTGTGTGTGTGATTTTATTATCTGTCATCAATTGTGGCAGAAATAGAACATTTCTGCTTAATAAAAAATAAACATAGAAAATAAACAAGAGCCAACATCAGAGGGATACCTGAGTAGCTAAAATCTACATAGAGGTAGTCTGTGGCAAGGTAGTTGATCAACTCCAGAGAGTGTGTCTCAGGAGATTGGTGGAATGTACTTTAAGGCATTGCTTCCCTGAGAAAGGGTAAGAAAGTACAGCCAAGGCAAAGAGAAGGTGATGTCATGGGAAAGTGCACCCTAGGAGTGCATATCAGTGACACTCATATGGGACCAGAGGGCCAGCAGCTTTATTCTGAGTTCTTGTGGCATCACTATTGAAAGTCCTCAGCTTTCATTCTTCCTTGTTCATAATGCCTTGTTGTCTTCAGAGGTGGAACACTAATGCCTGCCATTGCACTGACTCTCTTGCAGCTAGACTATTAGGTCAGAGTAGGAATGTGTTCACAGGGTTTGGAAAGCCAAATTGAGATGAGGTGCTTTCCTTCTCTCCATGGGGTACATCCTCATGCCTCAGGGAACGTGCTTAACTCTGGAGTACAGAAGGAAATGTACATCTTGCTTTTTACATAGGTGCTGGGAATCTGAACTCAGGTCCTCATATTGTGCAAAAAAGCACTTTGCAGACTGAGCCATCTCCCCAGCCCCAGAAGAGTTTCTTGGCTGGAAGAGAAGAGAAGTGGGAAACAAAGCAAAACAAAGTGAATCTGACCTTACTTAGAAATAAGTGCCCCAGCCAGAAAGCAGGTCCACAGTTCAGTCCCAGGAAGATAAGGCTATGGGTGATGAGACAGTATTCTCGAAAGAACTTGGTAGAAAGAGTGAACCTGTCCCAGGAGCCTTAGGACCTTGCTAAGACTTGGGAGAAACACATATCGGGGATCACCCAAGAAGTCTGGCCAGATTACAGTAAGGTACCTCAGATTGTGTCCCAAATCATGACATAGTGAGGAAGGAACAGAGGGAGGCAGGATACTCCCAAGTGAGGCAGAGCCTTTGTTGGAGCAAGGGCAGGCATCTGGGAAGGGGAAGCAGAAGTGGGAGAATGGCAGAGCAGGGGAAAGGAGTATGGGTCAGTCCTGTTCATAGGGCATTTGTGTCTACCTGGTGGCTCTGAACCTGGTGTATGACTCTATCTGGTCAAAGTTGAAGCTGATCAAGTTTCTGTTTTGTTCCACCCATGTGGTGAGACCAACATTCTTCCCAGATGAGCACCACATGGAATCCTGGACCCTACTAGCCAGGAACCACACCCAGAACATTCCAGAAAAGCCTGGCATATTCCCAGCTACCTAATGACCTAGGACCAATGCCCAGCGCACTGTTCTGAGCCAGAGTGCTTCACAGTGTGTGCCTCTTAGCAGTGTCTACACTACACTACCTGGCTAACAGCAAGTCTGTAGATTTGTAGAGTCTGAGCTGGCCTGATTCCGTTACAGACCCAGCCTCTTGGACATCTAAGCATTGACAGACCACCAAGCCTCCACAAAACTCAAGCCGGCCATCACTTACTAATTTCCCCAAATCCCTCGTTCCTTTTATAACAGCAATTAAACTTTTCTTCCCTCTCCTTTCTTTCCTTGTCGTCACAGAAAAGAGCTAAGGAAAATAACCAAGGTTTCAGCTCCATTAATTTTTCAGGGCACCATAAATTAAGGAGCAATTGCAACACAGTCAATTTCTTCAGGAAAATAACTCGCCGTAGCTGCGCTTTGGTCTAATTACATGGAAGGCTAAGTACTGCTATTAATATCCATAAGGGTGTGCAGCCCTGAGAGAAAGAGATAGGGACAGGCAGTCATAGGCCAGGGACACTAGACAATATGTGTTAGACCTTGGCAAGAAGGCTGGGCTCTGGGGAAAGCTGGCCTTGGCCATCACCAAGGGTTCCACTTGGGGTTCTCTTACCTGGCTGATCCCCGTTAGTAGGAATTTGTCATTGATCCATATGTTCATTCATTTAACCAACTTCTATCCATCCATTCATCCATCCATCCATTTATTTACTTACCATCTACCTCCCGCCCACATATCCATCCACCATCCTACTTACCCAGGCATCTCTCCGCTACCCTACATTCCTATGCACTCATCTGTTTGCCTATCTGGCCCCACCCCTGAACCATCTATCTATTCATTATCTATCTGTCTGTCTGTCTGTCTATCTATCTATCTATCTATCTATCTATCTATCTATCTATCTATCTACACACACAAACAGTTTGTCCAAATCTATTCATAAATACATAATCTACCTATGGTAGTTTAAATATGTATGATCCTCAAAGACTCATGTGTTTGAATGCTTGGCCATAGAGAATGACATTATTAGGAGGTGTGACTTTATTGGAATAGCTGTGGCTTTGTTGGAGGAACTGTGCTACTGTGGAAGTCGGATTTGAGGTTTACTCTGTTCAAACTGCACACAGTGCGGCACACAGTCTCTTTCTGTTGCCTGCAGAACAAGATGTAGAACTCTCAGCTCCCCCATTGCCATGTCTGCTGTACACTACCATGCTTTCCTCTATGATGATAATAAACTGAACCTCTGAACCTGTAAGCCAGTCCTAATTAAATGTTTTCCTTAATAAGAGTTGCCTTGATCATGGTATCTCTTCACAGCAATAAAATCCAAACTAATACAATACCCATCTATCTAAAATTTATTCATCCACCTATTTTCTATCTGTTCATCTATCTATCCTTCCCTATATTCATATATAATCTATCCAACCATCCACCTTTCCATCATCCATCCATCCATCCATCCATCCATCCATCCATCCATCCATCCATCCATCCCTATGTCCATCTATAATCTATCCACCCAGCATATATTTTCAGAGAACACTTGATATTATAATGCTAAAATATAGCTGGGCAGTGGTGGTGCATGCCTTTAATCCCAGCACTTGGGAGGCAGACGCAGGCAGATTTCTGAGTTCAAGGTCAGCCTGGTCTACAAAGTGAGTTCCAGGACAGCCCGGGCTATACAGAAAAACCCTGTCTTGAAAAACCTAATATATATATATATATATATATATATATATACACACACACACATACCATGGCTACCTTCCCAGAGCTCAGTCCTAGTGTGTATGTGGGCTGCAGATTGTGATCAAACACTATCAGAAACACACAACTGAATGTTAGCACCAGGGAAAGGCAGAGGAATGGGAAGAACATGGAAGGTTGGTCCATCCTTGTTGTACTTCAGGTACAGAGGTCTGATAGCAAGGACAGACACATGCTGGCCCTCACACCTGACCCTCTCCCAGGAGCTGATGAACAGCAGTTTCCAGTGGTTGCTGTTCAGGCCTTTGGGAGGGTTCAGATATGTATAGTCATAGATATAAGTACACCAAGCATGTCCATGTTGGCATGCTGTGGGCATTCTAAGGATGGGCATAGACTTAACCATGAAGATACAGCAATGCTACTTTAACCCAAAGCACACAGAGACCACCAGGACTTTAAAGGGGGAGCGTTTCTATCCAGAGACTCAGGGACACTCAACTTTAGCGCAGAGATACTAATTTTATACTTCTGGCCTCTAGGTCTGTGACAAGACACATTTTTGTCACTTAAACCCTTAAATCTGTGGTCACTGCCTATCATGGCTACAGGAAACCAAACAGGGCCCCTTGACCTGAGCATGATCTAGCCTAAGGTAGAGGAGGAAAGGCAGAGGGCAAGGGCAGCTTCCTCGATAGCCACAGTATGACAGGTACTGCATGTCTGTCACCAGGACCAGAGACCCCTTCTGGGACCTTTCTCTTGTCTGATATATGGAATGGTGGCACCGCTAGTCATTGTAACACACACCATTGGTGTGAGACTCCCCATGCTGCTATACATGTGTGTATCAATGAGGGCAATATTGAGGTTCAGGCCTCCCAGCTCCAGCAAGGCTCTTCCTCATCAGTTGGGGGTTCAGAGTCCCCTGACATGAAAGCTACTTCTGTCTTGATGTTCATCTGATGATTGGGTCATGTGACCTCACACCCCATGTCTCTTACCTTGCTGTCCTTGGTGTAGGCAAGTACCTTGTCCTCCTCCTTCGGGTGGAAGAGGAGAGTCTCCACGAGGAATGGGACCGGGTACTTCTGGAACATGGTACCCTCATCAGTGCTGAGGAAGAGGCTCTGTTCCCGGTCACCAAGGGATGAGCTCACCAGGATGATCTGAAACACAGAACGTGAGACAGAAATCAGGATCACTGTTAGGAGGTGCGTGCTCCATCATTGCCACGCCCCACCCCACCTCCCAACCCCACTCCTGAAGGTTCTCTGTAGGCACTGTGGCAGAGCTGAGGCTTGGCCTGGAATCCTGAAGTTCAAGGTCTCTACGATTAAAAAAAAATGAGTAGGTTTAGGGGAGAGCTGATACAGGTGTGGGTACCACTCAGGACATTTGAATGAAGACTATATAGTACAGGTGATGTGTGGAACATGGGTGATGGGAATGGAGGTGCCTGTCTGCAGAAGAGGATGCTGTTAGGTGGTTAGTCTCCTAGATTTCAAAGGGGAACGAGGGGCTGACAGGGATGGAAGGGCTACTGCAAGGTCACTGCAGCCAGCTGACTAGTGTCCCCTGAAAACATGTAGCCCCATACTAAGCCCCTGGGAGAATGAGAGTTGAGAATGTATCATGTCCTAGGACCTCCATGTTGTGTAAGCTTTGGGTTTGGGGGCTGTTTTTTTTTTTTTTACCTTCAAAAAGTTCATTTTAGCAGCAGTATTTGCCTCCATTTTGAGCACAAACATGAGGACAGGGTCACTGCACCATTGTGGGCACGTAAACAAGACTACCTGGCCAGCAAAATGACTTATTTCTAAAGGCAGAGAAGGTGTCATTGTAGAGATTCACTAAAGTAAACTGGACCGTCTGAGTACATGATGTGTTAAATCACAGCAGGAAAAACAGACACACCAGACCGAGGAAAGGTTGCAGCATCCTTACCTGGACAAGGTAAAGAAGAGGTTGCCTGGTTTGGGGAGAGACAGGAGAGAGGGCCAGAGGGCTGGGAGAATGGATGGAAATCAGTGGCTGGCAGGGGCTGGGGGTGGGAATATCTCTAGGATGTGCCAGAGACCTGGAGTCTATGGGGGTGACTTTCGCTGTGACCCCAGCAGTGGGGATATGGAACCTAAAGTGGCCACTTCCTGTAGCCAGACAGGACCTCCAGTGGAAGGATAAGGACACCAACCTATCCATAAAACTTTCAACCCAAAATTTGTCCTGTCTATAAGAAATGCAGGGATAAAGATGGAGCAGAGACTGAGGGAAGGGCCAACCAATAACTGCCCCAATGTGACACCCATCGGAAGGGCAAGCAGCAATCCTTGACACTATTAATGATACTTTGTTATGCTTACAGACAGGAGCCTCGCATAACTATCCTGAGAGGCTCCACCTAGCAGCTGACCAAAAGAGATGCAAAGACCCACAGCTTTGGATGGAGCTTGGGAAGTTTTATGGACGAATTGAGGAAAGGACTGAGGGACCCAAAGGGACTCCATGAGAAGACCAGCAGAGTCAACTAAAATGGCCCTTGGGGGCTCTCAGAAACTGAACTACAAATCAAAGAGCATACAAGGGTAAGACCTAGGCCTCCCTGTCATCCCCGACATATGTAGCAGATGCGCAGCTTGGTCTTCATGTGAGTCCCCCAATAACTAGAGTGGGAGCTGCTCCTAATTCTGCTGCCTGTCTGTTAGCGAAAAAGCAGGACCCCTACATATAAAGGTAGGTAGGTAGATATATAGATAAAAGCAGTGCTTGCACATGTACACATACTCTTCTGTATGCTAGGCAACTGCTATCTGAGAGTTAATATTGGTAATTAAGATTGGAATAAAGAACTAGTATTCACCTTGGCCAGCTATCAAGGGAATCAGGACTAGCTGGCAAACTGCAGCCAACAAATTGAGGTAGCTTGTGACTTAGATATTAGTCAGTACACTCGGACATTGTAGAAAGACAGACATATGACTGTCTTCCTGATGGAACACACTCACAACAGGGACATTACATGGGAACATGGTTATTGGTGACAGGTGTAGGACCTCAAGAAGAGGACATCATAGATTTAGGGTAAGCTCAGCAGTAGTATCCTAATACAAGGGGACAAGGGCACAGAGATGGTAGCACTGGCTGCTGGATACATGGTGCTAGAAGAAGCAGAAAAAAACGATCTCTTGGGCCTCTAGGGGAAGAATTCAGGAGACCCTTGCTTGGATGCCCAGCCCCACATTGAAAGAGCAGCTCATTCTCAGCCCTTGTCATACCCACAGTTAGCTGTGGCAGGAGCTCCACCCAGGGTGAAGAGGGAACCATTTGGCTTATGATTCAACAACACAAATTTGGTTCCGCTGGAGGTGGGTTCTTAAGAGGCTCACAGGAGTGCATCATTTGGGAGACTCTGGCAGCTTGGTCTTGTGGGGACTGCCACATCTCTCTTTTCTATGTACATTCCATGCCCCGCTGTAGAGCATCTATGGTGACAGCAAGCCCACAGGCTGGGTAAGCACTCCAGGTCCTATGTAGCTCTGAAACCAGCAGACAAATCTCCATGGCTGAGATGATCTGTGTCTCCATACTGTGTTCTGCTTTATCAACGCTTCCCAAGGAAAAGTCACCCAGGTACCCAGCTTTATGGTGGCCAAGGACCCTTAGGGAATTCTGCTATGAAGCCTTCCCTGGGCACTGGGAGGCCACCTGATCCACCATCTTTTAAACTTCCTTTCTGCTGCAGAATCCCCATGGACACCAGCTCCTTTGGGCTGCTTGGGACTCTGCTCTACATCACAGCCGAGTCAAGGAAGTTAGCTGAGACGCTGATGCCACACTGTGGGTCACAGGAGGGCATCAGAGGTGAAAGGGGGGAGTTGTAAAACTCCTCACAAGTCAGACCTTAGGGTCAGTGGGCCAGGTCAGCAGGGAAAGTGACCCCAGCACACAGCATGCAGACATCGGGTGCTGTCATTTGGCTCTGCCTCACAGAAGTACATTAGGGCAGGGATGGCAGAGTGAGAACTGGCTCTCTGCCATGAACTCTCCAGTCCCTGTCTTCTGTCTACTCCCTGATGGGAAGCTGGGACCACTGGCATCAGACCCCAGAAACCCTCCCAGCTGTCCATAGTTGCAGAAAACAGTCCACCCACACAGGTTGTGCCTTGAACCCTTCTGGACACCTCACTTCCCACTTGCATGCAGTCACTTTTCTTCTCATGTGTGTGGATGCAGGTCCTCAAGCAGACCTCCCTCACTCTGGGCCACTCCGCTTCATGGTGTAACTGTGCTGTATTCATAAGAACTCTAAAAGGGAATTCTCATCCTCCTCTTATCTGCTTGCTAGGTGTGGAAACAGGTACAGGGAAGGGACCCAGATGTCACATACACATTGTTCCTCAGGAAGGATTCAAGCCCATGTAAGCAGCTGGCATGATCGGCAGGGTCTTATAGTAGGAAGGACATTCTGCTGGGCCAGGAGCTGGGGTGGGGCTGACTGGGGACCAGCATAGATGAGAAGCATAGTTGAGAGGAATATACAGCTTCCAGGGTGTGGGGGCACTGAGAGTAGCCTCTGTCTGGATATAGCTGTGATGGCCTTTCAGAGGTCAAGCTTATCTTAAGAGGACAATGATGGGCCCATGAGGGCACATTACACTCTCTGCTCTAAGTGAGCCGATGATAATCCCATCATGCTTTCTTCCCAAGGAAATCCAATGAGCTTCCTGGGAACATTAATTAGTTTCTTCCTGCATGAAAGCCCACTATCTCTGTTCTTGAAGGCCTGGGAGGGACTCTGTGTAACAGGGACAAAGATTTATCGTCTGAGATGGGCCTGCAGGTGAGAAGGAGCAGGGGCAACTCGGTGAAGGGCTGCAGAGTGGAATGAAGAAAAGATAAAGGGTGGGGAATCCTGGAGAGTCCCTGTGTCACAGTGACGGAAGTATAAGAAGCATGTAGCGCTCCGCAGTGACCAGTGTGTGCCGGTGGCAAACGGGCTTAAGTGGAGAGCTAGGATTGCAGATTTTGCCTAAATAACTCATTTGTAGTGGTTCCAGGTGTCAGCCTGATTAATATCATCCAAACCCTACACTGGGCTCAGGTGTCACTGGCCTCCTGGTTCTGTCCCAGGACCTTATAGCAGACACCATGGGATTCGATGTCAGGTCTGATTGGTTCCTGTTGGGGACATTTTAGGTTCCTCCCCCTGTTTTGATGATGTGACAGTGGAAAAATGGGTGGATTGTTTCCTGCAGGGAACCCTCCTGGGAGGCTCGACTGCTGAGTTTCCTACATCAGTCTGTGATCTAGCAAATACCACTGCTATGGTATTTGCTAGAAGATCCCAGAGGAAGGCATTGTCTTCAGGACACTGTAGTGCCTCTGACCTGGCTGGCAGGTGACCTTCAGGCCCCTCTGCTGTCCTCTGTATAGTGGGATCCTGCCTCCCGGAGGGAGGGTGAAACAGCTCGGAAGTGATGGAATTTTGCACCAGAGCAGGCCTCTCCTCCCCTGCTATTTACTTAATCATTCAGTTATATCACCAGGGGATCATGAATATTTATTTTATACTTTGCATTGTAATTCATAAACTGTTTTGCTCAGAGAACCCAGCTGTAGTTCTCAGGAACGTTTGGCTCCTTTGTCCTTTCTTAGATAGTCCAAACTATGTATTGATATCTGAACAAGAAGAAAAAAGACACAAGCCACCCAGAAATCCTGTGTTTGGTTCACCTGCCCACTTGACACCCCTTTCTCCACCCCAGGCCCAAGATCCACACCTGGTTTGGCCAATCCTGTGCCCAGAACCCACAAGCTTCTCATTAAGGCTCTTTCCCATGATGCATTTGACACTGCAACTGCTTGCTATGGGCCTCCTGGTTGAACACCATGCTCTGAGCAACTCCTATGACCATGGGCACAGGGGTGGGTGGGCTTGGCAATTGGTCCACCCTGGGTGCATAGGGAATAGAATGTGAACATGAATGAGAGGATGTCGCCTCCACCTGCACTCCCATGGGATCCTGTTTGTTTTTTCTCTTTGGGAGAATATATTCTCATGAATATTGAAGGAGCCTAGAGGCCAACAGCTGGAGAGTCTCATTCACTTCTTCCTCCTCACTGCTTCCAGTAGCACACATCAGTGAAGGCTCATTCATTCATTTATTCATTCTTCTATGACTGCTGAACTATGAGCAGGAAGGGGGCCTTCTCTGTGGAGGGGCACACAGGTAGCTATGCCTTGAATGGATATATTTGATTGGCAAATCAGGGTAGAGACATAATGGGCAGGGTTTGCAAGAGTAGGGTCCCTGGCCCAGCTCCCCTCTCTACCCCAGGCTCCCAGTCACCTCAACTCTGTTTCTGTGGCAGACTGAGACAGTAGGCACCTTGCCTTTCAGCGTGTGTGTTGCTCCCTACACGGACACACAGGAAGATGGAGATAGCCCAACTCAGCTCCTGGTGACTGAGGCACTGCTCTTGAGCTTCCACCATGATTCAGGACCACATATCAAACCGAAATAGCTCCCTTCAAATGTTCTGAGTGCAAACTCTCAGACAACAAAGCCCTACCCGCTGGTGAACCCACACCAGTCAACCGGTGGGTGGGGTCAGGGCCTTCCTCCTTCATCTGCTAATCAAACAGCTTCCTGTCCATAGGCTGCCTCTTCCAGGAGACCCTCCCTGGTACAGAGTCAGTGCAGCTCCTTAACCCTCACCCAGAATGCCCTGCACCACGAGCCTTGTGGCTGTTTATGCTCTCTAGGGATTCCTCCCGACAGCCTGGCAAAGCTGGTCTATCTGCTGTAGCCATAGCCCAGCCTAGACAACTCCAATTGACACTGAGTTGGTGCTGTGACTTCATGACTGATTAAGAGCTCTGGGCCCGGGCCACCATACCCTGAGGTGGGTCCAGGCCTCTGCCTAGGTGACCCTGAGGTCTATTTTCATCCTTATGCCTGGGAGAGTGAGCCAGGAAAGAAGAAAGTGCTGACAAGGATGGGAGTCCTGGGGCACAAAAGCAAATCAATTAGCAGCTCCTGGGTGGAGGCGGGCAGATTGCACTTCCAAATTGAGAGGCAGACTCTATTTCCAACGGGGTATTTTTACTACTTACTATTCTGGGGGAGACATATGGTACCTGAGCTAGGTCCTGGGGGCCCATGAGGCTGGGCTTCCTGAAATCAGAGGCAGCGTGTTGAAACACGCTGTGGAAATATCTGGCACATTCATTTGACTGATGGCTGGGCTGAGCCTTAGGAAAGACTAGAGAGCTCCAGGGTCTAGGATATGGGACAGGAAATGGCATATGGAACACTCACACATACCTACCAAGGAACTGTGATGGCCTTCATTTCTCCAAGGGGATGCTGGGGCCAGAGAGGCCAAGGGTCTGAGGTATGGCACTCACTTGGCTGCATCGACTTCTTTCCCTTCATGCTTCCCTGCACCAACCCAACTAAAGTCAATGGCAATGCCAAAGGCATGGTGGCATCTGGAAGGCAACTAACAAGCTTCAGGGGTCTTGATACAGCAGCAGATTCTACAAAGGCCTTTCTCCCTACCCCCATGGCCAGAAATGGCTCCCAGAAGTCTACAAGCCATCAAAACGCTGGGGATGGATTTCTGACTGCACGAAGCTCCCTAGACCTTTCTCCACCCTGGTCACTGTCAGTGCACACATGTCCTGAGCCCCTACTACAGCAAACCCCTCCTTCAAGGTACCTCTGTTCTCAAGGCCCACAGAGACAGAGAGAGGACCTCAGTTTTCTGGAGTACAGGCCGTGAGTGTTCCCTGCTACAGCAGACAGATAGCTTCTATGGAAGGTCAGTGCAGCCACACAGGAAGGGCTTGAGGGCAACTCCTGGCAGAGGTGGGGCACGCTGGGTAGTACCTGCGCTCCATCCTTGGTCCCTTGACCATAGAAGGAATCCTGACTGCTTTGAGGTCTACCTGTCTTCTTCTGGCTTCCAGATTTAGTCTGGTCTCCTTCCTGTCTGCTGTGGTCCATGGGATACTAGTTTGAATCCCCTAGTCTGATGTGCCTGTGGCCACTTCCCTCCGAGGCTTCTTGTGGCTTTTCCACCCACCAGGTGCTGGATGTCACTTCCCTGGTCCACTTCCTGTCATGAATCTTTCAGTCCATCTCTTCCAAAAGGTAATGCCAGCCTGACCAGCGATACACATCAGACTTCAACCACTTACATGGGGCCTAACAGAAAACAGAAGATGTCATCGTTGCTTGCCAGAGCAACGTTGCCTGGCAGCCCCACAGACCTTCCTTCCTGTCTCTCCATTATGTGTGTGGTGTGTGTGTGTGTGTGTGTGTGTGTGTGTGTGTGTGTGTGTGTGTGTGTGTTGGGGGGTGGTTTTTGCCAGCCTAAGCCTCAAGACTAGTATCACCTGTTTGCTGAGCTCCCCACCCCCACATGTTCCTGGCCAGCCAGATAGACCCAGCTGGGAATCCAGGAAGCTTGGTTTTGACTGCTGGAGAGGCAGACAGTAGAGACAAACACAGAGGCACTGCCCCCAGATCTGAAATTAGAACCTGCCTGAGACTCATCTGGACCCGAGTGAGTCATGAGGAATGAGAATTCTCCAGCCCAGTGCCTTTTCTTGTGCCCCAACACTTGCAGTTGGGGGCTTGGCACCCTCTGGTGGTGAGATCTCTGGAGTGGCAGGAGTGGTCATCTGCTTGGCCACCTCCGGGACACAGTGTGCCTGAGAAGCACCCTTAGGTACACCAGAGGATAGGGCGTGTAGGAGCCTGGTGGGTTAGCTAAATGAAACCTAGACAAAGGCAGCACACCGGAGAAGGTGAATGGATGCTAACAATGCCTTGTAGTTGGGGTTCAGCTGCTTGGGTAGGGAATGAGTGACATAGGCCACACATACTCTGACCTGCTAGCATAGGCAGATGTAGACAGTGGTGTCATTCACAGAAATGTGGACATGAGGCAGGATGATTGGTTTGGGAAGATGATTGGGGATCAGTTTGAGCCACTATGGTTCCTATGACATACCCAGTGGAGAGAGAGACCCTCAGGGTAAGGATAGTAGGAAGCTGGTCTGGAGGAGGGCATCTGGGAACTACATGCCCACACATTGGGGCTGGGATCCAGATGTGGCTTGACTTATTCCAGGGAAGGTCATCTGAACTATGCTCTCTCAGCTGTTTTGAAATGAGATAGTATGACATGGAAAAGAACTGGCCTGGATGCCACCCCATCCTCTTACCATCATGGCGTGCTGGAGCTGACTGAGAGCAGGGTCACTGGTCTTCCACAGATTCTCTGGGCTGGCCCAGGGCCTAGTAGTGTCCCCAGCATCCTTCCCAGGACCAGCACAGGGTGAGAAAACAACTTGGAAAATGGACAGCAGGTTCCAACCTTCTAACCCTCTGCCCTATGACCTTCATTCCAGTCTGTGACAGTCATCCTAACATGTGACCATCACCTCAGCCCATCTAGGCTTTCACTCTAGCTGTCCTAGCTACCATGTACAGAAGCCTCTGGGTCCCAATACTAACATCCTTTCCCATGCCTGTTGTAGTTTCTGATCAAGGCCTGATGATGAAAATATCTAGAACTATACTAGCAGTCAAAGGCCAGGATTTAGTCCATTTCCTTCTTGCTTGCTGAACAATGCACACTTCACTCAGACCTTTCCCGGTAGAGCCCTTCCTGATGTCTCTGACTTCTCATCTTTGACCTACAAGATCCAGGACTTGGCTGCCTCACAACAATTCCAACAATCAGTTCTTCCAGCAGTGTGAGCTTGCTGTGAGCTAGAGAATTCATTCCCGCACCAAGGTGACAAGATGGAAATATGTGTTGGGACAGGATGCAGATGACACCTGTTCACAGCATGATTCCCAAGAGCTTTGAGTTCCCATTGTGCAGAATACATCAGAACAGGATCAGAGCGCCCTCACCCCCACCCCCAGCTGGAAACTGCTGTACCTTCTTAGAAATGTAAGAGGAGAGTGCTCAGAGCATAAAAGCACTTGGCTTACAAACTTGATGACCTGGGTTCGATCCCTGGGACCACAGTGGAAAGAAGGAACCAACCAAGTTGTCCTGTGACCTCTACATGTGCACATGTGCCCTCCCTGTCATACCAGTAAAAAGCAAGCAAGCAAGCAAACAAACAAATTCATTGAGAGCCAGTAAACTACAGTAAGACTGTGCATTTAAAAGCAGGGACACAGTTGTTCTTGGCAGGGCACCCCAACTCTCCTTATTTGATATTATAGTTACTTTTCTATTGCTATAATCAACATGGTAACCAAGGCAACTTGGAGAAGCAAGAGTTTATGGTTCCAGAGGGTTCCCTGATGGCAGTCAGGTATGGCTGCAGGAGCAGGAAGCTGAGGGCCACATCCTGAACTACAAAGTGGAGAATGTGAACTGGAAATACCACAAGTCATTAAACCCCCAAGCCTACCATGCTGACATACTTCCTTCAACAAGCTCACACCTCCTAAGCCTTCTTAGTGTCATCAACGGAGGACAAAGTATTCAAATGCCTGAGACTGTGAAGGAGTGGGGTGGGCTGGGTTGGGTTGGGTTGGGGTAGAGGGTGGAATCTCATTGAAGCCAGCAAACCTGGAGAGGGGTTACTTCAGAGCTCATGAAGGAGGGGAGGGTGAGAACTGGACCCACAGGTAGTGATTGACAGGATGCAGGATGCTGGGGTTGCAGAGAGACCATACATAGGACTCCTGTTATTTATCTATACCAGCGTCATGTGGGACCATCACAGTGACCAGGAGAGCAACCTCCCACTCCCCACACCTGTTCTAATGCTGGTCAGGATGCATTCATAAACACAAACCTTAGTCTTTCATAACAGCCTGGGTGGGAGAATGCCCTTGCCTTTCTTCTGGACAGAGAAGCAGGAGCCTGGAGGGGGAAATGACTTGCCCAGGGCCACACAGCCATATGCTCTCATATAGATGCATGGATAGCTCTGTTTGCTGTGGCAGCCACCCTGCCTCTGTGCTAACACTTGGGCTGATGAGCACTCGGCACTGATTTAGTAAAACAGCCACTCAAACACAATCACAGAATTGATTGTCAGTTAGGGCTGGTTCAGCTTTAATTACTGACTTGACAATTGCTGAAATGCCAAGAAACGTCCCTGGGCACACTTGTAAAAGGAAAGGAAGAGGCATGCCTTTCCCTTGGCCAGGGGTTGCCTTGAAACCTGGTACCTGATTGGTAGTCATCGAAGAAGGCAGGCATATTTCAGGAGACATAAAAACAACTCACCACCCACTTCTACAACCTTGATTTACGGCTAATCTTGTCAATAACATGAAACTGGAGGCTGGGGCATTGTTGAGAACTCTGTTCTCTGAGGATCTGTGCTGGAGGCCCTGGAGGGAATGTGGTTTAATTGCGTTTGTTTCCCTGTCTGAAGGCATTCCGCAGACAATGCAAAGAAACCTATTCGCCTGGGCAGTGTGTGGAGGATCGAGAATTCTCTGGAGTGACTGTGTTTGCAAGATTGTCTTTTATCAGGACAGTTGTGTTAACTGTGTAAGATTAGATCAGTGAACAATTTGTTCATTCATCTGCCCTAATTGAATGGCAGAAGGCAAGGGACTGCATGGCAGCACCGTTAGTGTTCTGGTTTTGCAGGGCTGGCTGTGCCTGGGTAGTGGTGGCACTGTGGGAATGACAGGGCCACTAAGACGTTCTCATCAAATATTCACAAACCAGAGGTCAAGGTATCATGGTCATCACTAGTCCAGGAGTGACGCAGTCCAAAGTGCTGCCTCAGCTAGAGCAAGAGGCCATTCTGGTCATTGTCCTTGGAGGTGGATGATGGAGGCCTCAGAACCAATTGGCCTGCATGTCCACTTAGGGACTGTTGATCATGGTCAGAAAACCCTGTGAGGATAGAGCTGAATGGCCCACACTGTAGCTTCCTGTTGTCCTTCACCACAGCTTCCTGTTGTCCTTCACTGCAGCTTCCTGTTGTCCTTCAGCACAGCTTCCTGTTGTCCCTCACTGCAACTTCCTGTTGTCCCTCACTGGAGCTGCCTGTTGGCCCTCACAGCAGCTTCCTTTTGGTCCTTACTGCAGCTTCCTGTTGGCCTTCACTGGAGTTTCCTGTTTGGTTCTCACAGTAGCTTCCTGTTGGCCCTCACTGTAGCTTCCTGTTTGGCCCTCACTGTAGCTGTTTCCTTGGTTTCCTGTTAGGCCTTGACTACAACTTCTTGTTAGCTCCTTACTACTCTGTTGCCCCTCACTGCAGTTTCCTGTCCGACCGACCACTACAATTTCCTGTTTGGTTCTTACCACAACTTCCTCATCCTCCCTCCCAAGCACCTGCCTTCTGGTTTGGTTCTTACAGTAGCAGTGTTGTGAAGAGCAGAGAAGAATCTTACACAGGAAACCACAGTCTCCAGCCATAGCCAATGCCTGAGTGACACTGGCACATTGATTAATCAGCACAGAAAACACAGGTGACAAAATAATCAGAATTGGATTAACACTTAGTGTGTGTTAGGTCCTGAAGAAACCTGGGACCAATGGCTAACTGGAGTGTCCATTGGCATCAAATCGCCTCCTGTGTCTCTCAGCACAACAAGTACTTGTTATAGAGTCCTGACTCCTCTCTGCTCTTCTCACCCCTGCTCCCTACCTTAAACCTCGCAGCCCTGAACTTCACCTTCCCTCCCCTAGCTCCTGATCTCTACATAACTCAGCCATTTTGACTATGTGCTTTCCCTGCTCTGCTCTTGGCTTTGTTCTTGGCCCTCTGCTTGGTCCAGGCTCCGGGTTCCGTCTCCTGCCTCTCTCTTGTCTTTTCCTCTCGTGCTCTTTCCCTCCCTCTCTGATCTCATGGCCATGGTCAATCTGGACTCTACCAGATGCCTCTGGCTGTTCTCTCCCTATTATCTACACTAAAACCCTTTTCCTCAACCATACCTAGGACAGTTCTGTCCTCAGGTTCATTCACTGTGTACCGGGACTGGACAGAATGCTTTCTGGGTCTTTTAAATGGCCCTCTGCTGAATAAGTCAGGCCCTGCAGGCATTCAGATAAGTGTCTCTAAGGTCTATGTGATGAAGGCTTGGTCACTATCCTATGTAGAAGTGATGGGATCTGAGTGGAGGCTAGTGGGAGGATGGCCACTTGGGGGTGTGACCTTGAAGGGGACATGACTCAGGCCCCTTCTGTTGTGCTTATAAAAAGATAAAGAGGGGGGTATATGTTCTGTGGAGGTGTGGTGAGGGGGTGCCTTGGCGGGCCCATGCTGAGGCATCCCTTCCCCCTGAGGGACCAGTCACTTGATAGCATAGTATTGAATAGAGTTCATTAAGGGCATGGGGAGGGGAGTTAAGAGGGTAGTAGAGGCGGAGAAAGGTAGAAGAGAGAGAGAGAGGGAGTAGAAAAGTAGAGGAGTAGAGGCTGGTCATGAGCACATGGAGAGAGAGGGGAAGGGGATGGGGAGAGGACAGGAGCAGGAAGGGAAGAGCAAGAGTAGGAGAGGAGCAAGAGAGCAAGGAGTAGGCAAGCAGCCCCTTTTATAGTGGGTCAGGCCTACCTGGCTGTTGTCAGGTAACTGTGGGGCGGAGCTTAGACAGAATACTAACACCTTCCTGGGCATTTTCTCTCTACTTCCTGTCCATCCTGGGGTCAACAAGTCACCTCTGTCACAAGCTCCTATAAGGGTATGTTGAGTCAGAACAGGTGTGTAGCAGCAGAAACGGTGGGGCATGGACAGCTGAACTGTGAGCTACACAAATTTTTTCTTAAGAAAACCATGATTTCCCAGTGTAGCCTGACTTTTGGCTACTTTGTGGGTTCTTTTTTCTTTCTTTCTTTCTCCACCCCTCTTCTTCCACCCTTTCAACCCCCTAGCCCTAGGTAGGAGATAAAAAAGAATAGAGGGGAGGAGGTGACATTATCGTTAGATTACTTCCTGCTGACTAGGGGCATCGAGTTCCTTGGGGAAAGCTTGACCTTCAGCATCAGTATATCTAATTTATTCTTTTCATCTCTTCCCACATGACCACTTGGCAAACCACAGCCAACAGCGTCTAGCCACCAACCAGCCTACCAGTCCTTTCCACCAGGGCCCTAGCACTTATATACCCACTGAAATGTCCCCAGAATTCCAAGTGTCACACAATTGCAGAAACTATCTGCATGTGGCAAAACAAAAACAAACAAAAACACACCAAACAACAAAACATGCCTCTGCTCGAGCATGATGGACAGTCTGAAGCAACCACATATCCCACACCTGGGATTAACACGAAAACTTATTCCCATAGCATTTCTGTGTCTCTTAAAAGAAACCAAAATTCTCACTACATCAAGCCTCTCAAGACAGCAATGCCCAGGTTCCAATCCCAGCCACGCAGTACCTGGTCACGTGGCTCCAGGAGGTAAATGAGGAGGCAGTAACGTTAACACCCAGCCCGCAGAGATGGGAAGGATGCACCCTGGGTGACCTCCAGCCCTTTGTGTCCAACCTTACCTGAGCTGGAGAGTATGTTCAGCCCCAGTCCTAGGCTTCACAGGGCACAGGCTGGCTTGTGATAGGCACTGACCAGACAGGCAGAAACACGCAATTGTGGACTCAGAGGAGGACTTAGCCCTGCACTGTCAGGCAGTGCTTTATCAAAACCTAAAGAGGCTGGATGGGCCAGGAGAGCCATCCAGCAAGGTGACGAGGAGGCCACGGAGTGTGAAGAGGACAAGGCCTCTCGAGCTATGGAGAAGATGGAAGAGACATCCTACTGGGA
This sequence comes from Tokudaia tokunoshimensis, assembly GCA_036184795.1. Classification (NCBI taxonomy): domain Eukaryota; kingdom Metazoa; phylum Chordata; class Mammalia; order Rodentia; family Muridae; genus Tokudaia; species Tokudaia tokunoshimensis. The sequence goes on along the minus strand of BTHU01000014.1, from coordinate 70,217,719 downwards.
GGAACTGTGGGGGAGGTTCCAGGTTGCAGCTGTGTGACAAGGAAGCATCAAGCCATAGTGGCTTGGTGTCTTCTCTATGGCAAAGGCAGGGAAGGAGGCAGAGAGATGGTGGACAGAGATGAGACAGGGACAGAAATGGACAATGCTACAGACCAGTCAGATCAGGACAGGGCAGTACCACAGAAAACTCAAATATGGTGAGGATGGGAGGTACAACTGACTTTCTGCATGCACCACTATACCCAAGTCTTTTCAGTGGTGGGGTGTGGCCTTTCTGAGACCCATTAAAGTGACCGGGTGTGGTCTCTGAGCCCCATTATCAGTGTAGGGGTGTGGTCTCTCTGAGCTCTCTTGTCAGTGGTGGGGTGTAGTGTCTCTGAGCTCATTGAATATTAATGGTAGGTTATAGATGCCTTGAGGCATTAGTCAGCAGTGGCCTATTCATGTCTGTATACTAATACCCAGTGATGGGGTTTTAGTGATGTCAATCGTGGGGTTGTTGATGTCTCTGATCTCCAATGGTTATAACTGATGTTTGTAAAAAGGGATGGCATGATTTCTAGTGTTATCTTATAGTCTTTGAACATGGCTGTGTTGGTGGTAGGCTTTATCAGTTCCTACTCACCCTTCTTATTGGGAAGGGAATGGTGACATCATTAACATTTTCAAGGAGAAGGCCCTAGAGGGGATTTCCCTGGGGTACTCAGCCGATTCGGGGAGACCGCAAGACAGAGCTAACTGAATAGACGGCATGTCCTGATAGAAAGGGTGCTTCTTGTCATGTACCCAGAGCCCTCCCAGTGGTAGCCTGGCCATGGCCTTTCCCACAGGCAAAAAACAGAGGCCAAGGCAGGGCTTGGGTGAGAAACAGGTAAGGTAAGATCATTCCTGCCTCCTCCTAAGCCCAACGACACCTAAGCTAGCTCACAGCTAAGTTGAAAGCTGGGGCTAGCTGAGTGCAAGCTGGACCACATATTTTATGATGCTGAAATCGTCATCCATATCCCTGAACTTTGTTTGATGGGAGGCTTCCTACCTCTGCCCAAGTCTCTCCATAATGGTCTCATCCCACAGAAAAGATCTTTGTAGCCAGCAGACCTGAGCTGAACTCTGGCTGTGTATGTACATGTAGCCTAGAATTAGTTCATTGACTCATGGGAGCCTCAACTTAACCCTTGAAAAGCAAGAAGACACTGGACAGCCTCTCTTTTGTCTCTTCTATCTCCTGAGCTTCAGGCTTGCAGCCTGGTAAGGAATGCACTAGTTCCTTCCTAATTGAGGCTGCTCTGGACACCTGTCCTTCTGGAGGACCCCAGGGAAGAAGGGCTAGGCTTCAGGGCAGGGTGTACTACTCTTGACCAGAATGCCATTTAAGTCAATACCAAACATGCTAAATACAGATCACGGGATTACTATGACATCAGAAAGATGTAACAGTTTGTGGGACTCAGATGCACCAGCTACACTAACAAATACACTGAGGACAGGGTGGCAGGTGTAATTCACGTAACCCAATGCCTGACCACATCACCACGTCCTCTCTTGGTCCCTCCTGAGATGCAGTTCCTCATGATCCCCATTTTCCAGAGAGGTTAGTACTCATCCCTGAGGGTGTCCAAGTCCATGACAGTGGCTGAGCAAGTGACAGAATGCCCAGAAAGCAGCATTTCCAGCCCCAAGCCCTCTTCCAGCTACATTGCTTGCCTTTGATCTGATTTATCAATCGTGTGCCTCTGTAAGATTTTGTTCAGCAGATCTTTGCGATTCAGGAAATTATCTTCTGCACATTTGAATTAATTATTACTGCTCTAGTGAATGTACACACACACACACACACACACACACACACACACACACACACACACACACACAGGTGTGGGCACAAATAGGGAAAAAAGATAGGGGTCCAAAAGCAGGTAAGAGTAACAGGTAGGCACTGGAAGACCTGTTAATAGTGCTTTTAGTCAGTTCCACATACGACCCTTCCCTGGCCAGATCTATCTAGTTAGTATTCTGCTGACATCCTACAGGGCCTGGTCACAGCTAGTGCCAGCAAGTCCTCCATCAACTGCTTAGGAGTCCCCTCCCTATGGACAGCAGTGGATGGCGTCACAGGTGATGGGGGCAGATTCATGCCTCTGATTTACCATGTGGATGCCAGCTCTCACCTATGATGACTGTGGGTAGTAGACTGAATTCAGGAGCAACAGCAAAGGGAAGGGTACTCAGGGAGGCCTGGAATCATGAGACACAGGAGCTTGACCTGGTTGTCTGCCCATTTGGGAGTTAGGAACGTATATGCCACGGGCCTGGCCTTTCACTCATGAACTCCCAGCCCTGGCGTCAACTTAGATTCTGAACAAGGCAAAGAACTCTCATTGCTACCTCCCAGGCCTGCAGCAAGAGCCGCAGATGCCAGGGTCACTCACAGTGCCAATGTGTGTACCTACACACAGGCCCAGGTGGTAACAGACACCTGCCACCTGATGGGGACAATGCGGGCAGAACACGGCACACGTGCAAGCACAGGGAGAAGGACAACGCCAGCCTTTGCATGAGAGCACATGGCACAGCTTCCTGTGCTGCCTTTGGGAAGTGGTCACAGAAGCAGACAATAATGTCACAAGATGGAGACCCCAAGATGCCAGTGGGCTACCAGGTGAAGATGTCATGAGGCAGCTTGGAATCTGAGGGGCAGTGGGGCTGGGCAGCCCTGGCATGTTAGGTGGTATCTGAAGCAGTGACCGTGAAATGAAGGAGAGAGGGAAAATGGGGGCAGGGGGAGATCAGGAGCTCCCCTGTTTATCCCCAGGAATCCCTAGGGGGTGAGGAAGCAAGAGTGAGAAGGTGAGGCACAGCTGAGGGGGCTGCTGGGTAACACCAAGGAAGCCCAGTCCCTTTGCCTTCACAGTTGAGGAAACTTCCAAAGGCACAGAAACCAGCATGGGGGAGCTGGAACCTGAGTTTAGTGGATCTCAGTTTCAGAGCAAATGTTCTCTTCTTTGACACCCTCAGCTCCCATACGTCCATCAGTGGCCAACTCAAATGGACCTGCTCCATGCTTCCTTCTCACTCCCTGTTTATGTCCAGTCCCCATCATGCCCCCCCTTCCCACAGTAGTTCTTGTTCCTCAACTTCAGAACTTTCTCTTCTTCTGGACAAGAGGCTCCCTGGACTGATGGTTCTGGAGCTAGAGAACAGATGGTAATCACTCTACTGCTACTTGCCTAGAAACTAGGAATAGAGGAGTTGTCCAAAGGCTAAAGACTTGGTGCATGATTGTGGGTGAAGAGATGTACATGTATGTGTAGGTGGAGGGACAGACAGACAGACAGACAGACAGACAGATGAATATATATAGATGGATGGCACATGGCACACACATGATAGATAATGGACTAATGGATGAATATATATCCATATATACACACATACATATATACATACATATGTGGTATGTGTGTGGGATGTATACAAGTAAATACTCATATGAGTGAATAGGAACACAGATAAAACAGTCAACTGGCTTCAGGGAGTAAGTGATGAGTAGATGGACAGGTGGATGGATGGATGGATGGATGGATGGATGGATGGATGGATGGATAGGTGGGTGGGTGGATGGATGGATGGATGGATGGGTGGATGGATGAATGGATGGATAGGTGGATGGATGAGAGGATAAATGAGTGTACAGGTAAAGAGTGAATGGGGAGATAGGTGGGTAGGAGGAGGGTGGATGGATATGTAGCAGGGTCCAAAGGTGGATGGATGGGTGGATGAGAGTTGGTAGGTGGAAGAACAGATGAGCAAATGAGTAGGTGAGTGAAGGGACGTGTGTGTGTGTGTGTGTGTGTGTGTGTGTGTGTGTGTGTGTGTGTGTGTGTGTGTAGTGGAGGGAAGGATGGATAGGTGGATGAATGGGCAGAACATAAGGTTTATCATCAAATATTCCAAGTTTCATTGTGGCTCCTGCTCACTAGCTGCCATTCCAGGCACTACTGGTTCTTGTCACTGGATCCTGTCTCCTCACTTTTGCTGAGAGGTTCAGTGGGTCATATGAGGGCCCCAGGGAAGGCACAGGGTGGGTGCTTTGGGGAATCTGGAGTGCTGCGAACCACTGTGGAGTACGCTTGCCAGAAATCACATCCAAAATGCACATTGAAGAAACATAATTTCCACATGGCTGGTTTTAAGACCAAGTAATTAAATGGCTTTACAGTCGGTTTTTAAAACAAGCTCTCTGAGTTACGAGCATAAAGCCTGTCTCCATCATATCCAAGTTGCTCTGCCTTGAGATTTCTAGCGCACTGGGTTTTATAATTAGGTTGTGCGGCAGCTCCATCATGGTTGAAGCCGCTTTGCAGAACTCATTTTGTGACACGACATAATTAGACATAGAAGTTCCCAATGAGGGGTTCACCTGGGGTCGTCTTATAGGGAACCTGGAGGGAGGCCAGAGCTGGGTCTGTGAGAGAGGGCATCTGGGGAGACACCACTCTCAGCATGGAAAGGGAAGGCCCAGAAGGCTTCTAGGTGGAAGCCATTCTCTCCCTGTGTAACTGGCGTGATGTGCCGTGACCTCTGCCACTAAGCTTGAAGGCTGCTGGCAGACTACATCCCCAAAACATGATCTCAGAGGCTAAAGCCCAGGGGAAGCCAGGCTGCCAGCCAATAGGACGGCCAGTTGGATAAACCTTTTCAGCAAATGAACAAATGCTTAGTATAAATATATGTATGATATTTGAGACACAGTAAGAATAGCCCATTGCTTTTGTGAAATTCAAATTTAACTCTCAGTTATTTCCAAACTTTTTGTCACGTTGCGCTTGAGTCTCTGAAGTGAGTTCAGAGCCCACCGGTCCCTTGTGGCCAGTGTGAGGCCAACCATGGCTCCTCATTACCTATGATAAGTGGCAGGCATTAAGACAGGAGAATCTGGGTCTGGGGGGCACCAAGGGGCCTGCCAGTCCCTCGGGAAGAGAAAGGCGGGCTTCATGCCAGCATCAGTGAGCATAGAGAGCCAGTGGGAAAAGTCATTTTATTAAAGTTGCAGGCAGTGTGGAAGAGGGACACCAACAGCAGCCCACGCTCTGTGGAGCAGGGGTGACCAGGGCTTGGTCAGGGCAGGGGTCCTCTCTTCCTACCTTCCAAGGCTGGGAACTTCAGGGGCCTGCCATGGGGCACTCTGTGCCAGCCTTGGCTTGTTCTGTCCCTCTCATCTGGGGCCTTCAAGGCTGGGACAGACTGGTGAGGCAAATGTACATGACAGAATCTGGAAGCATGGACATGCCGTGGCCATTGGATGGATCACACTGCCACACACGGCTATTTTATGCCAGGCTGGATTCCTGGCAAGTTCTGCTGGAAGCTGTAGGTGTGCTGGGGACAAGGACCCTTGTCCCATGTGGGCATCATCCATACACATGGGGACACTGACAACTTAGACAGAGGCCTGTCCTGGGGGCAGCAGTGCAGGCTCACCTGGACATGGAGTGGAGATTTGGGAGCAGGGGTGTTGTCCTCCTCTGCTGTCCCCACGTCTCCTCTCCATCCTCCCACACCCAAGCTTCAGTTCTTCCGCTCTGTGGTCAACCATCTTGGGTTCCTGTCTTGTCCTGTCCTGTCTGGGTGATCCCACTATTTCACGATAAAGTTCCAGTGCCTGCCCATGGCACTCAGTTTGACCTCCAGCTCCTCCTCCTCCTCTTCCTCCTCCCATGTGTCAATGGGTCACCATTATCTCTCAGCTCTTCATGCTATGCCCTACGACAAAGCCATAAGAGTCACCTTATGTGCCCTTATGTTAAACTCCATGTTTCCAAACACATCAAATAACAGGCCCATGAATAGAGGCCAGGACCAAGGATAAGACCAGAGTCCTTTGTTCTGCCACAGGGGTTCCCTGGAGTACGGGTGCCCCCTGCGGACTCAGGAAGCTGCTTCTGGAAGGTTCTTGGCACTGTGTTTAGGTCCAGGGACCCTGGAGCATCTACCCTGATTTCAGGTCCACCACTCCTCACAACGGCAGCCAGAGTCATAAGGGTGATAGTGCAGGCAGCCACGCCGTGTTATATAGACGCTAAGTTAACCTTTGCCTCGTTCGCTTCCCTGTGCCGTGGAGGACTGTGAAACTCTTCTATTTTCTTCATAAAACCACTCAAACCATTTTTAGCTTGTGGTCACAGGAACTGGACAGTGAGCAAAACCATGTGTGTACCATGCCCAGGTCACTTCTAGAGGGGACGCTGATGATGGGTCCAACGTTCACAGGACAATTAAAATCATGATGGGACTGGAAGGGGAGCATGCCCCTCCCCCCATGTGGACTGAGGCTACTCCAAGGGTGTGGGGTCAACCTGAGGTGGAGGAGTGAGACATGCAGGCAGCCCCCCACCCCCAGACCTCTCAACCAGGCAGAATTGGGCCTTTCTGTCCCCCAGACCACTTCATCTGTACCTGGAAGACAGAACAAAATGTACCTCAGTTACACAGGCTCTAGGTGATCCACCCAGGTCTCGGTGTCTGTCTTTGGGGGGGGCATTCATCTGAAACATTGCCCCACCCCTCAGTGAGCCCTCATCTTTCACAGTCCTAGTAGCCACCAGCAACCCACTACTTCCTACACACCGTGCCTGGAGGACTGCTCACTGTGCCGTTCAGTTCTTTTTTTTTTTTTTTTTTTTGTTGTTGTTTTTACTTTTTAATTTTTTATATTATGTTTTATTTTCCACTCACTGTCCCCCTTCTAGTCACCCCTTCCCACAATTCTTCCCCCATCTCCCCTCCTGTTCACCTCTGGGAGGGTGGCACTTCAAGTCTCTTGTCAGTTCCTCCCCTTATAATAGAAGGTCTTACTTGGGGCACTCAATACAGGCCTAGAGATTTCAGGGCAACTAGACTAGGCCACTTAAGATGGAAAAGGTTTTCCTATCTGGCATAAAACATAAAGTTGATTCTTTGTATGGTTTTATTTGTTTCTACTTGATTGATTTCAGCCCTGAGTTTGATGATTTCCTGCCTTCTACTCCTCTTTGGTGTATTTGCTTCTTTTTGTTCCAGGGCTTTCAGATGTGCCATTAAGCTGTTAGTGTATGCTGTCTCCGGTTTCTTTTTGGTGGCACTCAGGGCTATGAATTTTCCTCTTAGCACTGCTTTCATTGTGTCCCATAAATTAGGGTATGTTGTGCCTTCATTTTCATTAGCTTTCAAAAAGTCTTTGATTTCTTTCTTTATTTCCACCTTGACCAAGTTATCGTCACAAATCAGACCTCAACAGATATAAGAAGATAGAACTAATCCCATGCCTCCTATCAGATCACTATGGAATAAGGGTGGTCTTCAATGGCAACAAAAACAAAAGAAAACCCACGTACACATGGAGGCTGAGCAATGCCGTTCAGTTCTAGTGTGTGGTAGATGGCGCTGCTTCTCCTCTCTCTTCCCTGCAAGCCTGTGTGGCTGAAGGCTAGAGGCATCTTTATGAACTTCTGGGAACTCAGTGAATGAGGGAAGCCCCAGGGCCCAGTCTTGTGCTTTGTGGGGGTCACCGCCTGCTACCACTTCTCCTGGGTTCTTTCTTCACCACTCAGTGAGGAGCTGTCTCCCCCAACTCCCAACTCCCATGGTTCCAGCTGCCAGGCTTGGTATCGGGGCTGCCACCCCCTTGCCTGACAGTCCCTCAGAATCCATCATTCATGCTTTCTTAGTTCTAAACCCTCTAAGAAGCTGACAGAAGAAACAATCTACTACCTGTGACAATGAGTAATAGACAGCTCTTCTGCTTTGCCATTGTTTTTGAGGCACCTGTGTACACCCCACCCATGTACACCCCATCCGTGCATACCCCACCCATGTACACCCACCCGTGTACACCCACCCGTGTACACCCACCCGTGTACACCCACCCGTGTACACCCACCCGTGTACACCCACCCGTGTACACCCACCCGTGTACACCCACCCGTGTACACCCACCCGTGTACACCCACCCGTGTACACCCTACCCCCAGGTGAAAATATATGGGCCAGAGTGAGGACAGGAGACACAGTCTCCTGAGACAAAGACTATAGCTTCTGAAGAATATAGCCCTGTGCCCTCCTCCTCCGTCCCTTGCTGATGGCCTCATTTAATTGGACATATGATGCAATGTACCTTGTTAGGGTATACACAGGAATGAGTGGCATGGTGTGTGTGGCATCTAAAAATCATGCTCCCACAATTTCCAAGGCTACTTCTCAATTGCCTTCCCTGAAAGCATCTGAAAGCCAGTCTCTTGGTGGTGGTTAGAGTTCCAAAAATTGCCTCTGACTCTGTGAGCTCTACTTAGCATGTCTATGAATTAGCCTGGGCCGGAGGAGCTGGTCCAGAGCAGGTGTCAGCAAGCGAATCACCATCTCACAGTTACAAAACAGCAGCCTGCAGGCCGCTGTGGTCAAGGACTCATCAGTGCCCAGACAAGAGCCAGGGAAGGGGAGGGAAGGGCAGTGCCCACTGCACCAGCACAGTGCCAGACTCGAAGGCCAGGGCTTGCTTGTGGCACTGGCTCAGAGGGCTAGAGGGACTCTGTGTCAGACTGAGGGTGGGACGCTGAACTAAGATACACAGGCACAGCTGCCCCGAGGAGAAGCCACTGAGCCCCCTCATCTCCCATCGTGCATCACGGGCTGCTTCTGTTCTCTCTCCTAGGAACCCTCGATCACCCTCGCTGCTACTCTGCCCAACACTGTCATCCTGTTACTTATATGTTAGGCTGTAGGCCAAGGACACAGTGAGGACATGGTCCCTGTCATCCTAGAAGCTCAACCTGGAAAGTTACAGGACTAGGGATGGCCAGGAAGGAAGAGGCTCCAGAGGCTGGGGGCATGGGAGGAGTTGGAGAGGGAATGTCTGAACTGCAAGTACAGGAGTACTACCTGGAGGAGGTGACAGCAGAGAGGAAATGCTACCAAGACCTTTCCCAGAGCAGGATGAGGATGAGGCACTGGCAGTGTGAAGGGCAGGTCTCTGATGGTTCCAGACTTTGCCCCTCCCTTTCGTGCTTGTCATTCTCAAGAACAGAAGGTGCTGAGCTGAGGGGCACCAGCTAAACAGACCTCTCTATTCCAACTGGGCTGAGCCTGAGTTCATCTCATAGCCCACGGTGGAGAACCCGGGCTTCCGGGGTACTTGCTGAGACAGGGGCCATGAGGGACACCAGCTGGGACTACCTGAGGCCTAGCTGTGATGGGGCCTAGCTTCTGTTGCTCCAGGCTGCCTTTCTAACCAGTAATAATAACCACCACCACCACCACCACCACCATCATTGTCTGCTTATAGAGGACTGGGGATGTGGCTCAGTTGGTAGAGTGATTGTCCCACTTACACCAAGCCCTGGGTTAGATCCCCAGTGCTGCATAAACCAGGTGTAGAGAAGCATATAATCCTAGTACTTGGGAGGCAGAGACAAGGTGTATCAGAAAGAGGCTCACAGATATCCTCTGCTACAGAGGAGGTTCAAGGCTAGTTTGGGCTACAAGAGATCCTGTCTCACAACAAAGAAACAGAAACTGCTAACAGGACGTGGGCATCAGGGCATTCAAGCCTCATGAGTTCAGGGCCGTTTGGGCTGTGAGTCTAGAACATGGACCCTGATTCCCAGGCTTGAAGGCTGCACGAGTCAAATACTGTAATTTAAAGAAATGACAATGTGGGGTCTGTGGTGGGGTGCTGCCTTTTATTTCCAACAAAGAAAATTAAGATTCCATATCTGTAGCCACAGAATCATAAGAGAAGGGTTGTGCAAAAATTCCCAGAGCAGGGAGGCTCAGTGAGAGGGCGGGGCTTCTGGAAAAGGTACCTGTCAAGAGGCCTCACTGGGGAGGCACAGGGTGGAGGGGGTGGGAGGAGCTAAGGAGGGTGTGAAAGTGGGTTCTGGGCAGGGCGGGGTGTGTGTGTGTGTGTGCGTGTGCGTGTGCGTGTGCGTGTGCGTGTGTGTGTGTGTGTGTGTGTATGACAGCTCTGGTCCTGGAGTTGAGCTGGTTTCTAGTGGCTGTGTTACAGACTGGGACTTTTGCCTGAGGACACAAAGAGCTTCCACTTCTCTGCCTGCTTCCTGTCCTGTCCCTGCACAACTACTTCTAAAAGTGGGTGGGGAAGTGTGGGGTGGTGAGCTGTGATAGGCAGCCTGGTCCCTGGTTGAGCACAGGAGTAAAACCCTGGAGATCCAACAGGTGACTGTCACCTGCAAGGAAAGGCAGGCGTTTGGCCATGCCCCTTGGGACCCAGGCTCCTGCCAGGTAGCTACAGCCTCCAACAACTTCCCTCCCCACTCAGAGAGGTCTGTGACTGTTAGTCACGTAGGCACTGCACCCTAAGCCCTCCCACATGCAGATAAGTTATCTTTAAGCTCTCAGACCAAGCTGAGTAGAAGTGCCTGCTGTCAGACCCTGACCCAGCCCAAAACTGTATATAAGAATCCTATCTGGGCTGGGCAGTGGTGGCGCACACTTTTAATCCCAGCACTTGGGAGGCAGAGGCAGGTGGATTTCTGAGTTCGAGGCTAGCCTGGTCTACAGAGTGAGTTCCAGGACAGCCAGGGCTACACAGAGAAATCCTGTCTCAAAAATACCAAAAAAAAAAAAAAAAAAAAAGAATCCTATCTGGAAGGAATAAAGGTGTTCGAGAACTACTCCGTCATCTGAGAGCTTCTGTCATAAGAGCTGTAACACTGCTTGGGAAGAGGTCTGCTCTCCCAAAACACCACCAGAAGCTCCCCGCACTCCTCGCTGGCTAGTTGACCTCTTGTTGGCTCAGCCCAGTCCTACTCAGCGCAGGGTGACCTGGAGCAACTGAGGCAGCACCAGCAGAGACTGAGACGGAGGCAGCTGCCGCAGTGGAGGCAGTGGAGACTGCTCCCCTTTCCTGCTTGCATTCTCTCCCCTTTGCCTGAACCCTCGCACCTGGCTGGGCCAGAGATTCCGTGGAAAGCCTCCAGTACACAGGCCCACAGGGAAGTCCTACTTCAAAGCCCTGTCAAGCCAGATGCTGAGGTTCCCCCCACGCCCCATCTGTTCCCAGGTTTGGACCATGGCCATGGGGCAGACCTACAATGGCTCACGGAGTGAGTAATGGGTGATATCAGGGAGAGCTACTGGGTCTTCTCCTCTGCCTCCCCCCACTAAAAGGAAGCACACAGCAGGAGTCTCCCCCACTCACAGCACATCTCCATGCCTCAGTTTCCTCACTGGAAGTGAGGGTTAAGGGAGGGAGCACTATGGCTTCCTGTTTCTGACAGTCTCCGCGGCCGCTCAGGGTCCGTTCACTGGGTTCCCTCCTCTGTGCCCGGAATTCCCGAGTGTTGTCTCTTACTGCACACTAGCTCTTGACCCCTCAGATGGGGTCACTCAATGACTATGATTTGAGAAAACAAGAAGCTGAGATCCACTTACACCCTCGCTGCTCATTCCAGCATTGGGAAACAGCTCCCACAAGGACTCCACAGAGCGTGTGTCAGGCGAGCTTACTTGTGGAGTGGGAGGGAAAGGAGGCAGTAGGGTGGGGGCAGATAGGTGAGATCAGGGAGGGTAAAGCAGGAGGGCTGGGGTGGGAGGGTGGGATTAAGAATTCTGGGGCAAGAGAGCTGGTGTAGAAGGCCTGGGCAGGCAGATTAGGACAGGAGGCTGGGGCAGGTGGGCAGGGACACTCTGCCTGCCCCACACTGGCTCTCAGAATGTCACAGGGAGTTAAGCAAATGACTGTCCTCAGACCTCTGTCGACCTCTTTCTCTTGTTTGTCCCAGGTTTCTCTCTCATGTCACCTCTGGAACTATTTATTAAGTAAACAACTGCTTATCCTTAAATCCTGTCTTAGTTCTACTTCAGCAGGAACCCACACCAAACACAGGGAGGCCACAACAGTCAGAGCAAAGCCCACGATACACTAGGAACCCCTGCAGGGAGGCCCTGCCAGCAAAAAGGTCTAAGCCCTGGGCTCAGGGACCCAGTTCTGATGAGTCAGTTCTTTACTATGGGATCTGGGAACAAGGGCTTCCCCTGGAAACCTGCGCCTAATCCCCAGAGTGAAGAAGGATCTTTATTGGTGAGATCCCAGCCCCTAAGCCCCAGATACAGAGTCAGAGCCTTGGCTGGACCTCCGATCCACCACAACTGGGTGCTCTCCTCTGAACCCTGATTTGTCTGTGAGTGGGATATTGATTCTGGAGACACAGCAGCTGTGGGGAAGAAGTGACATTGCCTTGGAACATCAGGCACCAGGACACAAGGCAATTTTTCAAAGGCCATCTGAATACAAGGAGAGACAGAGAGAAAAGCTGTCAGTAATATGTGTGTTATCTAGACCAAAGCGTCAAATGTAGGTCATGACCTCATATGGGACTGAATTATTGAACATGCTTTATAAAGACTTGGCAACATTAGGAGGCTTATGAACAGACCATAGCCAAAGATTTCTGAGTTAAATGTGTCACAAATACCATATGCTCCTTGAAGAGCTGGCCTGCGCGGTATCATGAGTCTTCACTGCAGCCTTGGTTCTGAGCACACACACTTTGCACTGCACATGCCAACGTACCACACGATGCCAACAGAACCTCCTGAAACACCCCGGCTTGCACTCAAGATCACCCTGCACATACGGCTTCTGCCCCTATAGACACATAAGGGCTTAATTACAGAAAACAGGGACTTCTGGCATTTTCCCATCCTGATTCCCCAGCAGGTATCACACCAGCATATCTTTAGATCTTATCATGTTATCATGTTAGACAAACAAGCACAACCATGTCAGTGTGCAAGCTTTATTCTTTAATATGGTGAATTTGTGTACATACACATATAAGAATTGTTTTAGAATTAATTTCTTCACAATTCACCATCAGCGTTTATTTTAAGAATCTATGTACCCAGTGTAACATCAGTCAATAGGGGCTGTCTAGCAGAAGATCTGAGGGTGTATATGACCTGGGAACCAATGCCAGTGTTGTGAAATCAATGGACCTGAAAGAAAACATGACAGAAACCCCAGACCCAGCAGTCTGTGAGCCCAGAGTGGCCAGGAAGGGCCAAGTATCACCAGAGAGGCCCTTGCATGTTAGAGAAGTTGAGGAGTTGAGTGACTCTGTGCCACATACGTTCGGACTTTCTGGACACAGTGGAGAGAGGGAGAGGCAAGGACACAGGGGTCAAGCTTAGCACAGGAAGGCTTGAGTCCTAGAAGGTCTCCAGAAGCCCACATGTGGAAGGCAGGCCATCAGTTTGATGCTATGGGGGGTGGTATGGAACCTTTAGGGGATGGGGTGAGTGGGAGAGGATTAGGACTTTGGGGGCATCTCCTTGCTGGGACATTGGGACAAAGCATCTTCTTCTACCTTTGCCTTCCAGCTGTCAAGAGGCAAGAGGTTCTGTCCTGCCCCGACCCTCAGAACATCCGAGCAACAGAGGTAACTGGCCAAGGAGTAAAAACCTCCGTACCATAAGTTATTTATATCAGGTATTTTGTTAGAGCACTAAAATGCTAGTCAACAACAGGGAAAGAAACATGTAAGAAGAAAATGTGAAAATAGACGTAAAAATTAAGATAGTAACATAAAACCCATACATTATCAGTGGTCACAGCGCGCTTGAAGATTCTAATATTCTGGTGAATTACAAAGACTCCTAGACTCTGCCTTAAAAATCCTGCTATAAGGGGATGGAGAGATGGCTTAGAGGTTAAGAGCACTGGGTGCTCTTCCAGAAGACCTCAGGCCTTTCACAACCATCTACAACTACAGTTCCAGAGACTCTGACGCCCTCTTCTGGCATCTACAGGCATTGCATGCATGTGGCATACATACTTACATACAGGTAGGCAAAACACCCATTCACAAAATGAAAATAAATAAGTCTTTAAAAAAAACCTAGCTATACACAATTAAGAAAAGAGCCTAAATAATAAGGGCAAATGAATTTAAAAAATAAAAACATTTATAACTGGCACAAATTGATCAAAGCAAGTCAATATGTCCATGTAAATGTCAGATTTTAAAGGTGATCTCATTGCCAGGGAGAGAGCTGACCAACAACAAGTAGTTTCAACTCACAAGAAAGTATAACCGTGCATGAATTCTGATCTCACCTTCTTCTTTGTGTATAATGAGGATGTATATTGTACATGTGTAAGTATATGCATGTGGGGTGTTATATGTGTATGAGGTGTTATGCAAACATGTGGGCGTGCAAGCCAGAGGACAACCTCAGGTACTAACTATCCTTACATGCTAAGATCCACACTTTTATTTTAATGAGCTCTCTCACCAGCGTGGAACTTGTCAATTAGTCTAGGTCACTTGGCTAGCAAGCCCCAGGGCCTTGTCTCCGCTTCTCCAGCATGGGGATTATAAGTGGATGTGATTGCACAGCTTTCATTTAAATGTGGATTCTGAGCGAATAGATTCAGCCAGTGAACGAATGGGACCATCTCCAATACCCCTAATATTCAAATGCTATGGTGGTTTCTGTTAATTTGAGAGGACCTAGAGTTCACTGGGAGTTGGGGCTCTGGGCATGCTTGGGGTGGGGGAACATCTTGATTATACTAATAGAAGTGTGAAGTGCCTCCCATAGTGGGCGGCACCATCCCTGGCTGGAGGCCTGGACTGTATATGTGGAGAATGAACGGGAGCTGGGCAGCATGGACAACATTCCTCTATTTCCTGACCATAGATGTGATGTGAGCAGCTGCTTCAAGCTCCTGCTGCCTTGACTTCCCCATCATGATGGACCGCACCCGTGAGCTGTGAGCCAGAATAAACACTTTCTCTCTTAGGCTGCTTTTGTCAGGTTGTTCTGTCATGGTGCCAGGAAAAGGAACTAAGGCAGCGTGTCTAAAATATAAGTCAGGCCTGACAGGATGGCTCAGCAGATAAACTTACATTATGGTACCCATCCATGTGCTCATGGGCACACACACATACACACACACACACACACACACACACACACACACACACACACACACACACACAAATTAGATAGATATCATAAAATATAATTTAAAAAATTTAAAGTTGCTAGAACTATGTTTTAAAAAGTTGGAAAATTTGGGGCTGGAGAGATTACTTAGCAGTTAAGAGCACTGGCTATTCTTCCAGAGGTCCTGAGTTCAATTCCCAGCAACAACATGGTAGCTCACAACCATCTATAATATAATTTGATGCCCTCTTCTGGCATGCAGGTATACATGCAGATACAGCATTCATATACATTAAATAAGTAAATAGTTTTTTAAGAGCTGGCAACTCTGTGACTGATTATAGAAATTTTATCTCTTCTCTCAGAAATCCAGTCACTCAGACAAAAATCACTAAGGACGTGACTGATTATCTTAGTGTATTAGTTTGGGTTTTACTGCTGTGAACAGACACCAATGACCAACGTAAGTTTTATAAAAAACATTCACTTGGAGCTGGCTTACAGGTTCAGAGGTTTAGTCCATTCAGAGGAATCTTGCCTCAAAATCACTACTTCCTTAATTCACTTTAATATCCTTGATTTCAGCTTCATTTCACTTCCTGATGTCCCTTTAATACTCAAACTATATATTTCGTATGTTTCCTTTCTCAGCTTGCTATGTTTGTTCAAAATGTTCTTCATCAGACTTAACCAGAGAATAAAGTCTCTGTTGGGCTTTATTGAGACTTCCTTTGTCAATACAATTAATATACATCTCTTTTCCTTAGCCTTAGGCAGTCTCTTCAAACAATGGCAAAAAGCAGCCATCTTCTTCACCAAAACATCACAAAAACAGTCTCTCAGCCACATATGAAAGTTCTTCTCCACTGAAACCTCTTGGGCTATCAGGCCTACACAGTTCAAATGACCCTCAGCACCACTGTCTTCCATATTACTACTAGGCTGGTCCATTAGACCCCACTTAAAGCATTCCATGACTTTCCAAATCCAAAGTTCCAAAACCCACAATCTTCCAAACAAAAGCATGGTCAGGCCTATCACAGCAATACCCCACTCCCAGTACCAACTTCTGTATTAGTTTGGGTTTTACTGCTGTGAACAGACACCAATGACCAATGCAAGTTTTATAAAAAACATTTACTTGGAGCTGGCTTACAGGTTCAGAGGTTTAGTCCATTGTCATCAAGGCAGAAGCATGGCAACATCCAGGCAGGCATGATGCAGGAGGAGCTGAGGGTTCTACACCTTTATCCAAAGGAAACCAGGAACAGACTGGGCATCTTCAGACATCTAAGAGGAAGATCTCTAAGCCCAACCCTACAGTGACACACTTCCTCCAACAAGGTCACACCTTCTAATAGTGCCACTCCCTGGGACAAGCATATACAAACCATCACACTTAGGATTCCCAATATTGTGATAAAAAACCATGACCAAAAGCAACTTGGTGAGGAAAGGGTTCATTTCATCTTACACCCTACGGTTCCTCATTCATGAAAGGCAGGTGAGAAACTCAGAGCAGGGGCCTAGAGGCAGGGCCTGAAGCAGAAACCATGGAGGAATACAGCTTGCTCCTCATGTCTTGCTCAGGCTGTTTTCTTATACACTACAGGACCATCAGCCCAGGTGGTCATAGACAGTGAGCTGAACCCTCCTGCATCTATCATCAATCAAGACAATGCCTAACAAGCTGGTCTTGTGGGAGCATTTCCTCAATTCAAGTTCCATCTTCCCAAATGGCTCTAGCATCTGTCAAGTAGACATAAACCTAGCTTTCAAAATGGCTTCAATCAGCCTCAACAAGCCCAGTCAGCATCACTTGGGTACCTTCAGTCAATCAGACCACAGCATCACTTGGGTACCTTCAGTCAACCAGACCACAGCATCACTTGGGTACCTTCAGTCAACCAGACCACAGCATCACTTGGGTGCCTTCAGTCAACCAGACCACAGAAGGTTTATTCAGACACTGAGAAAATACTCTGGACAGAATTTTATATACCATGTCACAAACTAGCTTTTACTGACTTCAACAGACATGTTCTAGCCTGATGTCTGATCACCTGTGTGGTACTCAGGATAGCGGACTCTAAAAGTATACACTCCCCCCTCCCATTAGTTGCTGGAACCTTGCACATGTGACCTCTCATAGTCCAAAGACCTTGGCTGATGGGACTGAGCTATGGATCTTGTGATGGGAGGTCACTTTGGATCATCCAGGGAGGCACAGTGTTATCACAGGTCCTTAGGAGAAGGACGTCAGAGGCTGTTAGAGGGAGGAACTTCAAAAACTGGAAAGGGTGGGGAATGGATTTTCCACTCTGCCCTCAGAGGGGAATATGTCCTATGGACTCCTTGACTTTGGCCAGTGAAACCATTTTGGATACTGTGATGGCTGTTATTGGTTGTCAACTTGACTCCATCTGGAATTAACTAAAAGGCAAAAATGGAGGGCATTGATGGGTGGTGCCTATCTCTGGACTTGGGGTTCTGGGTTCTATAAGAAAGCATGCTGAGCAAGCCATGGGGAGCAAGCCAGTAAGCAGCACACCTCCACGACCTCTACATCAGCTCCTGCCTCCAGGTTCCTACCTTGTTTGAGTTCCTGTCCTGACTTTCTTTGATGAACAACAGTTTTGTGGAAATGTAAGCTCAATAAACCCTTTCCTTTCTAAGTTGCTTTGGTCATGGTGTTTCATCATGGCAACAAACACGCAGCTTCCAGGGATGTGTTGTCCCAAGTCTTCAAGTCTGCAGCCAGTTGTTAATGTAGCTGTATAAGTTAGTACAGCCTTCAAATCCAGAGAGAGGAAGGCAGGCTGTACCAAACTTTGAACAGTTGGGCACTTAGAAAACCCATGTCTTATCCCTCAGTCTTGTGAGGAAGCTTCCCTGATCAGCCCATGTCTACCTTTACATCACATCTTACAGCTCCTTTGTTCTGGGAACTCGGGCAGGGGCCGCTGCCTCAGGCTGTACCACTTACCAAGGAAGATGTCAAAACGGGGCTGGCTGTGCAGGAGAAGCATGAAATTTAAAAGGCAGCCCAGGCACAGAGGTCAAGAGCAATAGAGGATCAGGACACACAGGCTAAGTTGGCTTCGGAACCCACATTCAGGGCTGGGGGTGCCCCAATACTCTGAAGGCTCTGGCACAAGTTTCTTACCTAGTGACCAACTTTGCTTCTGCAAATGTCCATCTCCCAAGACTGGCATTCAGTACATGGTGACTGCTAGGGTGTAGGGAGGCTTCTTCTGTGGACAGAAGGGCAGAGACATGTCCTGCAGCCAGGCTGCCCGTAGTCAGTGCCACGTGGACCCTGGGCAAACCAGGATTCTCAGCTTCTTGGGGATACTATGAGGACTATTATGGAGAAGCAAGGCTGAGTTTCTTCCTGCCTTGACAGCCTCTAGCATCCTGAGGAGGGATGCAAACAGACTTGGCTCATTGTCCTTGCCCTGCCTCTCTGGCTGCCTCTCTCAGAGGCCCTCATTCCCTCTCACCCCTTCCAGAAATATAGATGCTATGGCCACAAAACCTTCACATACAAGGCAAGGAATTCCCCCCCCTCAGGGGGTCCTAACTACCATGAGGAGCTCACACTCACACCTCTGGAGGACATGGCTCTGTTTTCTACTCCTTACTTCACAGCACATACCCCTGTCCTCTGCCTCCGCCCACATGTCCCTTTAGTCATCAACACTGCCAAGTTGTAGGTGGACCTGTTGTGGATGCCCCACTCCACTTGTAGAAGTTTGAGCATGTCAGACACATTAGGGGCCTGAAACAACTGATTCCATGAAGAACATGAGAGTTCTGCTGGCAAGGAGGAAGACTCGCGTGCCAGGAAGGCGGCAGTAATGGGAGGTATGGTGACTGCTGGCCCTTCTTCCCACATGCTCCTCTGCCCCCCAACAACAGCCTGCACCTAGCCAGCCATCAAGAGCTCCCACACATGCAGCTTAACACATGGTCACATCAGGGAGAAGGGAACTGATTCTTTCCTCAATGGACCACAAAGATGATAAAGACAGTGGCTTGGAACTCCCCATGGACACCTTCATTGAATGAGAAGCCAGGCTGAGCCGTTGGTAGCCCTTCCTATTCAGGAACACACAGGTCTCCGAGGCTGTGGCCAGCAGTATAGGGCAACCCCTGAAGGACCCACACTTCCTCCAGGGCCACAGCAGAACCCAGTGGACAATGGACTGCAGCAGCAATTACTGCAGCTTTCTTTGAATGACAGTGTTGACCTCCTTTGACTTTTGTGTGCCTAGAAAAGCAGCAGCTCAGTTCCCAACTATCATCCAGAACCATCTCTCCCCTGGAATGCAGTTTATAGTGTACTTTGTCTACCTGGATCACAGCCAGCCCTGCCTCTAAGTCTTACCCTATCCCATAGAGATTTAGTTGAAGCACCTCTGGACCCATGCCCTCCCAGCTACCTAAGCTTGGCTTAGGGACCCATGCTCCATAGGTTAGACACACATGGGACAACACCACGAGGGCCCTCAGATGAGGTGGGTAACTCAACAGAACAGCCAAGCACTATGGCCAGCTCCCCCACCTGCATCTGTGCATATCTTCTCCCCATAAAGACTCTTTCTGCCTGGTCACCCAGCCACTAAAGGAACTGACAGCTCCAACCTATGGCTCCTTTGCATTTTGACAGCCTCACCCATGCCCATCACAGTAGCCTGCAATACCCCTCCTCCTACTGCAATGGCCCCTCCCATCTCCATCGAGGAAGCTTTTCTCTCTTGGAATAGCCCATCCTGTACTGTGCTAGTGTTCATATACAGCCTCTCAGAAATGAATTTATGGCTTTGTTGGAGGAAGCCAGCAGTCCTCAGACACATCTCACAGCTGACTCTGTCAGAACTCTACTAGAACCTTACATCCTCAGAGTCCCCTGGGCTTCCAGGAAAATCTACCAAGCTGACAGGGTGGCTTTCTGAGTATCTGAAGGGCCTTCTCAGTGGTGACTTTGTACAGGCCAAGGGTGTGTCCCCAATATCTTTTTTCTGGCAAAGCTAAGTGGTATAGGTACGAGAGCTTTCTGCTGCACCTACCTCCTCTCTAAACCTCAGGACTCCTTGATGTCTCAGGGAAAGACATCATCCATGTCCAGCATCCCTGGCCAGCATCGCTGTCCAGCATCCTGCCCAGCTGTAAGGCATTTCCCCAAAGAACACAGACCCCTCCTTTACTGACTTTTAAAATATGGTATTAAAAGAAATTAACAAGCTTGTGCCAGGGGGGTGGAAATGGGTATCATCACAATGGAAGAGGAGAATTGAAAGAACAGTTTCTTCCAGCCCAATTTAACTGGTAATTGGGTATCTTTTGGAGCCTGCTAATTAAACAGCATTTTCCCTGAATCAAAGAACCAAGTTCTGGCACCCGAAGGGCACTTTGCAGACACAATCTGACACGCAGGTCTAGCAAGTCCCTATAAAAAGCAACATGAGTCAAAAGGATGCTGTCTGCGTGCCAACGAGGGGTGAAGTTGTCTCTGCAGAGAGGAGCTGTGTCCCTCTGTAGACCACCTTGCCTCTGCATCCTGTCAGCAGCCGCTGTATGTTTCTCCCAGAATGCCTGACTGATTTCTGCACATCTCTATTGTAGACCTCTACGTAAGGCTCACAATGTGCCTGTTCTTTATGTCTTTGGAGAACAGCAGACACTGGATCAAAGGTATGGCATGCAAGGGGGATGCTTCTTCATGCCAATTAAAACCCTCTTTCACCGGGATACAGACAACTATCCACCACCTTATTGCCACAAGGAGGCAGAGGGGAGAGGTGGAGGCAGCCACCAGACCCAAATTCTGCTTTCTTGGGGGAAGTAGATGATGGGTCATAAAACCCACCAAAGGCAGAGACCCCTCAGATGTGTTCACTGTGGAACAGCTAGCTGTTGCCAGATGCCTGCCTGTTCATGCTCCATAAGTTTGGGTGCATCAACGGTGGGACAAACAAAACCTATACTCCACCATGTGATAATGACATCATAGAATCATGGCAGTACATCTGTGCTGGATACAGGAAACAGCCAGGCTGTGCACAGGCTGTGCATGGCTTCCGGAAATACACTTTCAATACTGGCCCTGTTCCTGGTACAGAGCTCTAAGGCCTCTTGGTGCCTCTGGTGTGCCAGTGGGATGGCTGGGGCTTCAGAGAGCTTTGGGTCAGAAACTGGTTCAAAAAGACCAGGCAGGTAGGACAATAAGGACTTTTAGCGTCACACAACCTCAGAGAGGGGAAAGGGGACTAAAGATGTTCAAAACAGCCAGTGGTTTATATAGCCGGGCTTCCCCCATCCCCTCAACTGAGGGTCTATGAGAGTGTCAGGTTTGAGGAACTCAAGACTCCACTAGATTCATACTTGGCCCTCAGTGTTGCCGAGCAGTGTCCTCAATTGTCACCAGTGAGTGTGAGTGGTATGCTTCCCTGAACTCCTAGTGTCAGGAGCAAGCGCTCCATTCTGAGAGTGGACACAGGGACCCTCGGAACTCCAACTCCATCAGCCCAAAGCGTGGGTGAGGTCCTGGGTCTGCTCCTGGGACTCTAACTCCAGGCACTACCAGGACTGAACTGAGTGAGAAGGCAGCCAGTGTTATCACAGCTAGCACGGTGGTGTTGGGTGACATTTTGGATATCAGAAGTGCTGTGAGTAAAACCAGCATGTGCCACCTTTGAGTCCCCCTGTGGCCTGCAGGATGCTCAGTGAGGCTGCCATGACGGTCATGCTGAGTTTTTAGATGAGGGAACAGAAGTACTCAGTGGGCTGCTATGGATTGGGTACTGGCTCAGGACACACACTCAGATGCTTGACCCCCTGTCTGTGGGGCTGAGTGCAGAGGAAAGCCCTTTGACACCCTAGACCAGGCACCTTGTCTGTATCTGGGATCTAGCTCCTAGCATCTACCTCTGCTGCAGCAGCAACCACCTTGGTGCCATCCAGGGGTGGTGCTGGCTGAGAAAGAATCTTTCATGGGTCATGATCTAGAGTCTAGACTGAGGGTCATGGAGCCTCTAGAGGTTCCCTGGACTTTGATGGCCCTGAGAAGCTTGGGGGCGGGGTGCCTCAGCACAGGTGTCTGAGTCCACATGTAGCATGGCTCATAACCACGTGGCCTCATGACTATGCCCTGGAGTACTGTGATCAGACCACCCCCCTATTCTCTTTGGAATCTATATTTCCCTGCTGAGCATAAAAATTGTGTTTTTTTTAATAGATGCTAAAGAAAGAAAGGAGGGAGGGGACATATGAATGACAACTTATTCACAGTCTATGACTTTGGTCATTGACCTCTGGGCTACCCCAGGTAGCTGTTTCCTGGAGAGGATGGATCTTGGTGATATTTAATTTCGGAGCCTTCTCCAAAGCCAGTGAGCAGGGTCAGGTGAGGAGAAAGGTCCACTTATGAACTTCTGGACACATCCATCTTGCAAAGTCTGTCCTCTCACAGTCTGGCCATGCAAACTCTGGACTCTGGGCAAAGAGGAGTCTCCCCTTGCCCTGAAAATGTGCCTCAGTTGTTTGCCACCCAAGGCCATGGGCAGACGTGACGAGCAGTGAGCTTTGACGGCAGTGGACCCAAACCCAGCACGATGCATAATGACCCTTCTCACAACAGAGTTGCAGATGCTTAGAGGCACGCAGCTGGTGTCTGCTCTTGGCTTGTCACGATCCATTGTTTTTGCCCCCTCGCTCTACTGAACTGGAGACTGGGACATTTCAGTGCAGGATGACATGGGGGCTTTCATTTCTGAGTCACCAGGCCCAGCCAAGGTCCTAGCAGGCAGGCAATTGCAGAAATGCTGAGCAGAACTCGCTTCAGGAGGCCCTAAGCCAAGTGTGCTTTGTGCATGGCTGCTTGGCCTCTGTTCGTCCAAACAGCAACACTCATGAGCAGGGGCTTCCCCCACGGGCACCTTCTGCAACAATGCTTCTGGAGAGGGGCAGAGGGATTGCTGGGGTTGACCAGTCAAACCATAATGACAGTATAAGACATTTAAAATTGGGCAATTCCCTGTAAAATAAGTTACAGCTGCTCAGCTGCTGTGCTCCTCGGTTAATTGGCAAACGGAATCCTCGCCTATGACTGCCAATGTCTGCCCCAGCTTCTCATTGCCCACCTGGGGGCCAACCCTGCCACACAGGCATGGCCAACACTTGGTCCACTTGTGGCTGGGCTGTGATCAGCAGCCTTGTCACCAGGAGCTGAGTCCTGGTAAATCAAGGCAGAACCCCTGCACAGAAGGGAAGGGTCCTAGGAGATCAGAACATCTGGGTTCTTCTACCTCTGTCTGGATGGAGCCCATGTGCTGTGACGGCCATGGGTGTGCTACATGTAGCTTTCAGGCCCTGCAGCAGATGGTATTTTTCAATGTCTTCTACCATACCTGATCCTCTGCAGTAGATCTCCAGTCCTGGCCTCTAGAATGATCTTACTAATCCACTTGGCAGCAGAGGAGAGGTCCTGGGTCTCCTAGGCTCAGTCATAGTTGACTCACCTTCCATCTTAGTCCATGGGTGTGTGCTCAGAAATCTTCCTCTATGAACCCAGCCACCATGTTAGGAAACACCTAAGTCTCATGTGGAAGCTGCCAATGGCCTGCCGTGGTCCCAGGGGAGCCATGACAGATAAGCCTTTGCTAAGGACCAGTGTTACTGCCAACCACATGAGTGTCCAGCTTGGAGTGACCATCCCAGGGGATCATTTATGCGACGGCTGACCAGCTGACATCTGGTCATGACCACTTGAATGATGGCAAATGAGAGCCCAGCCACTGCACCCCAGTCCACACCTGGCTTGAAGCACGGCCGCTAGCTGGCGATCTGGCAAAGCGGCAGCAGACAGCAGGAGCAGCCCCATGCTGGCCTTGATCTTCAACTAGGGTGACCATCAGAATTTATTCCTACCTAGAACAGGTTCTGTTCAGTAGTTTATGTCATTTGTTCAGCCATCAGCAAATCCTCCCTAAATGGTGACACAAAGATTTCCCTGTGGCAAAAAGAAAGTTTACCCTGAACCTCTGTCCCCACCCCCAATGGAGATTTTGTTTTCAGTGGGCAGAAAACTACACCACCAGGATCCAGAGAGGCCAGGTCTCTGCTTTTGGTACCACATGACCCCCTCTGGGGTTGGGCTGGCAAGAGGAAACTGCAGATAAGCTTCTGTGGTCCCACTTCTCATTTTAGCAGCCAGAGGGGGAACACCTGAGGAGGGGCAGGGCTTTAGGATGCAGCTTTAGGAAGCCTCTGGACCCATAGGGGCAGTTAGGGAAGGACTTGCTTTCCCCCTTCCCAGATCCCAGGCTCAGATACCCAAGGTCCTGCTGTCAGGTCCTATGTCCAGGGCTGGTACCAGTCCTACTTGGCCTCTGATTGCAGATATGCCAAGTTATCCTGGCACAGCCTACACTTTGTTTTATTTAAAATGATCATGAAGGTAGCAGATGAGGGTGGGTGTGACTGGTTCTTGAGACCTTCAGAAATAAGGACCAGGCTGTGAACAAGCCCAGGTAAAGGGTAAAGGTGAGATTCTGTAAGAGGCTTGTCTTTCTGTCTCTGTCAGCAGGAGGGGTGCAGATGCAGAGGGAGTTCTCAGCTGAGGCTGGGGGTTTCTTTGCTTCCAGGCTCTTCTGCCAATTGAAAGGGACTTTTTTCTTATCTGCTGCCTGCTGGGATGTTGTGTTGGTCGAAGGAACCGGCCTAGTATAGTGTGGTGCTTTGAGGAGGTCCTGAAATAGTGGCCTACATGAGCGCACGGGGACTCGTAATCCTGGATAAGCACAGACAGGGCAGAGACAGACAAAATAGTGTGTCCATGAAATACCCATCCAGCTGAGCAGAGGCACCCTGAGGAGGGGCAGGGCTACTGGGTCAGAGCTCTGAGATATTGTACAATTTATCAAAGTTCTCTGGATTCCACAGCAGGGGGAAGGTGGGGGCGAGGAACGGGGCGAGATGACACACTGGGTTTCCTTCAAAGCTCCCTTGATCATCTTTAATTGTCCTGGTCTGAATTCCAAAGAATGGGAGAGGCTCCTGGATCCCAAGTCGGCAGCCAGCCCACAACAGAACCCAAGGTAGGGGGCCCTTGTCTACACTACCAGACCCAGAATTCAGGTTTCCCAGTTAGTGGGTGGGTTAGGGTGGGCTGGGGCCCTGCCTGTGAAGCCTGAGTCCATAGGAGAATGTGATGGGCAGTGGTGGGTGGGTGGAGGAGGAGGAGGAGGAGGAGCAAAGGTGAATGAATGAAGGAGCGGGAATGCAGTTTGGACCCAACCCCAGTTTCCCTCTCATGTGAAGTGCCTCTATAACCTACTTTCTTAGCTGAGCTCATGTACGAGGATCTCAATCCACACCGAGCCTCCTGGGAAGGGGGGGGTGGGTCCCCAGACAGCACTACTTCTGCAAAACTGCTGCCATGGCTTGGCTTAAAGTTTCTGGCAATGAGCTATAAAAACTGGTCCCTACATGAGCACAGGGTGTGTTGGTTTTCCATGGCTTCTAGAGGAGACACGTAAACTTGGTAGCCTCTCACACAAGCTGGTCACCTCAGGACTCTGGATGTTATAGATCGACTCAGGAAGAAGCCATGTTCCCTCTGGGGACTCTAGGGAGGATCCCTTGTCTCAGTTAGGGTTTCCGTTGCTGGGATAAAATATCATAACCAGAAGCTACTTGGGAGGAAAGAGTTTATTATAACTTACACTTCCACATCACAGTCCATCAATGAGGGAAGGCAGGAAAGAAACTCAAACAGGGCAGGGACCTGGAGTTAGGAGCTGAAGAAGCTCCAGGAGCCATGGAGAAGAGATACTTACTGGCTTGTTTTCAGGATCTGCTCAACCTTTTTTTTAAAAAAATACAATCCAGGGCCACCTACCCAGGGGTGGCACTGCCCATGGTGGCTGGACCCTCCCACATTAATCATCAATTAAGAAAATGCCTCCACAGGCCAATCTCGAGGGATTTTTCTTAAATTAGATTCTCTCTTCCTAGTTACACCTAGGTTTGTATCAAGTTGACAAGAATGGCCTCTCTCTCTCTCTCTCTCTCTCTCTCTCTCTCTCTCTCTCTCTCTCTTTCTCTCTTGGCACACAGGGTGGCTCTCAGCTGCCAGGGACCCGTGATTAGTAGCATGGCGTGATCCTGGATTGTCCTTCTACATGTGACACGTGTACAGTTTCTGGGGATGAAAACACAGACTCCTGGAAGGGGCCATGCTGCCACCTCGCACCGCGAGCACCTCTGTAAACACCACAAAAGTCAGCATCATAGGAAACGCCCAGCTGACGAGCGCCCAGCCTACGCCTCTCCATCAGCTCCCAGACACACAGTGAGGAGCCACACAGCAGCGGGCTCATGGGCTGTAGACAGAATGAGGCATAGAACTCAACTAATACCTGGGCCATGGCAGCGGGGGGATTGCATTTGCAAGTTAGAAGTCGACCTGGGCTATCATAAGAGATGTTGTCTCCAAACCACAAGCAAATAAAAAATGCACACAGACCACCCAAGTTGGTGGCAAGTCCTTGCAATTAGCCAGCTGTGCTGAGGGGCAGGGAGCCCTGCACAGGATGCTCAATACAGTTATGAATAGAGGTCTCTGGGAACCACAGGATTGCTGAGCCCTTTCCCCATTAGCTATGTGTCTGTGTTGCTTTGCACAGGGGGCCTCAGTTTGCACATCACCAAGATGGGCTATTTCCCAAGATGCCTCTATTTCCCTTGTACCCTGTATGTCACAAGGGCCAGCCTGACCAAGCCTGTGAAGATTTGTCAGACTCCAATGCCCACCCCAGTTCTAGGGAGAGCCCAGGCCACAGCTTACTCTGCTCCTGGAGGCCTTCCTATCCTATGTACATAGGAGCAGACCTTCCCCTCCCTAGCTTTCTGTCTCATGTGGTTCTTTCTAAGTTAGCAAATAACAGCCTAGTGATGGTGATGGAAGCGGGTCATGAATATGCATGACCCCGCTGGTAATCAAACACCCTTCCTCCCAGAGAATGGAGCCCTGTGCAGTTTTCTGCCTCATATTTAAATTCAAATTAGCCATTATTTAATGTTGGGACAAATTGGAAAAGAAGGTCATGTTTTCTGTGGCTTTTTAATTACTGAGGCCTGAACCGGGCAGGGTAGATGAATCCAGTCACCAGTCACACTTGGTCTACCTCTTCTAATCTGACCACGTTCTCATGTAGGCCACTTGAAAATGGCCGCAAACAGCCAGGGCACTTTTATATGTGTGATGCCTCCTCCCTCTTCTTTCCCAGTCTCCTATAAGCCATCCTCCCATAAGCAGAAGTCCTTGCTTCACACTGGGACCCCCTCATCCCACACCCCACACTTCTAGATTTGTGATGCTCTAGATATCTGACAGATGCAGGCATCTACCACGTCCCAGCTCTGTGACCTTCCACAAGTCACTCAGCCTCTCTGAGCTCTCTTCCTTAGTTAAACTGGGAGAACAGTAGTTCCCACTGTATCTGGTATCAGAAGGGTACCTTGTGACAGGCACCATCCTAAGCTCAGGGACTGTAACCGCCATGGATCCTGTGACAGCCAGCACTGAAGCGGCTGGCTACCAGCACCCCAGTCATTCCATGCTGACCTCTACGCTCCACCCTCTCAGCCCTTAGTGACTTCTCCCACAGGCTATGGTGATGGCTTACCAGGTACCATATGCCAACTTCTGCCACAGAGTGCAGCTAACACTAATGGGCTTTCTCCTAACGGCCCCATTCCCTGAATCCCTGCTGCTTACCCACAGTCCTCTGCCAAGCACTCTCAAGGAGCACTAGATGCTCACACCCTCTGAGGACTTAACGGGGCTCTGAGAAGGATTGGAGCAAGCATGTGGACCCAGGAGGGAAGCAAACAGACCCCAGGGGCTGTGCCCACTCATGTGAGGGCCAAGGATAGTCACTGTGTTGCACTGAGCCAATGAGCGAGTGACAGAGGAGCCTCTTCTCTGCTCCCCCTTCCCCTCCACCAGCCCCTTCCTCCTGCTGGGTCACCTCACTCTGTGATAGCCAGCCCCAGCCTTCCAAGGAGGGTGTGGGATGCCCTGACAATAATCTGTGTGTGACCCGGTGGCTCCATGTGCTCCTCAGAGGTAAAGGCTATGGTGCCCGTGCCCTAACCGCAGCTCCCAGGGTCAATGTGACACACAGTAACAGGGAGGAGCAGCACTGTGCGGTCCACAGGGACCAGCGACAGTCACCACAGGGCGACCTTAGCTCTATACATCATTCTTCAGATTGCTACCGGTTTCTAGCCTAGCCCTCTCAGCTTCAAAGCCACCATACATGTTCGGGAAGCCAGTCCTTAGGGTCTTCCTCACACATGCAAGGTAGGAGGGGACCTTGGCATGACCTGGCCACCAGGATATGTTAGATTTCCACTTACACGGAAGCAGCCCTCTGCTAGGGTTCCCATTAAGACACAGCCTTCCCTCTAATACACGGCAAGACTGGCAGCTGCAGCCTTTCTGATGCTGAGGCCAGAGATAAGTTATCTGGAGGCATTCCAGGGAGACACCAGGGACAAGGGCTTTGCTGTGTCCTTACCTCAGAGACCTGGCCAACAGGCTCTCTCATGCACAGGTGCTGTGGTGGTTTTTCTCCCTGTAATACCGCTAACCTCTCCCTGGGGAAGCAGGGACAGAGAACACAGGCTGTCAGAAAGACAGAAAACCCCAGAGGCCCTAAATCCCCCAGGACTCCTCTTCACAGTTAGAGAAATGGGCCTTAAGGCACAATAAAGAGCGTCCAGCATTAAGGACAGCAATTTATCTTGTGTTGTGTTTGCTACTAGGATGACAAATTAGGTTCAGAAAAGCCTCCCTGAGGGGGAGGACCAGGTGTGGGGTGCTCTAAAAGGAGGTTTAAGCCTCAGCTTCTGTGTAGGGTAGTCCTCCTGGGGAGGGTAGTCCTCCTGGGGAGGGTGGTCCTCCTGGGGAGGGTGGTCCTCCTGGGGAGGGTGGTCCTCCTGGGGAGGGTAGTCCTCCTGGGTAGGGTAGTCCTCCTGGGGAGGGTGGTCCTCCTGGGGAGGGTGGTCCTCCTGGGGAGGGTGGTCCTCTCTGGTGCGGTGACCTGTCTTGTGTTTAGTCTCTTCACTTAAGAGTCCCTTCTATCCCACCCTCAACCCTCTGAAATGGCAGGGCTGGTGAAAGCCACTGTCATCTGCAGCACAGTGCAGGAAATAGCAGCTGGACAGAGCTTCCCAATGGGCAAGCTCATGTTGTCAATGTGACAGAAGATGGAGGTGCTCCTGGGAGCCCAGCCCACAGCTGAGCCCATCCTCCTTGGGGGGAGGGCCGTGATGCTATAGCCTAGGAGGGAAACTAGGCAGTTGGGTCTCCATAGAAACCATAGGCCATGATGCTACTGCACCTGGGGACTACCTTGGCCCACTGAATGCTCCATTCTAAAACCTAGGACATGCCTGCATCAGCTGCTAGTCAGACTATTCCCCAGCCAGAACAGTCATATCCTGTGGGTCACAAATCCCTCAGAAAAAGGCTCTTGCCAGTGTCATCTCACTGTGTACCTAGAATGGAGCAGGCAGATAGGGGGGCTATGACCTCTCCCCCACCCCCCAAGTATCAGAAGAAGAGACCCAGGTCCAGTATCATTGAGTAGCCAGGCAGTGAGATTACATCCCAGTGCCAGGTCTGGGGAGACAAGTGTCTCCTATAGGCGCTCCTTCCCCTCCCAGTAGAGATAGGAGGCAGGGTTTGAAGTCCTATGCTGTGCTGGGGACAAGTGAGTCTGAACCCAACATGCCAGAGGAGTTTAGCTCCTGGGACAGGCACCCTTCCTGCATGCAGGTGGTGGCTTGTCACTCTGATCCAGCTCATGACAGAAAGCAAGCTCTGTGTCCCTCTTACTTGGACACCAGTTCCACCTATGAAACCCTGTCTCCAGCTTCATTCACTGACAATTAGCTTCCTAAAGTCTCAATGCTCAAATATATCACAGGAGAGCTCCACAGTGAGTTCAGTCATAACACACACACACACAGACACACACACACACACACACACACACACCTGGCAGTATCACTCACAATGACCCACAGAGATAGAAACCACCCAAAGGGCCATTGAGAAACTCAAAACAACTGTACTCTAAAATGTGGCTTTTCCCCACAATGGAATATTAACCAGTTACAAAAAGGAAGGCCATCCTAACACCTACTGTAACAGGGTGACCCTTAAAACCACCCCTTGTCTGGCCCCATTTACAAGACATGCGCAGAATCAGCCAATCCAAAGAGAACAGCCTGGGGTTTATTTCTAGGGAGCAAGTCTTTGGGATGAGGCAAAGGTTCTGGACTAGCTGGAGATGAACCAGTATTGAGTATACTGGTGCTGAACTGTTTGTGGCAGCGTTGACCCCACACTGGACGGAGTACGGCCACTTTCTTTCCACCAAGAAGAAATACGTGCTAAATAACGACATTGCAGGAAAGAGGCCAGGAAGGAACAGCCCTGCCCTTGCCCATTTTTCTTTGGTGTGTGTTTTGTTGGAGGGGATCAGGAGACTGCCATGCATGTGTGCATGCATGCTTTGGTAGCGGATCTCTCAGCAAGCCCACTAACTGTCCTTAGCATTTGCATGACTCTGTACAGTAAATGAATGTTTTGCCCACCTCTGAAAGTCACCTGCCTGACACTGCCAGGGGCAAGACCTACACCCCTGTTTCCCTCTAACCTTCTTTAGAGACCTAGTGTTGGGTGGGTTGGGAGAGCTAAGGGTGGAGTAGGGTGGTAGGAAAAAGAACCCAATAAAGGAGCCAAAAAGTACTGTTATACTGAACCATTGGGACCAGTCACCATGGCAGCTGCGGGGAGAGAGCTGAGCCCGGCTCTGAGACCCGACAGCCATGTTCTCCTGTTTTGTGTCTACAGAGACAAAGCACATATCTGGGGCACAGCAGTCATATCCTGGGAGGTTCATGGCACTTGGGTTGTTTTGTTTTCTGTGTTTTCTAAGGCAGGGAGGAGTGCAAAGGAGACACAAGACAACTGCTAACCCTGGTATGAGCAACTAGGGTGTGAGGCTGTGGGCTCGCTGGAGACCAGGAGGACATGGTGGGTCTGAGCAAACCCACAACCCTTCCCTTGCATGGGAGCTTCTCCCTCTCTGATGACTGGTACTTTAGAAACTCTGAGAAAGCCCTGTACTTGTCCCAAGAGATGACAGGAAACCTCTGTGAAGGGCAAGAGTAGGCAAGATGACATCACAGGAAAAGGACCAATGGTGGACACTCAGGTGACAGGAGAAAACACAGCTTTAGGGATCAGAACATAGAGACCCGGCATCAAAACCACAGGGTTATTGAGAAAGAAGCCAGAAGGGCTAGTGGTCCTCTAGGGCAAAGAGAGACTTCCAGACAGTAGCCGTTCAGTGCTCCATTAAAGCCAAATCCCTGGGAAGAGGCCGTGGGCACAGCAGCCCCAGGCTCTTAAGAATGAAAATCCAGCAGGACATGCCACGGTCAGACTACACAGCGATGCGTGGTTACACAGCGATGCGTGGTACCAAGTAGTCTCTGCGATACTTAGGAGGGAAGGGAGGTGGACCTCTGGTTCCTTGGGGTCCAGTCCTTCAGCTGTGATGGAGTCAGTGGGTGACCCACGCTAGAATAAAGTCCCTGTCCCACAACAGTGCTTGGAGACATGATTTAGCTATGGGAAGATGACTCAAAGGAAGAACAGGAGAATTGAACCAGTGGGCATAAAACAACGGATGCCTCCATTGTAGTAAACGTGATGATTGAAGCATGATTGTGAAGCAATTAACTCAGGAACATTCATGATCCACAATGGAAGTGACAATCTATTGACAACAGTCTGTAACAGCACCTCGGGGAGAGGGGACGTGATTTTTTTACTCCTGGTGTTTTGGGGGAGGTTTCGTCAGCGCGGTACTGACGTGGGAGAAATGGCTGGCTGCAGTTCACAGCACAGCCGGCAGCTGCCAGTAGCTTTCCAGGAAACCCTCCAGAGCAGTCTAGCGGAGAGCCCTCTGACCTCTGCCCCCCTGACCTCTGCCCCTCTGACCTGTCTGCCCACATGAATGCTGATGCTGGGAGTGGGGTGGGAATGAGGCACACTGCCCTCACTCCCATCTGCCACCCCTGCCCGCACCTTTCTGCGCTGACGGATGCTAAGGTTTCGGCTCCCCCACCACACCCCCAGCCACTCTGTGCTAACACTGACTCCTGTGAACAGAACCCAGCCTCTATAGGGTTACTGCGAGTCTGGCGCTTTCCCTGGCTCCAGGACTGTGGAAGCTCAGAGGCTATCTCCATGTCTGGTCCCCTGGAAATCCCAGAGCATAAGAGCTGACAGTTGCTTCTCTCTCTCTCTCTCTCTCTCTCTCTCTCTCTCTCTCTCTCTCTCTCTCTGCTTCCTCCCTCTCTTTCTCCCTCCCTCCCCCTCTCTCTCCCCCAGTCTCTCTCTCTGTCTCTGTCTCTCTCTCTCTGCTTCCTCCCTCTCTTTCTCCCTCCCTCCCCCTCTCTCTCCCCCAGTCTCTCTCTGTCTCTCTGTCTCTCTCTGTCTCTCTGTCTCTCTCTCTCCCCCAGTCTCTCTCTGTCTCTCTGTCTCTCTCTGTCTCTCTCTGTCTCTCTCTCTCTCTCTCTCTCTCTCTCTCTCTCTCTCTCTCTCACACACACACACACACACTCGCACATCCTGCAGCTGTGCGACTCTGCTAAACACCTTACTAGCTAGGCTCTTTAGCACTTGGGTGGGTGGCCCCATGCCCTCTGGCAGCTCCTCCCTGTAGCTCTTCCTCTGATACTAGCTCTGGATTCCCGTGCCCCTCTGCCTCACCACACCTCTTGTCCATACCTCACACATATGTCCCTGTCACCCCTTCTCATGTTCATATCTGTGAACACAAGGTCTTCCTGGTTTCTCCCACCCCCAACTCTTATTCATCCCTCAACACCCAGCGCTAATGCTCCTTTTGTCCTCAAACAACGCACAGGATGAACTGACCCTGTTTCAGTCACAGGGGCTGTGCCTGGCAGGCTTCTGAAGGCCTTCTCTTCTGACTCCCTCCCAGGGCTCCCTCTTGCAAAAAGCATACAGCACCGAGCCCTGCTTTCTACCTTCAAGTGCATTTTATGGGGTGTTCTGTGGGGTGTTCTGTGGCGATAGCTGCTAACACACTCGTGTTTTCTAAATGACGCTGCTGGTTGTTTGGGTCCATTTTGGACTTTCTTGTGGAGACAGTCCTTCTTCCTGGTCACGGGCTGGGAAATGTGGCTTTTATTTGATGAGATGTCATTTGAGCTGAGCTAGCGACTCAAGTTGAAAGAGGAAACCACAGGTACCGACCAGCTCTGGCACGTTCACCCCTGCATTTGACAAGAAGCACCCAGACGCTACAGCACCGTGTCCTCATATCGCTCACACACAGCTGTGCTCAGCCACGCGAATCCTGATTACTCCCAAGACGCGGCTTCCCCACCCCCATACACGGGACGGTCAGCCATCAATCCGCAAACCAACGGAGCTTTTCTAAAACACTAATTTCTTAATTATGAACTCGGATCACTCATTTGTCAGATTACTGAAGGGAAACAGACGCATCCTCTGCCCACTGTGAACGTGTGATAGCCAGACCCCAACTTCTGCCTGAGGACCCCCCAGTTTTTCTTTACTCAGTGTCACTTCTAAAGCCTCTGCATAAGACAGGGATGAGCTTGCAGCCCCATAGGAAGAACAACAATATGAACCAACCAGTACCCCCAGAGCTCCCAGGGACTAAACCACCAACCAAAGAGTACACATGGAGGGACCCATGGCTCTAGCTACATATGTAGCAGAGGATGGCCTTGTTGGACATCAGTGAGAGGACAGGTCCTTGGTCCTGTGAAGGCTCAATGCCCCAGGGTAGGGGAATGCCAGGTCAGGGAAGCGGGAATGGGTGGGTTGGTGAGCAGGGGGAGGGGGGACGGGATAGGGGGTTTTCAGAGGGGAAACCAGGAAAGGGGATAACATTTGAAATGTAAATAAAGAAAATATCTAATAAAAAAATAAAGTTAAAAAAAAAAGGAATGTGGGAGTGTGGCCAAGGAGCTCAAACTCTTAATCTAGAAACCAGGGAGATGGCTCATTGCATAAAAGTGCTTTCCACCAAGCCTGAAGAGCAGAGTTCGAATTCCCAGAACCCATGTGAAAGCCGGTAATAGCAGTGTGTGCCTGTAATCCAGTGCCCTGTTGATGAGATGGGAGGTGGAGACAGGACAGTCCCCAGGACAGTCCCCACAGACCAGCTGGCCTTCACAGAATATCAGTGCCCCAGCAAAGAGGCCCTGCCTCAAAGAAGGAAGACAAGGACTCACACCTGAGTTTATCCTCTGACCTCCAAGCATCTTCGGAACAACATGGGCATGTGCGCCTACTTTTTCATGAGTGAGGGAATCTAAACAAAGACCAAGCAATTTCCAGTGAAACCCAATCTGCTCCAAGGACATGCCCACAAATGTAAAATACTCAGTGGATTTCAGTGGCAGCTTGGGAAAAGAATGAAGACAGATGCAATAGTTTTCACAGCTGTGTGCTGACACGGCTGTGCTGTAGACATTATGGGATACGCAGAGTATGCTGCACGGGCAGCCGCTCCTACGGCTCCTTATATCGTACACACGGTAGACAGAACATGCGGACTGGCCACGTTTGTCTGGTCCATCCAGGGAACTGCACTGCTGTCAAGTGGGGTGGGCAAGGTGGGTGGGTGGGAGAAGATCTCCCAGAGACTCCCTCAGGGGACGACAGGCCTGGGGCCAGGCTCACCCAGCAGGAGCCCCAGGTCCCACTCCCAGCCCTGGGACTTCACCATGCATCTTCACAGCTTACAGTGCTCCCTTGCTTTGAGTACATCCCATTACCCCTTCACTGCTGTCAGGCCTCAGGGCTCCCCAGCACCTGGAGCTCACACTCAGGGTGGACTGGGCCAGCGTGAGGGATGTCTAGGAGTCCAGGAAGGCAGTGTCCCCATGTAAAAGGAGACAGTGTGAAGAGAGGTGGAGCCTCACAGACAGGAAGCCTCTCTGAGCTAAGATATCTCATCTTGGGAGCAGCCCGTCGTTCATATGGTTGGGGAAGCTTTCTGGGACTCCTAAAAGCCCTACAGAATCTTACAGATTTCAACTCTACTGTAAGAAGCCACCTTCTATTACTGTTCTTTTTCCCTTCCTTCTCTCTGCTTCTCTCCCTCCTTCTCCCTTCCATCCTCTCTCTCCCCAATAAATCATGTTCCCACCACTATCCACTATGAAAAGGCCACCTGTACCCCAGATGACAAGCATATCACGACATGGAAGCAAGCATGAGGGAACAGAGCAGAACCCATTAACCTAAGACCTGGATATAGACGTATTGTTACTGTCCAAGAGAAAAGTCCTGGACTCTGACTCCGGAAACTACCTTTTGTTTAGTCCTCTGAGATGGGACAGACAGGCACCAACATGACTCCTCCTGGCACAGTTCACCTGGAAGAGTCCCTGTGGCATCCAAGGAACAGAGGACAGTGACAACATGGGGCTGACACTTTAGGAACCAGTGAACACACATGGATGGTTTCCCAGTGACCAGTGTCATGGGAGAAAATAAAGCAACACTAACGTCTAGAGACAGGGCCAGGAAGCAGATCTGACGCAGTGCACAGGGACAGCATTCTGTGAAGCTGGAGAGAGAGAGAGAGAGAGAGAGAGAGAGAGAGAGAGAGAGAGAGAGAGAGAGAGAGAGAGAGAGAGAGAGAGAATGTGACAGAAGTTGGGACAGAGAGGTCTCATTGGAGATGGGACTTAAGCCCAGGCAGGGACAGCTCTAACAGGAAACCCTTGCTGTGGTCCAGGGAGAACAGGAACCTGTGGAGGAGCTGCAGAGGAACGGTGGGCCAGGGTGGGGGACTGCTGTTCATTCTGTGGGTAGAGCAACAGGGGCTCTTCTGTTAGTGCTCAGGGGCTCATGATCAGAGTCTGAAGACACCAGCTCTGACTTTACCTGGAGGAGGCTGAGGTGAGCCGCCAGGCCAGGAGGGCTGATATCTGCTTCCCTTCAGTGCCATCCCTCTAACTCCTTATAGCTGGTGACAAAGACACCCTTGAACTCTACTTGATCTGAGTGTCAGGGAGAGATTGACTCTCCTACTGAGGGACTCAGTGGCACTGAACTCAATCTGATTGTCAAGGACATGGGGTGGGGGTTGGTCACTGTGATCTTTTTACATGTATGAGGCAAGGGACATACCTGGAGAGGTTAACTTGCTAAGGGCAGCAGCTTTCAGTGGCAGGCTCCTGCTGCCTGGGGACACAACTAGAGAGCCGGTGTTCTTGTGAGGGCAGATGGCACCTCAGAAACCAGTGCTGTTGAACTTGAAGATGACAGGTGCACAGTGTGAACCCAAGATGGCTGTTGTCACTCACATGCAGTTTATACAAGTAGATCAAGAGATACTTTGGAAAGATTAGAACCATCTCTTGGAGGGGCATGGGCTGGGGAGGGAGAGTCTGAAGGTGGCTGCTGGGAGCCATTTCTGATGAGCATTGCTTAGACGGGCTCTACTCTGGGCAGAGCTTCAGATCTCAGAAACAAGAAATTCTTGGCCTCCTTAGAAAAATCATCCAAACAAAGAGACTTGGTGTGTTTACGGTTATTCATTGGGAACATTTAAAACATGCAAGCTAATCAGTGCAGACTCAGTAAAGCCCCTGGCTAGGGATTGATAATGGAAAGCCAGAATTTAGAAGGTGATGTCAGCAGCCTGCTCCATCCCCCTGAGGCTTGTGTGTCTGTGCAGGACACGTCTCATCTTCAAGGCCATTATCATTAAACATGCAAAAAACCAACACAGACCCAGACTTGTTCCCGAGGGTGAGAAGACAGAACGGTGAATATCTTCATTTCGTTCATCTCAAGGAAGTACTATTTACATTAAATTTTCAATCGCAAACACAGAGTTTCACATGAGAACATTTGGGTTAACATGCTGTACTACCTGTTCAGTGACTCCTTTTAAACATTTGCAAGGGGCAGCATGTGTGACTAGAGCGTGAACATTGCACACATGCCGGAGCAGAGGCAGGGATAAGCATCTGCAGCTTCCAGTAATGGCTGGACTAAAACGACTTAGGTCCTCAGCTGCAAATAACCTATGTTCCTGCCTTGCCTGTTATGCATGTGATAGGACGACCCTGGCTCATAGGGAGTCCGGAACCTTCCAGGGCAGGCTGCTCTTGGGTTTTGTGGAACATAGTGTACCTAAGATGAGGAGGCTTTGGTCAAATGTCTGACATCCTTGGTGGGAAGCCCCAACCTAGGCTTGATTCTCCAGGCCTCTCTGGACACAGGTCTCTGGCCTCTAGGTCACCCATCCACCTCGGTCCTACCCACTGCCTAGCACAATCTGAGGACTTCTCCATAAGGCCCTCCTTTTCATTCAAGTCTGGCATAGTCCTGGGTTCTGGCCTCACAAATCTTCCTAGGCACTAACAAATAGTATCTCAAGCAGCAGACAGGCCTTGACACATGGAGGGGCCTGGGAGGAAGTGACTTCCCACCAATCATAGCAGAAGTTCCAATCTGTACTCTTATCTGTTGCTGCCCACCATGGTCCATCTTGAGGACTCCCGGTAGAGATGATATCATGCACACCAGGAGATAGGGAAGAGGAGGACAGGAAACAAAAAGAGGGTCTTCAGTACCAGCTCACTTATCCACCCAGTCATCCATCCATTCACCTACCCATTTATCCATCCATCCATCCATCCATCCATCCATCCATCCATCCATCCATCCAACCATCCATCCATCCATCCAACCATCCATCCACTTATCCATCCAATCATGAAACCCAGTAGTGCTCACTCTTGCCCTGGAAGGGCAGCCATCTGATGCTGAGGTAGGCAGTATGTATGGCTAATGGTGATTGGTGTAGTTATTGCGGAAGCAGACAGCATGGGTACTCAAAGTTGTGTTTCCCAATCAGAGAAGTGGTTATAAGGACCCCATCTCCATTGTCTGTGTGAGGCACCTGCCAATCATCCCTGAGGTCCAAGTTGAGGATCTTAGCATGCGGAGCACAGCTCCCAGCGGAGAATGGTCAAGGTCTTGGAGCCCTCATTCAAGAAGCTTGGGAGAGTCTCCTGGTGCAGACCAGGTGACTGCACTATGACAGTGAGGAGGACTATGGTCAGGAAAACTGGCCCGGGTGGTGCTTTTCCTCCTGGATCCCAGGTCTGGCTAGTACTTCCTCTTGGGCATACTCATGACCTCGGAAGGGGAAAACCTGGAAAGAGGAGTCTCCAGGAAGATGGGTAGGTCCTCTGTCTTCCATAATCAACTGTTCAAACATGGCCAGGTCTATGTGTCCATAGAACCCCATCAAGGGGACACCCTCTGCTATCTGCCCGTAAAGCAAGGTGGTAACCTTGTCTTTTGAGTTATGTCTCTCACCTTCCCTGTCCTGGGTTGGGACTATCTCTCATACCTATCCATGCATAGTACCACATGCTAGGCTGAGACCATAGGCAATGACAGAGAGCATTGTCAAAGCTCCCTGTCCTCTATTCCTCAAGAACAAACCAGAATAAGGGACATTGGGCTAGGACTGCAGGTCAGAAGACAGAGAATCTCATCAAAGCTGTGAGCTAAGATTTCCAGGGAGAGTGGCTGTGGACCTGCTCCTGAAGCACCTGCTTACCTTGGGATAAAAAGGGACAGTGGTTCCTCAATCAGCCATACCACAGTGCAGATGAACTAGCTCCCTGTGCTCTCTCCTCCAAAATCACCCCACCCGGGTTTTGTTCTAGCACCAACCCCACCCCACACCACCAAGATTAGAATGGAATCATGACTTCCTGCTCCACACATACTTGCCCTTTGCATGAAAACTGCAGATTTATGCAGCCCATGGGAAGCCAGCCACTTCCCAGGTCACGATGCCTCTCTGATCACTTCCTATTTCCCCAGGCCTGCCCCCCCAAGGCTACCTTGTCCTCTGCAGTGCCTCTAGGAAGTATAGATCACTTCTAGGAGCAAAATCACTTCTCTTTAAGAAAATGAATGGGCTGTGGTATGTACGGATCTTCCACTATTGGGGTACGTATGGCTGGCCTGCACTGCAGGGTGCCGCTTGTGTCATCCCTGTTGATAAATGGACAGTGACTCCAGCTATGGAGGTTGGTGACCAGCTGAGTAGGCACGCGTGATGACAAGTCGCACTAGCCATGGCAGAGCAAGATGTGATCAATCTACCCATGTATCCTGTCACCGCTCTCTCAGTGCCTGCTCTCTCAGGGGCTTTAATAGGCCCATAAGTTAAAACTTCTAGATTCTAAAGAAGGCAGGCAGCTTGCCCCAGGCCTCCTTAACACTCTCTCAGTCACCAGAACCCCAAGAGAATGGAGTTCCTTGCATGCTCTATCAATAACACTGTCAACCAAGCAATCAGCCCTAGTGTCAGTACATCTCTGGGGGAGAGGTCTCCATATCATCTTCTGAAGCTGTGGGTTGAGCCTTCTCCCTTTGGGAGTGGCCTGGAGCTCCCCGGCCTGTCTTAAGCAGAGTTGGAGAACCAAATGTCTGCCCTTTCGGCCAGCCACTAACGGATGGATGGACCGTTTTCTCTAAAAGCTGCACCCACAAATACACAGAAAGGAGGCTCCAGCTGCTGATAGGACTATCTGAACTGAGTTTGCACTGTTTCTCTGGCTTAATACACTCATCTTCTGTGATCACATGACACCCGGTCCCCTGCCCCAAGCCACAGTCTCCAAATAGAGCAGGGTCTCAAGAAAAGCAAAAAAACAACCCTTGGAGAGCCATTAACACTGTCTGTAGAGGGGACAGACATTCTGGGTGACACACATACATTTCAGTTAGTGGTATGCACATAGAAAACATACTTGTGCATCTTTGTGTATACAGAAACTCCACATACGTGCACAGACATGTGTGGTGTGAGTGTGGCCTGCAGCATGTAGCCCAGGGAATCTTGTAGAGCTGAGCCTTGCAACACTGACTCCTTGGGTATGATATCTGGGGAGCTCTGAGGGTGGAGGCTGAGAGTCCCATATCATTCAGTCTCCTTGTGGCAGCCATCTGAGCTACCATTATTGACCCACTGCCTAGACTATCACCTCTCCTCCCCAGCAACCACCACTCTCATGAGTTTCTGAGGTTAAAACATGTTAATGCCTGGATGTCACACCTAAGTGCACATGTTTCAGTGGTGTACACTGAGGCACAGGGACTGTGTGCTCACACTGGCTTAGGTGACACTGGCAAAAAGTACAGACCCTGTGTTGCTCCCTTATTTGGTAGCCACCCCAGCCCAACCAGAAGCACTAGGGGACAGAAGTATGGGGCAGGTCTCACATTACAATTTCTTCACAGAGGCTTCACACTATTCTCGTTCCTAAGCTCAGTACATCACATATCAGAAACCTCCCAGAACGGCAAGCGAACCAGCAAGGCCAGGTCTTGGGGAGTGGGTGGGTGATGCAGTACAATGAAGGTCCCCTCCATGATACCTGGTGGCAGAGGGTGGGCTCAGGGGACAGTGAGGAGGAGAAGGACTGAGCTTAGCACCCATGTAACAGTGACAGTGGAGGAGACAGAGCTCCTTGGAGAGGAACAGGAATCTGAGGAGCAATGCAGAGTGGGCAGAAGGGGTGAGTTTGGGCAAGATGCAGGGTGAGTGGCTGGAGCCGGGAAGGCACTGAATGCAGGCAAGAGGGCTCAGGTGGTTAAACTGACCCCAGCCATGGCTACATTGTCTAGATGGTTCTAGTGGTTCTCAACCTGTTGGTTGTGACCTTTTTGGGGGTAAAACGACCCTTTTACAGGGGTCACATAACAGATACTTATAATCCTAACAGTAGCAAAATTACAATTATGAAGTAGCAACAAAAATAACTGTATGGTTGGGGGTCACCACAACATGAGGAACTGTATTAAAGGGCCACAGCATTAGGAAGGCTGAGAACCACTTTACTCTAGGAGGGCTGAAGGCTGCAGCTCCCAATGCCAAGCTGGTGGTAGCCCTTTCTTGAACAGCAGATCCTCTGGGGGAAGCATCTGTCATGACGTGGATGTGATGAGATGGCCCCTTCTTGGTGATTCTTGGACACAGTTTCTCTTTCTCCCAGATGCTGACAGAGACCAAGAAAGC